>CM065742.1:45428078-45430578 GCA_033310375.1 Conus canariensis
GTACTGATAATAAAAGCATTATGTATATATATATATTATATATATATAGCTGAACATTTAAGTAGTGGGAGAAAACAAGTGCAGGCTAACAATTCTTCAGTCATTAGAGTAATGACTTGGCAAAGATTTGAATTAAAAAAAAAAAATTGAAGATGAGGGGAATATATTATAATATGAGAAACCCTTCACTAGCTGCCTGAGGGAACCATCGTACTCCCCTTCAAAGGCAGATCTATTTGTATTGCCTGCTCCTAGGCCTTTCGTCCGCTGGATCGGACTCATCAGGGAGACACGGCTGATTGTGTCTGCGCTCTTGGTGTCAAATAGAGACACACCACAGTCCGTAGTATATATATATATATAAAATGAAGTGTGTGTGTGTGTGTGTGTGTGTGTGTGTATGTTGTGTGTGTGTGTGTGTGTGTGTGTGTGTGTGTGTGTGTGTGTGTGTGTGTGTGTGTGTGTTCCATTGTAATGGCATCCTCCTATTCATGGATCACCCCCACCCCCAGCCACCACCAACACCACTAAATCTATCATTACTTGGGAAGGCTGGGGGTGGGGTGGGGTGGGGGGGGGGTTAGATTGATGTAGCAAGTGGAGAGGCTTCGAGAGTGTAGGCAAAAGGAAAAGGAAGGTAGCTGTAACTTTTGTCTGAGGTAAAGAGTGGTAGGTATATTTGTGTGTGTGTGTGTGTGTGTTGTGGTGCGCGCGGCGCGCGCGCGCGCGCGCGCGTGTGTGTGTGTGTGTGTGTGTGGGTGGGTGGAGGATATTGCACGTTGGTGCTGCAGAGGTGGAATGGTACGTACTAATTTTGGGTGTTGATGCCATGAGGATGGAGGGTGCCGAGTTTGGCAATAAGATGAGATTCCTGCATAAGGCGCTCCAAGTTGTCACTCTGTGATTTCCAAAGTGCCAGAACTTTGACATAGTTGATGTTGTGTTGGTCGTGGTTGAAGTGTAGAGCGACTTGTTTAGGCCGATGGTGGCGGATGTCAGCCTGGTGTTCAGAGATGCGTGTCTCAAGTGTGCGAGATGTCTCACTTACATAGATATTACCACACAGCTGGCAGTGAATGGCGCACACAATGTTGTGGCTCTGACAGGAGAAAGCGCGTTTAATAGTGAAAGGGCCTGTGGGGCCATGTAGGATGGTGTCTGGTTTGGTGAGGGGGCAGATTTTGCAGTTGGGTTTTGAGCAGGGACAAGTACCTGGTGGCTTAGTTGTGGAGATTTTGAAGATCACAGTTACTGAAACAGGAACAAAAGAAAATCAGGAGGCTTTTAAAGTTCCATCTTCACTGCATAATTTTGATAAGCTATCCAAGGTAATTGACAATAAGCTCTTTATCTTATGAGGCCTTACTTGTCATACTCATACCTGATATCTTTAAGTATTTCCACTGATCAATTATTCTTGGGTGTAAATACGTTGTACTGTTTTGATGTTATACAGAAGTTGTTCTATGAAGATGCAATTTTATTACTAATATATTACTAATAATGAAAATGCTGGCAAGACTATATTTAATAATTACAAAAAATTCATCGTTTCATGTTTGATTACAACATAATCATAACTTGAATGTCATTACATTTATACCATCAATATATTTCAAAATTCGAAGGTTTGAATAAGATCACTCTTAATTCTACGTGCTTTTCAAGCTGGTAATATAAGGTTCTCTATCTAAATTCTCTATGGATAATTTTGAATTCTTGTACTAATTTTGTTACTCTTCTTTGTACCTTCTCAATCAAAACCGAATGTATGGATTGTCTTTGTTACCTTGATCACCGTGACTGTGGCAGTGATAATATCGAGGGTTGACTGCCAGAGCCCAGTATCTCTCTTATATATAAGTATATGAGATACTGGGTTCTGGCACTCAGCCCTCGATATAGTGTCACCCAGTCTTTTAAATTGTATTTGAAGATTCCCATTTAGTCAATTTACGGTAGGGATTATGTGCTGCCACTTGATAGTAGGAAAAAGGGCAACAATATTGGCCACGATTTGATGGCAATTACGGTTTATCTGAAGACGAAGATTACTATGTAATATGCACTTATAAGACACAAGGGGACACTCTCGCGTTGAGAGCGGTCAATAACAAGATATATTTTGGTTCCTTCTGCGTCAGTGAGTCTGCTTCTACTTTCTTTAGCGATTTCTTCTGGAATATTTATATAAAACTGTTGCGTGTTGTCCAAAATCAAAATGGGAAGATTTTGCTTACCCTGTAATCAATTCCGTAGCAGAAGGAGGACAATATTAATGGATAGAATCTGTACTTTCAAAGAATAGGCAAAGGCAATCTTTTGATACAGAAAAAAGTATATTGGGTAATAACAGATGTAAAGTTTTGATCTTGGCGTCGAGCCATCTTATGAAAGTTGTACAATGGGAGGAGGGTGTAAATGGTCTTTTGTGACCCTGTGATGCAGACAGCAAACGAATTCACACTGAAATAATATTAATAATGGTGACAATTTTGCG
>CM065742.1:45438078-45455578 GCA_033310375.1 Conus canariensis
TTAGATTTTGTTTTGTCCCCTTCCCCAGGACTGATAGCCCCAACCTCTTCCTGCTCTGTTTTAGCAGGGGGGCATGGCGTTGGGGAGTCAATAGTCCCTCCCTCTCTCATTACTATCTAATTCTTTATCTTTCCTCTCGTTTCATTTGGATTTTCTCCCTTTCCCCTCTGAGTGTGGGATCGACTTCACCTCCGTCACTCAACTAGTGTAGGTGGTGGAGTGGATTACCGCTCAGCCCTAATAAACATTTGTTTTCTTGATTATCTTTTGGGTTTTGGGGTTTTTTTGTGTGTGTTTTTCTAATTGTATATTTATTAGATTAATTGTTTATTGCATTGTGTTGTTAGTGTATTTTGTGTATTATTATTTGAAGACTTCCCCGTCTCCAGCTTTACGGGAGACAGTTGCCATTAGGGTGCTGTCTGAGGGCCTCTTTCGCTTTTTCTGATTTCTCTTATCTATTCCGGACCTGTCTATTCTTTCATTTCCTTTTCACCCCCTTTACAAAAAATCTCCAAACCTTCTTTTCAATAGGCACCTATCTAGTTTCTTTTCATCATTGTCATCTTTTAGGTAGGATTTCCGTTAGTGTACGTTTTCTCCCCCTCTTTTTAATTGTTCGTTAATTCATTTGTTTTGTAACTTTGTATTCACTTATTGTTTAAGGCGATTCATTTGTTCTGTGATTCATTTATTTTGTTGTACCAAGTAACTAGTAGAAAGTAACTACTACAATAAGAACAGTTAAGAACATAAACATTATAAAGAATTTATTTCCGGGAAAAACTTTATATTTTGTCTGTTTTCTTTTCATTCGGAAAAAAGAGTTATTAGTATTCGATTTCATTTCTTTTAGCTGTCTTTTTCCCTTTCGGAAAGAATATTGGTGAAAATCTCTTTTGGAAAGATCACATTGTCAATTCTTATTAGTGCTTCTTTTTTGTAGGCCTTTATTATTTTTCTGTTTATACCGGCATTTAAATTCTTCATTTGTACATACTGTAACCAATTTTTTTTTTAAACGTATATAACATCACATATCGCCTTATTTTAATCATATTTAGTCATTGTTTCTTGTTTGTTTGTGGTAACTATTCATAATGGAAAATTTTGATGAATATGTACGACAGGCCAAGCGTTTAGGCTTTGATGGTGATACATTGGTAAACTATGTCCAACAATGTATGGACAGGGCAGACAGAGAGAGAGAGAGAACAGGAAAACCAGAGACAACTAGAAGAAAAAGATAAAGAACGACAAGAAAATCTAAAAAGATTAGAGTTTGAAGAGAAAAAAACTACAGAAAGAGATGGAAGAAAATAAAAAAAGATTAGAGTTTGAAGAAAAAAACTACAGACAGAGAGAGAGGAGGTTCAGAGAAAACTAGAGCTAGAGGATAAGGATAAGGAACGGCAGTTTAAACTGAGACAACTTGAATTAGAGACTGATGCGGAAATCAAAAAAATTACAGGCATCGAGAGAACCTCCACCACCTCCATCGGTCGGTTTCGCGAGTACATTTCATCCGAAGTCAGCATATATTCCGAAGTTGCCGCCGTTCGAAGAAAAAACAGACGACATTGACAGTTTTCTTTTTCGGTTCGAGAACCACGCTACTTCTTGTGGTTGGCCGAAGGAGAAATGGACGTTGTTTATCGCGCCGCTGTTTAAGGGAAGTGCTTTGGCACTATTCCACACACTTGCAGCAAAGGAAGGGTTGACTTGGGATCAATTAAAAGAAGAACTCTTAAAGAAGTTTCAGTGCTCAGCTGACCGTTTTCGTAAGCGTTTCCGATCTATTCGTCCTGACAAGGGAGAATCATTTCCATCTTTTTTGATAAGAATGAGTCATTGTTTAGACAGATGGATTGAGCTAACAAAGACGAGTAAGACTTTCGAATCACTGCGAGATTTGCTACTTCGAGAGCAACTTTTCAGAGCGTCAGCAAAGATTTGGCCACTTTTCTTAAGGAAAGACAGTTCGATAGCGTTGACGAAATGTGTCAGATGGCGGATCAGTACTGTATTGCTCATCCGGATAAAGGTGTTGCCGCAAGGAACATTCATCCCTTTTCAAGTCTCACGCGGCATTTCAGATGCATTTTGGACAAGGAAACGACAGAAGAGGAAATCGCGCTTCATTCCAAGGTCCGCACTCTTACACGTCTTTTGCAACAGACAACGACCTTTCCGTGGTCAAGGCCATGTCGGTTCTGGCGATTTCCGTCAGTGCCAATATTCACCACCGGAAAGACCTTTTCCTTTCCGAGGGCGTGGTGAACAACAACCGCGAAGACCCTTTGGTCCAGCTCGTGGACAAGGTCGAGGTTCACAGACTAATGGTAACCAGTTGTCCACCAACCAAACCATGCGTTGCCACTTTTGTGAGTGCAAATTCCATTTGAAACGGGACTGTCCTTTCAAAGGAAGTGGAGCAAAGACTGGATTTGTTTCCACTACATGTGAAGAAGGTCTTGTTTTGGCACCAGATCAGTCCATTGATGGTCTTCTTTTGGAGGATTGTGCCATTAATGGTTTACAAGGTTCTGTTTTGCGAGATACAGGTTGCACCACAGCTGGTGTAAGGAAATGTTTTGTTCTACCGGACCAGTATCTTGACAGTGTTCAGAGATGCAGATCGTTTGGTGGAAAAATTGAAACTTTTCCACTTGCAAAAATGTCCGTTGATACACCATACTGCTCCGGGTCACTTACCGCCTGCGTTATTGAGAATCCAGTTTGCGATTTGATTTTGGGAAATCTACCAGGTGTTGCGACAGTACATGGTGGTGCCGGAGGGTCTTTCGTTCCTTGTCTCATCAGTACAAGATCAAAAGTTGTAGAGCAGGGAAAACCAACAAAACTGCTCAAGGTTTCAAAACTGAATGAACTAAAAGTTACGCCAGATGTTTTGAAGACCATGCAGAGAAGTGACGAGACATTGACTACCGTACTTTCTACTGCAAAGCAGAGTGTCTCTGACGAACAAACGGACAAGCCAACATACATACTGGACTCTGACATCCTCTACAGACATGTACCTGGACAAAGACAACAAACTTCGTGTCATGTGGAAAGGTCCCTTTGATGTCATTGACAAACTTTCTGGAGTAAACTACAAAGTGAAAATGGCAAATACTGAAAAGGTGTTCCATGTAAACATGCTAAAAAAGTATGTTGAACGTACAAATGTTGCCATTAATGAGTCAATTGAATGGATGTGTCCAGTGTCTGGAACAGATGTGGCTATTACAGAAATCATTGGTTTTGATTTTGTACCTGATGTCACATACAGAGACAGAGCAAAGACTGTGCAAACAACAAATGTGGGATTGTTAACATCTACCACTATAGATGATACTGTACCTCTGCTCGTTCTTTCTGTCCAGGGGGAAACTTATCGTGATGTCATTGTGTGTGATGATTTGTCTTTGATTCAGAAAGAACAATTAGAAGGTATTTTGAAGGACTTTCAGGATGTTCTGACTGATACCCCAGGGACAGTGACAGCAATTGAACCCCATACTATTCACTTGAGTACGGAAAACCCAGTCCGTGTCAAACCATACCCTCTCCCATTTGTGAAAAAACAGGTTGTCGAAAGAGAATTCAGGTCATGCTCGGGTTGAAAGTTATTGAACCGTCCTCGTCACCATACAGCTCACCAGTTGTATTGGTGGACAAACCTGATGGCTCAGTGCGGTTTTGCATCGATTACAGGAAGTTAAACAAAATCACTGTGTTTGATGCAGAACCTATCCCAGACATTGAGGAACTTCTTTGTCAACTCTCAGAAGGAAAATATTTTGTCAAAATAGATTTGACTAAAGGATATTGGCAAATCCCGATGGCTGAAGCAGACAAGGAAAAAACAGCTTTTCAGACACCTTTTGGACTGTTTCAATGGACGAAGATGCCATTTGGATGACAAAACGCCCCAGCTTCTTTTGCCAGAATGATGCGTGCACTAAAACGTCATGAGTGTGGAGCAGTAAGTTTTTTTTAATGACATTTTGCTTGCTGCAAAGTCATGGAATGATCTTCTGGAAAACTTGAGAGCTGTTTTTTGTAAACTCCGGAATTTTGGTCTGACGGCTAGACCGTCCAAAATTCGTGCTGGATTCAAGACTCTGAGTTTTTGGGTCATGTCATTTCTGTTGGGAAAATGACACCAGAGGAAAAGAAAGTAGAAAAGATCTTGGCCTTGAAGAGACCCAGTACAAAGAAACAGATCAGATCACTCATTGGATTGTTGTCCTATTACAGAAGATATGTACCGCACTTTGCGTCCTTGACAGCCCCTTTGAGTGACTTAACAAAAGGAACAAAAAACAAAAGTATCGTCTGGTCAGATGAGTGCCAGAAAGCGCTAGGAATGTGTTCAAAACATCCTCGATTCATTCCCTGTGCTGCTTTTGCCCTCTCTTTCAGAGGATTTTGTTTTGAGAACTGATGCCAGCTCCAAAGGCATGGGAGCTGTACTATTGCAGGAAAAGAATGGATTGTTACACCCTGTCCAATATGCAAGTAAAAAGTTCTCTAACACACAATCAAATACTCACCAACTGAGAGGGAGTGTCTTGCCATTGTTTGGGCTTGTGAGAAATTTGCCAGATTCCTGACTGGAAGACAGTTTCGGTTACAAACCGACCATAGGCCATTGACGTTTTTGCAGTCGTCCAAGACCAAAAATAGCAGGCTGTTGAGATGGGCTTTGTCATTGCAGGAGTTCAAGTTTGACATTGAGCCATTACCCGGCACTCAGAATGTCATGGCAGATTTTTTGTCTCGTGCGTGAGTGCACAGTATCTTTCGTGCTGCTGTAACTGCTGTTTGTTTTCATTGTGGACATATTTTTTATTCTGCTGTTTGTTTTCATTGTGGAAAGACTTGATTGATATTTTGGCAGCGTTATGTCTGCTACTGTCAATCTGAATTGATAAGTAGTTGTGATTGATCTTTCTCCAAAAGTGCATATGTATTGGCATTGATGGCTCGTTGTAGGATGCTACTTTGTGAATGGGTGCAGAATACTTCATTTGATGTGTTACAAGTGCTTTTTGTTTTTTTTTCACGTCGGTCCATTGTGAAGAATGAAAAAAGTGTTTAACTTTCGAGTGGATTACTATATTGTATATTTTGCTTGAACAAAGACTTTTCACTTGCCAATTTTTTCATCAAGTGAGTCATGAGGAAATTCTCATTTTGTGATGATGTTGGGACATATGATTATGTGACAACACGCTAGAAAAAACTTTTACATTTTGCTATATATACATGATTGGCAAAAAAAAAAAAAAAAAAAAAAAAACTGATTGTATTTTTTTTTCTCAAACTAAGATTTTGGAATGTGATTTTGGATCTTTATGATGTTCATAAAGGCTAGTTCTGTGCATTGATGGAAACTCTTGAATAATGAAAAATTGATGATTGATGGCTGAGGTTGTATATTAACTAGATATATATGTGTATTTTTAAAAACATTTCTTGGTGAAAGTTTTTTTTTCACCCCGGGATGGGGGGTGTCATGTGATGTAGCCTCACATGGAGACATGTGACGTTCCGTCGTGTACGCCCTTATTTGTTATAAAGCATTTCCCTAGGTAGGGAAGAGAAAAGGTAAAAGAAACAATAATTTGTATGGCCTGACCAGTGTGATCGGTGTCGCTGGTGGCTATTAAAACAGTTCAGTGAATGGACAGACGTTGTCCATTGGTCAGCAAACAAGGGCTGGTAATGCGTAGAGTGAGACGAGTACGCATTGAACGTGTACTCAAAAAGAGCGAGTACTCACTGAACGTGTACTCAAAAAGAGCGCAGGAGGGAAAAATAAGGAATAGGAAGGAGATGGCTTGGGGACACTGACCGGACAGGTTGTTTGAAGAACGAGTTCCACCTTCAATTCACCATTACCAGGTGAGGTATAGACAGATGGGGAGAGAAAAAAAGAGAGAGTTAAGAAAAGGGAAAAAGGGAAAAAATTTATCATTATTCAGATTTTGAAATAGATTACTTACGCGGACTTCATTCATGTTTCAGCCCTTCCCAGTGCTGTGGCAGCACCAGTTAGGCGACTGAGGCAGTCGAACAAATATTCGGGCTACAGTGCTGCGGCAGCACCTAATCGTCTCCAGGGTTGGAGAATCGAGCTGTAGAAGACACGACTGCACCAGTCGTGAGAAAACAAAGCATTTGTCATGTTGACCCATAATGACTTTTAATTGTTCCCCATTAGATTGGAACTCACTTGATATACCTATATTTTAAGCCATCTTTTTGATTCTTTCTTGAAAATATAAATATTGTATCTCCAGTGAGAAGGAGAAACCATTAAACGACATATGTATGTATTGCTATGTATAATGAGATGAAATTTGGCCCCAGCTAGTGGATCTGGGGACTGTCTGTACCTCCACTGGAGTGGAGGAACATAAGTTTGAAGTTGATTATTGTCTAGTAAATTATTCCCCGGAGAGGAGGGGAGAAGAAGAGTTATTGTAGTGTGCCTTCTGGTTGTTTGGAGAGATTGCGTGTGCACGGCGTGAATGCTGGGCTGAGTGCAGGCATGCATTTATGGACAGTGTGACAGTAATTGATAGCAAACGCCCAGAAAACTAGACAAACGAATCACAAGACAAAACACGACCCGGTTGGACCTCAGGGATCTTCAGGCAAGATACAAAACACTCAGGACAACGAAAATGAACGAGGTGCAATGGTACATACTACTTTTGGGTGTTGATGCCATGTGGATGGAGGGTGCCAAGTTTGGCAATAAGATAAGATTCCTGCATAAGGCGTTTCAGGTTGTCACTCTGTGATTCATATTATAATTAATAATAAACCTATTAGATTCCATCCTTCCCATAATCTATACCTTCCTTCTCCTCTTTGCTCTTCCTGTCCTCACTCCCCCTCCCCCCCCCCCCCCCTCCGTTCCCTTAGTATTAGTATTAGTACGATTATTATCATTACTATTATGGATACAATTGCTATTAAATGTTGTTGTTTTTTTCTCTTTAAAGAATGTATTTCTGTATCATGCTTTTATTATCAGTACTATTATTACCATTACCGTTGCTATAGTTGTTAGAATTAACATCATCATTATCAATACGATTGTTATTGTTGATATTACCATCACTACCATTAACATTACAATCGCCATCACCACTGAGACCGTTGCCACGGCAACCATGCTGTGTAAGAATCCTCTAACCCACTCTTCTTTCTTCCATACTTCATCTGCTATTGCCATATTATCACCAAAAGTGATAGTAATCCTGTCTTCATCTATTTAAAAAATATTTTGATCATCATCATTACCATTATCATTATTCCTATAAGTAATATAACTATCATCATTCCTACCTTGACTCCACACTGTCTCCTTCTTGACAGCCTCGATTTCATTCAACGCCCATCTTGCCCGAAGTGAATGAAGATAAATGATTGCTCGTTCATTTTCGTTGTCCTGAGTGTTTTGTATCTTGCTGAAGAATACGTAGGAGGTCGAAACGTGTCGTGCTTTGTCTTGTGATTCGTTTGTCTACGTTTTCTTAGCGGTTCACTATTAATTACATTTATTTTTTTTTAAGTTTAAATTCCCGGAATTCCTCATGTTTTGAAATTTCAACAGACTCCAAAATTAACAATTCGATTTCTAAACATTTAGGATTAGTAAACTCTCAAAAATGGTTGTCTCGCAGTACTAGCTGTGGGTTTTAGGAATATTATGGCATTTTCTGGAATGAGAGAACCATATAATGACTTCTAAATACATTAGAGTTTGAAATTCGTAGCTTTACCGTTTGATCAAAAATAGTTGTATGAAAACACGTTACAATAATTGAAATTGAACAGTTTGACGCTTGTGATGCACGGGGCCGGATTTCTGTAAATTTTAAGCAAATCTAACATGTCTTTCACAACTAGTCTATTGACCCAGTACTGAAGGAACTTTGCCCTTCATTGCGTTATTCTGAGGTTGTCGTATTTCACTACGTTTCACTTGACGTAGTGCATCATCGAAAGTACTTGGTTAGTTGGCTGGTTTGGTTGGAACTATGCTTGAGTTTCTTGTGAAATAGCTCTAGGTTGGTTGTTTAGCTGTCTTGATTTCTTCTCTTGTAAACTAAACAATGTGCATGTGGAGCATGTCAGTATCAACAATGGTCTAAAAATTGAAAAGCCTTAATTTTTCATGTTTAGAGAATATTAACTAGTAAACTTCTATTGTTTAGACTAAATATTAAGAAAAAAGTATTCATTGGAAATCAATGTAATCATCTCTAATAGAAGATAAAATGTTTTACTCTTGAGGTTTGAAAGGTGTTAAGTGTAATAGTAAATCAATAAATGTAGTCATCTAATCTTTATTAGATCTCGCATTGATTTGTTGTGAATGTCGAAGTGACGCACAATGAGATATTTTTACACATGACGTAATGCTCGGATTCATGAAATACTTTTACGCATGACAATGCGCATGTTTTTGTAACAGTGTAACAGTGTTTGCAGCTGACGTTTTTTAATGACTATTTTAAATTAATTAAAATGCTCGAATTGGAAACCAAGCCAATTCAAAGCATTCACAGTAAAGAAGCCACACACAGGGTGATAATTCATTTTCTTCACTGTGCTGTCAATACCACATGTAGGCTAGTACACCTATCTTTACTTTGTATTCAACACACATGCACGCTGGTGTGTCCATTTTGATACATGTGTAAGCAACTCGGCATGCAGGCTGGTACATTCAACTTCTTAAATCCGTCTTGTTCACTGTGTAAGTACGACACAATGGCATGTGTATCCGTTTTGTCAACTGTGCAATCAGCATGGTATACAGGCTAATACATCCATCTTTTGATCTGCTAATCAACAGGACATATTGGCTTGCACATCCATCTTGTCAATAGTATAATCAAGACGACCGCTAATTCAATTAACTCCATTTTAGACACGGCTGTTGCGTCCAGTTCATCTGCTAATCAACAGGACATATTGGCTTGCACATCCATCTTGTCAATAGTATAATCAAGACGACCGCTAATTCAGTTAACCCCATTTTAGACACGGCTGTTGCGTCCAGTTTTAGTTTCGGTTTGAGTTTCATCAAAGAGGTGTTATTGCGTGTGGACTAGTCCATATATGCTGTACCACATCTGCTAAGTTTCGAAACCACATTAGGCAGGGTTTACTTCGTACCCATTGCGAATATGGGCAAATGTGATTGTTTACAGACAGAGTAGGTTACATTACTGAACAAAAAAGTCCAGTGTTTCCCTCCACTCCTTTACATCCCCACAACAATGAAACTAGATACACCGGCACGACTTTGACACCTGGCGGTAAAACGATCAAAGTTTGCTTCATTAATAAAAACAGATGGCATAGTGTGAAGAACACTATGGCTTGCTTTTCACATGTCCTTTGCGTTCGGTTTTTGAAACAGATTTGTCCATGAAGAACTTGAGACAACATTCTAGTCTCTTCCTTTGACAGAGGAAACACGTAAAAAGAATGATCAAAGGCAGGAGGAAGAAGAAGTCAGTATTTCTATTAGAGGAATAGCAAGGAGAAAGAAGAAGTCAGTATTTCTATTACAGGAATAGCAGGGATATAAGTCAGTTTGCTGGCATTGACAAGAAGTCTGCCTGGCCTGTCTTCACAAACAGTTCCCATCTTCTTGAAAACCTGGAAGTGAGGACTTTCCTGATGAGAGTGTACTGTCAGATGCAGAGTCATTTGTGTGCAGACTGTACAGTCCAACCACTGACCATACCTCCACACACCAGCTGAGATGTGATCTCTTTCACAAAGTCAACAGTAGCATTGAGAACCTCCCTCCCACACAAGATGCCTTGAGACTTCACATCAGACGATCTCACTGTCAGACATTGGTGTGGAAGAGAGCTCTGGAAGTTCATCCACACCTTCCCACAGTCGTTGACAGTGGCTGAAAACTTGTGAAAGAGAATGGGAGTGAGGTTATTGAACCCCTGCTGCTGACTCATGAATCATCAGCAGCGCTGTGTCTTGAGCTGACAACTTGCGGATGTACATCTTGCGCCACAACACGCTGCAAGTGTGCATCCCGTAAACTGGGATGCACAAAAGCATGCCGCTGCAAAGACTGCAGAAATCCATGGACTGTGGCAGTGCAGCGAAACTAAGCATATTCAGAAATGACCTTTCTTTGCATTTAAACTTGGATTATATTTCACGCTTTGGTGTTATTTGATGTTCACTGTGAACGAAACTGAATTCCTGACGAACTGCTGGTGAGCGATTGCTGCTTAACACAAGATGTGAAATTCATTCTTGACTTCAAATTCTATTGAAAAGATAAAGAATGTTTATATGTTCTTTCTGACCAAGCTGGAGATGATTGGTGCAGAAATGATTGTTTATTTGCATATAACAAATTCGTATATGAAGATCGCATGCTTATCCTGAAACTGTTTGCAGTAAATGTATTCTTGCAAATTCAAGAATACACATTGGCCTCTGTCTTGTATAATTTCTGGTGTTTCATGTTGTTTGACATTCACTGTTCTGCAGTCAAGATCTAATAGGTATCCAATGCATAAAATTGCAGGGAAATCGGAAAACATGCAAAAATATGCACTTTTTCGACGTAAAAATTGAAACCAACAAAAACGCACCACTGATACCCAATTTGTGATGGTATGTTTTGATTTTACATGCCAAAATACATATAAATAGTATTTACATTGACAATTTATTCCAATAAATGCCCGAGATATGGTTCTTGGCAGATATTTTGGTGGCCATTTTGAAAACTCATGGTGGCTCTACAAGTCAAATTCAGAATGTCCATCCACCTAGGTTATATTGCCCTATGTCTAAGCTCTCAATCCAGACCAGTTGGATGCTTGTAACCCGAAAGGTTTAGTGAACATTTTTTTTTCTTTCAAGCTACACATTTCAGCCTCTCGACTAAAATGCTAAATGTCACTGAAACCGGATTGGTTGGCATAGTGTCACCAGAAATGAAAGTCTGTCCTTCCATGACATGCCAGACAAAACAGACAGTGGTACTTGGTACTCAATCTGCCTGCCTCATCCCATCACAAGGAGGATGCAGTGTCTGTATGATAATAAGTAGGCACGCCTTGCACAATATTGTGTTTCTTTGAAATGCATAATCACCTGGAAACACAGGCCAGTGACCCAGGCTCTCAAAAAAAAAAAACCCAAACAAACAAACAAACAGAAACCAAACGAAAGTTATTCACGTCACCATCTCCCAAAATAAACCGCACTGGTCCTCATTTTCACACTTTCATCATTTGTTCAGAGGTGGTAAAAACATTCATGAATGGTAGCATTCTGCAAATAGAAGCATGGTTCTCCACTTAAAAACATTCTCAAAGAAACAGAATAAAGGACATTAAAGTCTGGGATACTTACAAATAAAATAAAACGACAAGAGGAGATAAACCTCTTCACACAATATCCTTTGGAACGGAACCCGGGTGGAGCATGAAAAAAACACACAACATAATGTACAATACAACTGGATGCAAGAGGGCTGAAAATATTAATGGATTGCATTGCTTTCCAGTGTAGACTGGTGATGCTGAATTAACATAGAGTATTCGGAATAAGATAATGACTTGGGAGATAAACATTGTGTGAGTAGGTCCCAGTTAAACCATGTGTCATGAGATACCTTAAATCGGAGACTTCCACAGGATAAGAGAAGTAAAATGATAGTATTCTAGACTTTCCATACTCGTCGTGAGAATAGGTTTGGACACTGATTAATGAAGGAAAATAGGCATCCTCGTTAGCATGAACATAATCAGGAATGGTAGTACTGACTAACACACCATCACATCTATAGTCCACAAACCCTAACATAAGGTCACATCTTACCTGAATAGACATAAATTGATTCGGTCTGACAATCCCTGTCGTGCAAAGACAGCCATGTTGATGACGTTGGTAATGACGCCATAGGTGACGAGGACAGGACATATCCCGGCGTATATCACAAGAATCACCATGTCCGCTACTTCAGGACTGACGATATTTCGAGGATTGTTGCAAGGTAAGAACACCTCCTGGTGGGGAAATGTGGGCGTCTGATTCGTACTGTTGGTGAAGGAACTGACGTCAGATGTCACCCCTCCAGAATCTGTGTTGTGCGGGTCAGGTGACGTTACTGTGTCATTCATCGTAAAGGGTGGGTGAAGCTCTGGTAACAGGTGTGCAGAGACAATATCCTTTTCTTAGGTTCAAAAAGAAACACTGGTTCAGTCCCTGCCTCCCTAGGCCCTGTCACAATAAGCTCTGCCTGCCCTGCAAACTTTTACCTCAGACACAGAACAAGACAAGCATGTGCCATGATGTTCTTTGTGTGACTGTCACATGCAGACAGATGGCAAGAGGTGGGTCAAACGAACTGGGAGACAGAGCTCTGTAGCTCAGGTTTGCCTGCTCTAGCCCTCTCATTTCGTATTGAACCATGTTGACTCATTTTCCTCAGACCAGCCTGCTATCGTTAGAGCTGTTATGCCCAACTGACATTAACACTGTCACAAATTAGGCATGCTTAAACTTCACCCATGTGGTGATAATGACGTCCCCTCCTCTTAATCACTGATCAACCCCCTTCATCACCAAATCACTTTCCTCTTCTATTACTCCACAACAATCAGCATGAATGTCAATAAACAGAATTTTAGAGTACTTCTTTAGAACAGCTCATTGATTAGTCAAAGACTCTGGCTAGATTTATCAGGCAACTGTAGTGTAACACAGCTGTCCAAGAAATGCGCAGAGTATTTGTAGCTATCACCATCTTACTGAAATATCAAAAACATTTTCGTGATTCAACGCCCATCTTGCGCCGATTTGGATGAAGTTTAGTTATTGCTCGTTCATTTTCGTTGTCCTGAGTGTTGTGTATCTTGCCTGAAGACCTAAGAAATCAAAACGTGTCGTGTTTTGTCATGTGATTCGTTTGTCTACGTTTTTTGGTGGAGCCTTATAAATACTTAAACAAAAATTTCGTGACAGATTGTTACAGCAGCCTCATTCTACTTATTCAATCAGCACCTCCATTGGCAGTTCTCCCCCCTCCTCCTCTTCTCTCCCTCCTTTTTCCCATCCTCCTCTCTTCAACCACCCTTCACATTTCCGCCATCCCCTCTGTCTGTTTTATTTCCCCTACCACTGGTAAAGAGGGCAGCACGAGCTTGGCCTTAATACCAGCTACTACGACACAGCCACTTGCAGCAAGAAAACACAGCTTCCAAATCTTCTCATCATTTCTCTTTCTTCACTTTCCTCCTTCATCCCCTCTGAGACGCCTATGTCCTCATGTCCCCATTCTCCTCTTCTTGCCACTCCCCTCCCCCCCCCCCACACACACACACACGCGCGCGCCCCTGTCCTCATTCACCCACTGTGGTGCACATCAGCACCAAATGATTACCATCCTCACTTGGGTGTCTGTGAAATCTCACGTGTTAACGCTGATGTGTTTCTAATGGGCATCATCAACAACGTGAGATCACATGATTAGTAGTGTCTTTCTTTTTTTTTTTTTTTTTTTCTTTTCTTTTTTTTTCTGCAATGTAAATTTCACGATATATTCTTATAGGTGTGTAAAGATTTGTGATTGGTGAAACAAGTAAGATTTTCGAATTGATAATTTCATGTGGCTCACTTGCTTAAAATCATTATAAATCATAAATACATCTTGCCTTGCCTGGCTATATTTGGCAAGATATAGATAGCTAGCTAGCTAAATAGACAAATAGACAAATATTTAAACAATTGAGTCATGGGGAAAACAAGCGCAGGCTGGCAATTTTACCATCATTACATTAGCGACTTGGCTTGGCAAGGATTCAAAAAGAAAACAAAATGGGGACGGGGTGGGGGTGGAGGATGGTACTGTAAGAGAAAGGTCCATCTTGAAAGAAAGCAGAACCATTTGTATCACTTTCTTAGAGGTCTTCCATCTGCTGATTCGGACTCGTCATTCAGACACGACTGAGAGTGTCTGTGCTACCATGGCATCAAAATGGATTTACACCACAGTCTATAATTCTGTGGTAATCTCACCACCAAGAGTTCAGGATCTGCACCTATGTCGGGTAGACTTGGCATTAACTCTTTCTGCGAGACGTCCAGTCCTTGCCGGGCGCACGTTTACTACACATGACCACCTTTGCCCGATCAGAGGTCCGGCGTCCATCTCAGCACAAATCACGCTCGTTTTACCGTTATGCCGAGTATGAATAACAAGCACAGGGAGGAGTATTCTAAAAGTGACACCTTCTTGTATATCATGTCCTGCTTTGAATGAGCGTACTTCGCATGGTTTGATGCCCCCTTCCCCCCCTCCCCCCCTCCCCCTCCCCCCCCCCCCCTCCCGATTTCTTTTTTTTCCACCGACACCACAAACCCATGACGTAACGTAACAGTGTGGCCAGTGTTAGATGACATATCTGTGGACGATACAAGCAAACACATTTGAAACTATTGATGCAAAAGCCGCATGAATTTGCATTGCTACCAGAAACTCATATTTGACTATGACATTGTCAAGTGTGTGCATGAACATGTCGTTTGAAATTTATTTCTGTGGAAGTGCGCCCTTTCTGTGTGCCAACTCAGCGTTAGGACAGTTAATGTATAGCAGCACCTGCATCCCTGCAGAACAGCCAAAATGTACCTTGCTGGTGAGGGTGGGGGTGTGCTGGCTGTTTTTTTTTTTTTTCAGAGCTGAAAGGGTCAAGCGGTTTAATACTGACGACTAGAATTCAACATTCCATGTATTAGCATTTAACACGCTTTTCAAATTTTAGTGATGTTTTCAGTGAACGGTTCTCTATGTCATCGCTCCTGCTGTCTATAGCGAATATGGAGTGTTGGGATAAAAACAAACAAAACAAGATGACTGTGTGCACACATCTTAAAAATGTGTACAGTGTTGCTGGGTTTTTTTTTTTATTATTGACGACAGAAACTGCATCTGTTAATCGTTCGTATACCCATGGTTGCAGTACCACACTCACTGCTAAAATTCTATTGATAAATTTGATCTGAAACAACCGTAATCTGATGTTGTAAATATTTTGTGCTTTGACGTAAACTAGCTTGCCATTTAATTTCAGTATATATCTGACGTAAACTAGCTTGCCATTTAATTTCAGTATATATCATGCTTCATTATATCACAACAATTCAACTGAATTTTGTCTAGTGAAAGTACGGCATTATGCAGTATTGTTCCTTTCCAATGAATATAAAATCTCAACGGCTTTTCTGTTTTCTGTTTTAATTCTACATTCTGATTATTGTCCAAGTTTGTGTCTTGCCTTTTTATGTCTCCTATGTAGATTAGAGATTTAGTTTACATATGCATAGATGGGTTTTGATGCGAAACATCAGTGTCATCTTCTTTGCAAAACAATGGGTGTTGTTGCAAATCCACTCATGTCTTCCAAAGAAAATGTAAAATAAGTGAAAATTCTCATCAGAATATGATGTTTCTGCAAGTGCTCCCAATGATATCATAGTTTTAACTTTATTGTGACCTAGTTCATATCCCTGACTTAGATTTTTCTCGTGGGGGACGGGGTCGGAGGATAAGTTGAGTTTAAGAATTGTTGAACTAGGTCCGCATATACCAACTGATGGACAAAATATTAACACAACTAATTTTATATGTAGTAGATTTAAACGATTTCACTCAGCTCAGTTTTGATGCATGCATGTAACAACGTTCGTAACGGAGTCCCGTATTTCCTTCAGATCCTCTTTTCTGTTGTCTTTCTACTCATTCAGTCTTGTTCGGCATTCCACACAACTTATGAACAAAGGATTTGTAGTGCCAATACAAAATCAGCCCATGGGATAAGAAGAGCAGGCAAATAGAATTGAAGATCTCGGTACTCGCTATCCTATCTAGATATGTTAGATTTCTCTTGATCAAAACATTCTACAATCTCTTTTCTTCTTCCCCCCCCCCCCCCCCCCCCCCCCCCCCCCATTTTGTATAATTGATACCCAAGGATCATTCGAGGCTAACTTTGTAAGCTGTTTACTAAATATCTTGAATCTGCCGGGGAAAAAAAAAAAACAACTTTATCATTAGTGTTTAAATCTGGAATATCCCACCATCAGCCTCTAGCTTTATTTCATTCTTTGATTATGGGTATTATATGGGTCGGGTTGGGTGTCATGCGCCCTGTAAAAAAAATAAGAGAGAGAGAGAGAGAGAGAGAGAGAGAGAGAGAGAGGGGGGGGGGGGGAGTCTGTGTGCACTTTTAACTCGCATTGAAAACTCACCTTTACAGGATGCTTGCTCCTCGTTGGTCGGATATAGTTTTTTTTCTTTTTTTCTTTTTTTTTTTGAGTAGTGATTTGTGCCCTTGAAAAAAAAAATTGCCTGGCACTTTGGCGGAAGCAGCGGACGAGAGAGGGTAGAAGAAAAAAAGAGAAGGTAATTTTAAAAAGCTAAAGTTTATTGTTGATTCTAGGGTGAGTATGGTTGTGTGAACATACTCGATAATGTCCAATGTAAGGTTTTATCGCGGTCTTATATTCTAAATCGTTCTGATCGTGATCGGAATTATTTCTAAATTTGATCTTATTAACACACTCGATAGGTAAGATGTGGATCCTGTGATCGATCATCTAGTAAGTACTTCATTTATTTCACTAACAGAGTGTCTTGTCTTTCCAGGGCAAGGACCATGTACGGAAATCATGACAGCCACTTCTCGGCCCTTAGTATGATGTCCGCTGCTATGAAGGTTTTGAAATTATATTTTAAAAGTTGATGGGAAGAACCCAAAATATTTTGGTGAATGGAAGTTGGGGTCTATAAAATCATAGTGATTTGTTTGTAAGGGGCAAGTTCAACGTCTTTGTAACCCAAGAGAAAAAAAAAAGAGGTGTGCACGGTGAATGTATGAAGTGAAAACGGTGTTTGATATAATTTTTTGCGAATATTATTGAATGGTATATTGGCCAAAGAAAATAAAGAAATATTCAAATCCCCGTGCGCCAAAGAAGTGAAGCGCATATAAACAAAGAAACAATTTTACTTTTGTTTCACTGGGAGATAACTTTTACATGGTGTTCTCATCTGTTTTATCGAAAGAAAGGAGTCAGATGTGTGGTTGCGTGCGGGACGCATGACTGTCTTTGCATGTGATCGTGTATGTAGAGACCGTCGTATGACACTGGGATGAGAACGTAGTACTTCAAGTTTCACTTTGCTTGCAACCTTAATTTGGCATCCGAGGTCGGCAGAGTCATGATCAACATAACTTGGTTAGACTTATAAAAAAAAAAAAAACCTTTTACGAACGTTCACACTATCACATGGTGTAATACGCATAAAAATCCTTTAGTTGCACTCTGTTGACCTCTGATAAGTTCCATAATACCTAATCTTTATTACCTATTCCTTTAAAGTTATTTTCCTTCTTCCTTTTTTTTCTAT
>CM065742.1:45458078-45460578 GCA_033310375.1 Conus canariensis
GTTTTCATAACAAATTTTCATGTCCTGCCTGTATCAAAATGTTTAGAAATTAAACTATTATATTGTGATATCAGCAAGTAGGATAAAGACTGACATTGTGCGTTGTCTTGAAATTAAACGGGTTGAAAAGTAACATTTCGTGATCTGTTGAAATTAAAAGAATCAAAAGCTAGCATTTTGTGTTGTGTTCATACCAAACGGGTTGAACACTCAAATTCTCTGGTATGTTAGCACATATGAAGTTTAAATTTTGTGTTGTTTAAGCATCACACAGATTAAATCCGATATTTTCCAACTAAGTTTTTGAAAATCAGAATCATTAAAACAGGAACAAAACAAAACCAGGAGGTGTTTATGGCTTCATCTTTATTGCATGATATTGTTAAAGATATCCAAGGTCATCAACAGTAAGCTCTTTATTTTGTGATGTCTTACCCATCATAATCATACCTCATGTCTTTAAGTATTTCCACTGATCAGTTATATTTAAAGGTGTAAGCATGGTGTGGTGTTTTGATGTCATAGATAATTTATTTCATAAAGATGGAATTCTATACTAATAATGAAAATGCTGGCAAGCCTACATTCATTAATTACAAAATTTTCATCGTTTTCTGTTTTATTACAATATGATCATAACTTAAAAAAGAACTATGGATTTATACTATCAATACAGTGAAAACTTGAAGGTTCGAATAAGATCACTCCTAATTCTACTTGCATTTTAAGCTGGTAATTTAAAGTGTTCTATCTAAATTCTCCACGGATAATTTTGAATTGTTTGTACTTATTTTGTTGCTCTTTATCTACCTTTTTCAATCAAAACCAGTTGTAATGATGATCTTTGTCACCTTCATCAGCGTGACTGTATGCCTATGTGATACTTGAAACTTTCAGCGTGACTATACATGTATGTGATGTTCAAGACAAAGTTTGAAATCTTTAGTAGGGGTGCGTGTCGCCATGGTTAGGTTGTAAAAATATAATGAAGACATGGTGTTAGAAATAAAAGATGAGTGTAAAGACAAAACGTTAAAAAAAAGGGGGGGGAGTCGTGTAGGGCTTCTCCCTTTTATTTCAGAGGAAGAAGTGATCTTGGCTTACAAAAGTCGGCGAAACTGGGGAGGGAGATAATGTGAGTGAGAAGGTGGGATGTCCGTACGTCCCTCCTTTGTTTTCATGTTGTGTATGTTGTGGACGCAGTCAAGGTGGCTGTCCAAAGTCATATTCAGGCGTTACGGGTAGCACAGGTCGATGTTTGCTCCTGCAGAGTTGTGTTCAGTGTCAGTCAGAGAGCTGTTCCCATCGGCGTCATGTATGCCCTGTATGTCCACTTAGCTCACAGCTGAAGAGACTGGTTTTACCAGCGGATTCATTTTTCTTCTTTTTTTCTCATGGAATTCGTTCGGTACCATGGATAATGTCTCTGTTGTGACCAGTGTGTTCTTAGTGATGCTGTACCATGGATAGTGTCTCTGTTGTGACCAGTGTGTTCTTAGTGACGCTGTATTGATTTCGGTGTTTTCAGCGTGCTGTCCTCCTGTGATTCCAGCCGTGTCCAGAGGATCGGTGGCAGCGTGTACGTTTCGATGTGAATTAAAGTGTAGTGTAGACATGTATTGTGTTTGGTGTTAGGCATGCACTTGTTTCTGTATTTTGTGATCGATCTAGAGTTAGTATGTGTGTGTCAGTGTGAGTGCATGTGTGTGTGTGTGTGTGTGTGTGTGTGTGTGTGTGTGTGTGTGTGTGTGTGTGTACTTGCAAATGTTGTGACTGACATAACTGTGAAAAGGTGTGGTCAGTTTGCATAGGTGTAGTGCGTGATATAGTATATGTGTTCGTCATGGGGGAAAGAATGGTCGTCGTGGTGTTGTGATCAGGTCAATAATACGTCGTCAGAATTAAGAACGTCTTTTGTGACCCCGTAATGCAGATGGCAAATGTACTCAGAAATAATTTCAGTAATGGCGACGATTTTGCGTATATGTGTAGACATTATGAGTGAAAGGTGGAGCGAAAGGTTATTGTCCGAGCGTTTTGAAAAGGGAGGCCATTTTGTTACAAAGAAAAATAGTTTCAACGGAAAAGCAAAGGAAACATTAGGTGTGGTATTTCTACTTATGTAAGGGACTATGCTGATGCACGCATAGTTCAAGAAGTGCTCTCAGGATCGGGAGAACAGCTACCCTGCGGGAAGGGGGTTAAGAATCAACGTCTCACCCTGCAGGTCGGTGGCTGCCCCTGCTTCTCTTCGCCCTTTAACCCCTCACCTCTTGCTTCCTGTCTACTCCTCCTGGAACCCCTAGTTCTCCTTTCTCCACAGAGCTGCTGTGGATCCCTCGAGCGCCTGGGAGCTTTGTCAATCCGGACCTCTGAACTTTGGCCCTGCCTGATCGCTATAGAGTCGTGGAACTTAGGCCACCTGATGTTGGTTGTCGTGGATGCTCCTGCTGACTCCACCGTACCATAGGAATCCATATCCGCCTGTGCTGCCCCGTGG
>CM065742.1:45468078-45493078 GCA_033310375.1 Conus canariensis
TTTTATAGACTTTGAGAAACCTTTTGATGTTATAAATCATCCTGTCCTATTGCGCAAATTAGAACTGTATAAATTAACTCCAGAATTCATCAATCTCATGTCTTCTTTTCTGTGTAATAGGAAACAAGCAGTTACAGTTAACAACAAAATGTCGAACTTTTTTGCCTGTCAAATACGGAGTACCTCAAGGCTCTGTATTAGGTCCTCTTCTGTTTTCTATCTATATCGATGATTTACCTTTTTATGTTAAATGTAAGTGCGAAATGTTTGCCGATGATACATCTCTCCATTCCAGTGATTCAGACACCCACAGCTAGCAAATAAACTAAAAGATAATATTCATGGCTTACTGAATGGACCCAACTGAATCATATGTCCTTAAATGCAAACAAGACCAAATGTATGTATGCATGTGCTCGACAAAAAACGGTAAAGAATAAGTCAAATTTCAGCCATTGTTTATATCTGACAAACAAACTGAAGAAGTAGATTCACATAAAATGCTGGTGTAATCATTGATAAGGATCTATCGTGGACCGACCACACGAAGTCACTGGGAAAACGTCTTTCAAATAAATTACTTCAGCTAGCCAAGATTAAGAATTTCCTTGATAACATTCTCGTAAGCTTTTCTTCGTGCTCACGTTTTATCAATAATTGATTATGCATCGACATTATGGGACAGCTGCAGTGAAACCAACTTAAAAATGATTCACCGAAAGTACAAAAGAGCACTAAAATTAGTATTGTTAAAATCAAGCACTCTGACTACAGAAGATCATAAAAAACTTAATATAATAATTTTCCGCAACAGACTTTTGTTCAATAAGGCGGTATGTATGCATAATGTTATATACGGCAATGCTCCTAAAGAGATAACGACATATTAAAAACTAACATCCATAGATACAATCAGTTTTTATCTTTCCAAGACCAAGAAATAATCTTTATAAATCTAGTTTTTTTACACTCTGGTGGAAAAGTATGGAACAAGTTACCAACACGCTTTAAAAGTATAAACAATAAAATCCAGTTAAAAATTATCTGAAAAGGTATTTCATGAATGGTTCATAACTTATATTTTTCCCTACCCATTGAAATAACGATTTATGATTTTAGACAGCGTATGCATGTGTATATGTATACCTATGTACATGCTCGCGCATGAGTGTGTGTTTGCCTCAAAGGAATAGGTATGTCAGTGTCGACAGCATTCTTAGAGTATACATACCGTGCACACTTTGTGAAGACAATGTACATAATTATTTTACATAACCAGTCTCTCTCTCTCTCTCTCTCTCTCTCTCTCTTCTCTCTCATCACACACACACACACACACACACACACACACACACACACACACACACACACACACACACACCACACACACTTTGTGTGAAGACAATGTACATAATTATTTTACATAACCAATCTCTCTCTCTCTCTCTCTCTCTCTCTCTCTCTCTCTCTCTCTCTCTCAATTCTTCTCTCTTCTATTTCGTTACTTTCTGGATTTTTCCCCTTCTCATTTGTACACCCCTCCCCCCCCCTTTGAGTTTGACACACACACATGCACACACACACACACGGGGGGGGGGGGGGGGGGGCAGAGAGAGTGATTGATTGCTTAATTGATATTATGATTAATTGATTAATTGATTTGATTGATTGATTGATTGTATTGAATCATTCATTAAATATGTACTAATTGTCTGGTAGATCGATTGATTGATTGTGGATGTAGATTATATCGTTAATTGATTAATTGATTGATTGACAACCCACACAAGCACGTATAACTACATATACAGAAGAGAGAGATGACAGAGAGAGGGAGAGGAGAGAGAAGGAGAGAGAGAAGCAAAAAAGAAGATCAACACCCAGCATACACACCTTGGTTTTCCAACTAAAGACGATCAAACCTTTGTCAGATTTTGTTAATTCTAACTAACTAACTAACATAACTAACTAACTAACTAAACTAACTAACTAACTAACTAACTAAACTAACAAAGCCAACTAGCTAACTTATATCTAATCTAATCAATCATACCTATCTACCTTACTATCTATCTATTAAGTCTCAATCTGTCTATTATCTATCTTCTATCTATACTATCTATCTATCTATCTATCTATCTATCTATCTATCTATACTATTATCATCTACCTATGCATACATATATAAATGCATACATCATAGGCAATAGCATCTTCTTACTTCTGACGACGTGTTTATGCATCTGATCACAAGACCACGACAACCATTCTCTCCCTCAAATTACTAGCTTAAAATGCAACTAGAATTAGGAATGATACTATTCAAACCTTCAAATTGTGAAACAGCTGTATGATATCAGTGCATCAGACTTTTTCCAGTTATCATCAAGTTGTCATAAAACAACAAACGATGAAGATTCTGTATTCATGGAATATAGCCTTGGCATGATTTTCATTTTTAGTATTAGAATTACACCTTCACGAAACACATTATTTATAACATTGACATAGTACGAAGCGTTTACACCTTAAACTACGACTGATCGGTGAAAATACTTTAAGAGATAAGGTACGATTATGTCAAGGAAGACCTCACAAGCCAAAGCGCTTACTACTGATGACCTCGGATATCTTAACAATATCATGCAATACAGATGAAACTTTAAAAACCTCCTTGTTTTTGTTTTGTTCCTGTTATAATGATTCTGATCTTCAAAAACTTAGCTGGAAAATGTCGGAATTAACCCGTGTGACACTGACACAACGCAAAATATAACTTCTAAGCCGTATTCTTTTAAAACACAAAACAAAATGTCTGTTTTCAGATGGATGTGTGTTAACATAGCGAAGAATGTGAGTGTTTAACCCGTTTGATGTGAACACAACACAAAATCTTAGCTTTTGATTCCTTTAATTTCAGCAGATAACGAAACGTTCCTTTGCAACCTTTTCAACCCTTTGCGAAGCGTTACTTTTCACTTTTAACAAAACACAAAATTTAAGTCTCAGCGTACTTGATGATATCATAATAAAAGAGTTCAACTTTTAGCCTTTTTTTTTTTTTAATAAAGGCGAGATGTAAAAGATTAGTTATCAAGACCTTTTAACATAAAGACATTGTTTTTAACCCGGTTGATAGGAACACTACTACTTATTTTAAATTTAATGAATATTAATGCAAAACAAAATGTGAATTTTCAACCAGTTGATATTAACATAACACAATTGTTATTTTGTAACCAATTCAATGTCAACACAGCTCATAATGTTGCTTCGGCTGCCGTCAAAGCAAGATAAGTCTTGTGCTCTGTCTCGCCTATACTTGCCTTTGTTTAACTTTGCTGTGTTTTTTCTATACTTGATTCAGTGTGGCTTGCAAATGTGGGCTCTTGGTGGAGCGTATTTATCAAAAGATTTGTAGCAGAGGGTGCCCTCCCTGTTTGCTAGTATACTTACCATGTCAGACTCTAATTCCCTCCCTACTTCCCCTCTGGCGCCAAGGTTCTCGGGTTACCATACACCAGGCCTCGCTGAATGACGTATAGGAAGTTGACACTGGCTTCTTCCGGGGCCGGAAGTGGGGTGACATCACGTGACTGTCTTATGACTGCATTGGCCACGGAAAAAATTCGGCCTGACAGAGCTGGCTAACTGCCGTTGAATGCTATGGTCTGACATGGTAAGTATACTAGCCAAACAGGGAGTATAACACAAACTCCCCATTTTTAGAGTACTCCATGTTAACAGAGCAACTCAGTTGACAATTCAACGTATTATTCTTTTTCCCAACGTATTTATTGAGTTCTTATGACACAAAACGCTACATTTGAACGCTTTTGATATTAATACGACAAAATGTTACATCTAAACCCATTTAATGTAAACACATCTCAAATTACTGATTTTGACCTACTAAGTGTAACACCTGGCATTATGTTTCAACCCAGTTAATGGTAGCACAAAATTACCATTTTCAAAGCATTTATTGTCAAGACCATATGATATATAAGCTTTGTGAGACTCACTGTTTACGCATTTGAAAACGCTTTCAATTTACATACTTTTCTGAGTTATTCTCTCTTTTATGACCTAGAAAAAGAAAACAAAGGGAAAGAGTCAGACTAACCAGTGTGATGGATAATATACTATGCTCTTCAGGTAAGGACGTATGATTTGCACGCCGTTTTTGTACAGCAAACAGGATTTCCTGCCTTAGCCTCAGAGATCACCCATGTTCCAATTAAAGAAAAAACTCAATGGGGCAAAGCTAAATCTGATAGGATGAATGGTAATAAGGGCGAGGCCATTGGCTTGACCCGCGCATATGACTGGATACATTACACATCTTCCAATGGTCCAAACCACTTTCCTTTGCGCAATGGTTATCATGTGAGCAGCTGCTGGGAGCTGACATCATTTCAAAGCACCTCTTCCCCCCCCCCCCCCCCCCCCCCCGACCAATTTCATTTTTGAGAGAATTATCATCGTTCTCCCTGTTGAATTTTATCCAGAAATGTTGACGCTGTGCTTAAGATTCGGATGTGAAGAGCGTTGCCAAATGAACGAGAGTTTTGTATCTTTGCGTGTGTCTGAATATTTACTCTCTCTCTCTCTCTCTCTCTCTCTCTCTCTCTCTCTCTCTGTATATGTGGAAGACTGCATCCAACCATACGTGTGTGTGAGCGTGCGTGCGTGAGTATGTGTGTGTGCGTGTGTGTGTGTGTGTGCGTGTGCGTGCGTGCGTGCGTGCATGCGTACGCGCGCGCGCGCGCGTGTGTGTGTGTGTGTGTGTGCGCGCACACACACACACACACACGTGTGACGACCATACATGTCTGCGTGAGTGCACGAGCGCACATGTCAAGGTTGTGTGTGCGTGTGTGTGCGTGTGTGTGTGTGTGTGTGTGTGTGTGTGTGTGTGTGTGTGTGTGTGTGTGTGTGTGTGTCTCTCTCTCTCTCTCTCTCTCTCTCTCTCTCTCTGTAGTTGTGTATATGTGTGTGTGTGTGTGTGTGTGTGTGTGTGTGTGTGTGTGTGTGTGTGTGTCAGTGTACGTGAGTGCGTGCGTACGTCTCTCCATGCCTGTGTGCGGGCGTGCGTGCGTGTGTGTGTGTGTGTGTGTGTGTGTGTGTGTGTGTGTGTGTGTGTGTGTGGTGTGTGTGTGTGTGTTCGTATGTGTGTGTTGTGTGTGTTGTGTGTGTGTGTGTGTGTGTGTGTGTGTGTGTACATCTATGTGCGTGTGCGCGTGGGTGTGTTTGTGCATACGCGCATACGCGCACAGCTCTCCCTGTCTCTTTGTCTCAGAGAGAGAGAGAGAGAAACAGAGAGAGGGAGAGGGGAAGAGAGTGAGAGAGAGAGAGGCAGACAGAAGAGAGAGAGAGAGAGAGAGAGAGAGAGAGAGAGAGAGAGAATATGTGTGTGTGTGTGTGTGTGTGTGTGTGTGTGTGTGTGTGTGTGTGTGTGTGTGTGGTGTGAGAGAGTTTGTGCGTGTGTGTGTGTGGAAATTTCTTTTTATTGTTGTTTGTCGACAGGTATTCGCTTGGCGTCTTTCAAACCTTTGTGTGTGTCAGAATTCTGTATGGAATAAAGAATCAGTAGTGAACTATATATAATGGGTGCTGACATTTGTTCAGAATGGAACGTCAGTACAAAAGACGAGTTTTCCATAGTGGATTTGTAAAGTGTGTTTGTTTGTATACATGTGAGTGTCTGCGTGCACATATTGATTAACACGTGCTGCACGTGCCGTTGCCTGCGGTTGATGTAAATAAATGATAGTTTTGCAGACGATTGTGCATTTCCTGCCCGTAAACAAATAATGATGTAGACATTATCAGGCTTTAATTTCTTTTTCCTTCTGAATTATTGTCAGTAGGTATTGTCTAAACATGATAACAAAGGTTTACAGAATGGTTGGTCTGTATTTTTATTCAGAGGTTATTGCAGTTTATAACAATCTAGCAGAAAATATGTCGTTGTTCTCCTCATGATTTTATGTGGTTCACAATGTGTCCACTTTGAGGTTCATATGTATCTTGAAGAAAGATGTAAATAATAACTTCACTTGGTGTGACTCGACAGGATCTCTGATCTATCTTTATTTTAAAATCTTGTTGAATTATCAGACAACCCAACCAAAGGAACAAATGACAATATCAAAGCAATGCGTGTCGTGTGACACTGGGATGTGAACGTAGTATTGCAAGTTTCACTTTGCTTCCAAGCTTGTTTTTTCCCCCACTATTAGATTGTTCGTCTATGTATTTGTCTGACTTTATTCAAGTTTAAAAGGCTGTGCCAGTCTTGAATAAAAGTTACTCTGTGTTAGGTTTTCTTATGGGAGCAAAAAATACCCAACTTGTTTACTGTTTATCGTTTACTGTTCCCTGCCTCATTTCATTTCCGATTTTGTTTTGATCAAATTGAGGTTATTTGTATTTGTTTCTGTCCGTCTGTGTGTTTGTCTTTTGATCTCCCTTGCATCTTTGGGTGGATCCTCAAGCGTAGGCTCAAAGATTGTCCGCTTTATTTTATACTGTTTGCATAATGTCTTTAGTTTTTCAGCAACTTTTTTCCTCCCCACACTTTCGTTTGGTTTCATTTACTACTCTTCGCTGGCTGCTTTGGGGGTGCTATTGGATTCTTTTTTGCACTCTTGGTGGTGAGAACACCACAGTATTATGGACTGTGGTGTGTCTCTATTTGACGCCAGGAGCGCAGACACAACCAGCCGTGTCTCCCTGATGAGTCCGACCCAGCGGACGAAAGGCCTCGGAGCAGGCAATACAAATATATCTGCCTTCAAAAGGGATTGTGATGGTTCCCTTATGCAGCTAGTGAAGAGTTTTCATATCTGTAACATATTTTCTTAATTTCATGTTCCCAGTTTCTCCATCTTCAAATTCTGCCCCCCACCTCCCCCCCCCCTTAAGTCCAAATCTTTGCCAAGTCATTACTATGAAGATAGTTCAGTTGTTGGCCTGCGCTTGTTTTTTCCCCCACTATTAGATTGTTCGTCTATGTATTTGTCTGACTTTATTCAAGTTTAAAAGGCTGTGCCAGTCTTGAATAAAAGTTACTCTGTGTTAGGTTTTCTTATGGGAGCAAAAAATACCCAACTTGTTTATCGTTTACTGTTCCCTGCCTCATTTCATTTCCGATCAAAGCAATGCGTTTTGACGTGTAGGACTTCTTCCTGGCTAAGGCATAAAAATAAACATTTAGAAGGAAAAATGCAATGCTGTCAAAAAGATTCTGTTTCCAGCTGATGTGTGTAAAAAAAGCACTTAAATAAGCAAGCAAATAAGAAGTAATCAAAACCCAGTATACAAAACCTGGTATGCAAAAAATCGCACACATATTGCACATTATCTGTGGTACGTTTTGTAAATATAAACCGCGACCGTTATTTCTTGCGGCGATGATAACAAGGTGCCATGTCTGTTGCATACTATTAATCCCAAGCTGCCAACATGTTATATTTGAAGCAAATTTGGTGAAAAGCGAAAAAAAGTAGACATTGCTGCTTTTTTTTTTTTCGCGTACGCAGGCTGATACTCCTGCTGACACTCCCTGTGTAGACAGGAAAGGTTTAATCCCGTCTACCCAACAAAGGGAGTGGAGTTTTGTGTGTATGACCGGTTTTTTATCCCGCCATTAAGGCAGCCATACTCCAGCTTCGGGGAAGGTGCATGCTATGTGTAACGTGTCATCCATACCAACGGCCAAACTGGCCTTCTCTTCCGAGAGTTGGTGATGGGATTTTACGTGTGTGCAAGATGTTGTGCGTGCGTTCACACACGGAACCTCGGTTTATAGTCTCATTCGAAGGACTGTATGGGAAATGGAGTCAGAACCAATGCCAACTCCGAGGAAAAAATCCCCCTGTACCGAAACGGCCCGGCGGAGATTCGAACCCGCAACCCCAAGATTACGAGTCAGGCGCTCTACCACTAGGCTATTCCGGCCCCCATTGCTGCTTTAAGTAATGGATTTACTCATTGGGTCAACGTGCTATGCTTTAAGTTAAAATAAAAAGACGAATGAAAATGACTTTAAAGAAATATGTAAGATAGAATTAGTATTATGGAATTATCAAAGCTCAACAAAGTGCAATTAAAATATTTTATGTGTATTACACCAAGTGATATCGTGAACGTTCGTATGATTTTTTAGAAGTCTAAGTTATAATTCGAGGGTTGACTGTCAGAATTCAGTATCTCATATATATATACCTTACCTGCTGGCACTCAGGGAGGATGTCATATGCTGACGAAGGCAAATAAAGCCGAAAATTTCATTTAGAACCACGACAGCTAGTTGTTCAAGTGCCTTTTTTCTTTTGGATATATATATATATATATATATATATATATATATATATGTATATATATATATATATATATATATATATATATATATATATATGAGAGGTGCTGGGTTCTGGCAGTCAACGCTTGATATTGTTTATAGCCTTGCCGACCTCGGAGGCCAAATTAAGCTTGGAAGCAAAGTGAAACTTGCAATACTACGTTCACATCCCAGTGTCACACGACGGTCTCTACATACACACACACTCACATGCAAAGACAATCATGCGCCACACACGCAACCACACATCTAACTCCTTTCTGTCAATAAAACAAATCAGAATACCATTTTAAAGTTCTCCCCCGGTTAAAAAAAAATCTCTTTTGTTTCCTTTGCCCAGTACATCAGTCAATAATATTCGCAAAAAGTTATATCAAACACTGTTTTCACTTCATACATTCACCGCGCACTCTCCATTTTTGTTTTCTGTTGGGTTACATAGACGTTGAACTTGCCCCATAGGAACACATTACTATGGGTTCACAGACCCCAACTTCCATTCACCAAAATATCTTGGGTTCTACCCATTAATGACTGCAAAAATAATTTCATAATCTTCATGGCAGCGGACATCATACCAAGGGCCGAGAAGTGGCTGTCATGATTTCCGTACAGACTCCTTACCCTAGAAAGACAAGAAACTCTGTTCATGAAATGAATGAAGAACTTACTAGATGATCGATTACAGGATCCACATCTTACCTATCGAGTGTGTGAACAGGGTAGAATTTGGAAATTGTTCCGATCACGATCAAAACGATTTAGAATATAAGACCGCGATAAAAGCTTAGACTGAAAATTATCAAATATGGAAACACATCCCATACTCACCCTAATATCAACCATAAACTTTGCGTTTAACATTTTCTTTCTCTTCTTTTCTTCCGCCCTCTCTCGACGGCTGCTTCCGCCAAAGTGCCAGGCAATCTTTTTTTTTTTTCTATGAGCATAAATCACTACTCAGAAAAAAAGAAAGAAAGCACACGCACACGCACGCACGCACACACACACACACACACACACTCACACAACACACACACACACACACACACACACACACACACACACACACCACACACACACACACCACACACACACACACACTGACCAACGAGGAGCAAGGACCCTGTAAAGGTGCGTTTTCAATGCGAGTTCAAAGTGCACAAACATTCTCTCTCTCTCTCTCTCTCTCTCTCTCTCTCTCTCTCTCTCTCTCTCTCTCTCTCTCTCTCTCTCTCTCTCTCTTCACGGGGCGAATGACACCCAGTCCGACCCATATACTACCCATAATCAAAGAATGAAATAAAGCTAGATGCTGATGGTGGGACATTCCAGCATTAAACATTTATGATTGCTTTTTTTACTCCAGCAAATTCGAGATACTTGGAAAGTAGCTTGCAGCTAACATCGTGAAATACTGGAGTATAAATTATACTGAACCATTCAACAAATACCCAACTTGTGGAACGTTTTGGTCAAGAGAATCATAACATATCTAGGAAGAATAGCGGGTACTGAGATCTTCGATTCTATTTGCCTACGTTTCTCCTTATTCCATATGATTTTGCAAAGGCACTACGTATCCTTTAGTTCAAAATTTGTATGGAATAATGAACAAGACTGAATAAGTACACAGACTGCAGAAAAGAAAAGTTGAGGGAAGTACTCACCCCTCTTCGAAGTTATATGAATGCATCAAAACTGTTCTGGGTGAACTGCTTTAAATCTACTACATATGAAAATTAGTTATGTTAATATTTTGTTCATCAGTTGATACATTATGGATCTGGTAATTTCAACAATTATTAAACCCAACCTACCCTCCCCCTAGCAGAAAAATCTGTTTCAAGAATATAACTATGGCACAAGAAAGTTAAAACTACAATATCGTTGGGAGTATTTGCAGAATATCATTTTCCAACGACAATATCCACTTGTCTTACCTTTTCTTAGAAAGATATGAGTGGATGTGCAGCAACGCCCAGAGCATTGCATATTTATGTAAAGAAGATGATACTTATTTGCTTAATTACGCAATCCATCATTTAATGTGCAAACTAAATTTCTAACCTATGCAGCACTCATAAAAATGCAAGAGGTACTTTTCGTGGACAAACAAATCACATGGGGATAAGAACGATTAACAGATGCAGTAACAGGCGTCAGCAACAAGAAAGCACTGAACATATTTTTAACATGTGTGCATACAGCCATTTTTTTTTAAACACTCCATGTTCGATAAAGACAGCAATAGCAATGACATAGGAAACCGTTCACTGAAAACATCACTTCAAACTTTTAAAAAAAAGCGTTTTAAACGATAATATATGCAATGCAGAATTCTAGTCTGTCAATATTGAACCGCTTGACCTTTTCAGATCTGATTAAAAAAAAAGCAGCTAACACCCCCACCCTCCCCAGCATGACATAGTTTTGGCTGTTCCACTGAGAGACTGATGCTCCTTTACACCAACTATCATATGCTGAGCTGACACATCGAAAGGGCACACTTCCACAGAAATACAATTTTAAAGTCATATTTTCATGTAAACACTTGACAATGTCGTCGTCAAATATGTATTTCTTGAAACACTGCAATTCATGTGGTTTTTTGTATCACAAGTTTCAGATTTATTTGCTAAGATCGTCCACAGAAATGTCATATAGCACTCACTGTGTGCGGCAAGGTTTGAACGCCTTGCAGAAAGAGTTAACACAAATTCTACCAGACACAAATTCTGAACCCTTGGCGGTGACATTCACCACAGATTTATAGACTGTGGTATACCACAGATTTATAGACTGTGATATACCACAGATTTATAGACTGTGGTATACCACAGATTTATAGACTGTGGTATACCACAGATTTATAGACTGTGGTATATCTCCATTTGATGCCGAGGGAGTACAGACATCATCAGCTGTGTATTACTGACGAGTCCCAGTCAGCAGACGGAAGACCTCTAAGGAGGTGATACGAATAATTGTCTTCTTTCAAGATGGACTGCCATGGTACTCATATGCTGGTAGTGGAGGATTTTATACTTATAATGTAATGCCTTGATTTTTCGATCCCAATGTCTTTATCTTACGGCCCCTTCCTCCACCCTGACCTCCCTCTTTTGTTTTTGCATATTTACCAAGTCATTAATGTAATGTATCTATCTATATATCTATGTATCTATGTATCTATGTATCTATCTATCTATCTATCTATCTATCTATCTATCTATCTATCTATCTATGTTTTGCCAAATATCGCAAAGCAATGTGAGATAAGTCCTTGATTTAAAGTGATTTTAAGCAAGTGAAGCCACATGAAATTCTCAATTCGAAAATCTTACTTGTTTCAACAATCACAAATCTTTACACAACTCTAAGAATATATCGTCAAATTTATATTCAAGCAAAGACAACAACAACAACAACAACAACAACAACAACAACAACAACAACAACAACAACAACACAGACAGATACTACTAATCATGGTGTGCACCATAATGGGTGAACTAGGCGGTGTGTGTGTGTGTGTGTGTGTGTGTGTGTGTGTGTGTGTGTGTGTGTGTGTGTGTGTGTGTTGGGGGGGGGGGTGGCAAGAAGAGGAGAATGAGGACATGAGGGCACACGTGTCTCAGGGGGAATGAAGGAGAAAAGTGAAGAAAAAGAAATATTGAGACAGATTTGGAGTGGGTTTTTTTTTTCCTGCTGCAAGTGGCAGTGTCGTCACAGCTGATTTCAAGGTCAAGGTAATGCTGCCTTCTTTACCAGTGGTGGGGAAAAAAGACAGAGGGGATGGCAGAGATGTGAAGAATGGTTGAAGGGAGGAAGATGGGGAAAGGAGGCGGGGGGGGGGGGGGGGGAGAAGGGAGGGGAGGGGGAGGACTTGTGGATGGAAGTATCGAGTCAATTAGTTGAATACAGACGCTGAAACAATCTATCACGAAAATGTTTTTGATATTTCGGTAAGATGATGACACCCACACATACTTTGCATCTTTGTTCTAAAACCCTCTTTATTGACATTCATGTTGATCGTTGTGGAGTAATAGAAGAGGAAAGTGATTTGGTAACGAAGGGGTTGATCGGTGATCAAGAGGAGGGGGCGACATTATGATCACAGAGGCCAAGTTAAAATAGGCCTAGTTTGTGAAAGTTTCAGGGTCAGTTGGGCATAACAGCTCTAAAGATGGCAGCTGGTCTGAGATAAAAAGGGTCAATACGAAATAAGAGGGCTAGAGCATGCACACATGAGTTACATAGCTCTGTCCCTTTCAGTTTGTTTGACCCATCTTTTTTCCATTTATCTGCATGTGACAGTCGCACAAAGAACGTCATGGCACATGCTTCTCTTGTTCTGTGTCTGAGGTAAAGGTTTGCAGGACAGGCAGAGGTTAGTGTAACTCGACATAGAGAGGCAAGGACTGAGCGAGTGTTTCTTTGTGCTCAGCAGAATCTGGATTTGTCTCTGCACACCTGTTACCACAGTTCCTGACACCTCCCTTTACGATGAATGACACAGTAATGTCACCATACCATCACGACACAGATTCTGGAGGAGTGACATCTGACGTCAGTTCCTTCACCAACAGTACGAATCAGACGTCCAGATTTCCCCACCAGGAGGTGTTCTTACCTTGCAACAATCCTCAAAATATTGTCAGTCCTCATGTGGCGGAAATGATGGATCTTGTGATGTATGCCGGGATACTTCCGGTCCTCGTGACTTATGGCGTCATCACCAACGTCATCAATATGACTGTCTTTGCACGGCAAGGATTGTCAGACCGAATCAATTTATGTCTATTCAGGTAAGTGTGACCTTATGTTAAAGTTTGTGGACTATAGATGTGATGGTGTATTAGTCAGTACTACAATTCCTGCTTACGCTCATGCTAACGAGTCTGTCTATTTTTGTCCGTTAATCAGTGTCCAAACCTATTGTCATAACGACTGTGGGAAGTCCAGAATGTAATCATTTTACTTCAGTTTTCCTGTCTAAGATTCCTCTTTTAAATATCTTATGACACGAGGTTTGATTGGGTCTGACTCACAGAATGTTTATCTCCCATGTCATTATTTTATTCCAGTGACTCCTAGTATATTCAGCAACATCAATCTTCACTGGAAAGTAATGCAATCCTTTCCTATTTGTTTGGCCCTGTTTCATCCAATTTCATTGATATTATAGTTTGGTTTTTGCATGCACCACTTGCGTGTTCCATTCCAAAGGATATTGTGTGTAGATTTTTTTTTATTTATTTACTCTCGTCGTTTTATTTGTTAGGTATCGCTGACTTTACTTACTAAGGGCCCATGGCTCTTGCCAGAGCATAGGCCATCAACAGCTGCCAGCAAACGACCACGGTCCTGGACAATCATCTCTATTTCTCCCCAGCTGTAACCCAACTGCCTGGTGTCTGCCTCCGGGTGTTTCTTGGTCTTCCTCGCTTTCCCTTGCCCTGAGGATTCCAGGTTATAGCTTTTCTGGTGGTGTTGCCTGGGGGCTTTCTGAGGGTGTGTCCTATCCACTTCCATCTTCTTTTCCAGATGTCTTGCTCTACTGGCATCTGGTTAGTACTTTCCCATAGTTCTTCGTTGCCTATTGTCTCTGGCCAGTGGATGCGGAGGATCTTTCACAGGCAGCTGTTAATAAAGGTCTGCAGTTCGTGCATAGTGCTCTTTGTGGTTCTCCAGGTCTCCGGCCGGTATAGGACGACAGATTTGATGTTCAATCTGAAAAGGCGGGTTTTCGTGCTGGTGGTGATCAGTCGAGATCTCCAAATGTTTCTGAGTGTGATAAAAGCCGTTCTTGCTTTTCCTATTCGGGTTTCCACATCAACGTCAGTTTCCCTAGTTGATTGACCACACTGTCCAAACACGTGAAGCTACTGACTTCTTCCAGTGGGGCTCCATCTAACACCACAGGGATGCGACTGACTGTGTTGATCTTCAGTACTTGGGTCTTCTGCAGATGGATGGTAAGGCCGACCTTTGCTGCAAAGGTTGACAGGATGTCCTATCCTGCATCTGTAGTCTAGTATGGGAGAGCAGGGCCAGATCGTCCACCAAGTCCAGGTCGTCGCGCTGGGTCCAGAGGGTCCACTGTATGCCATTCCGCTGTTCTTCTGTTGTCCTCTTCATCACCCAGTTGATGGTCAGAAGGAACAGGAATGGTGAGAGGAGGCAACCCTGATGGACTCTGGTTCTCACCTTAAATCGACGTGTTGTCTCTCCTGCGTGAACCACCTGGCATGCCATTCCTCCATAGGTTTTCTGGATCAAATTGGTGATCTTAGCTGGTTCTACATAGTGCCGTAATAATTGTCACAAGCTGTCTCTGTGCAAGCTGTCAAAGGCTTTCTCAAAGTCCACAAAATGTGTGTAGAGTGAAGTGTTCCGTTCTAATGTTTGTTCGATGATGATGCTTAGCGTGGAAATCTGCTCAGTGTAGGAGCGATCTTTCCGGAAGCCTGTTTCTGGTCTCTGAGTGTTTTGTCCAGTTCATTCTTCATTCTTTCTCAAGGAATTCTGTTGAAGACCTTGCCTGGTACGGACAGGTCGGTAATGCCTCTGTAGTTACCGCAGTTGCTGAGATCTCCCTACTTTGGTAATTTAATGATGTTTCCGTCTTTCCCGTCTGTAGGGGCCTCCTCGTACGTCCATATCTTCTCAAAATGTGGCGGCTGAAGTATGCCTACTGTAGTGTTGATGTCAGCCTTGAGTGCTTCTGCCGGAATTGCGTCTGGGCCTGCTGCCTCTCCATTCTTCATTTTCGTGATAGCACTGATGATTTCGTCCCTGGTTGGTGGCTCACTATTGATTAGTAGATCAATTTCTACTGTCGGGATATGTGGAGGGTCTTGTGGTGCTGGTCTGTTCGCCCATCTGTCGAGTTGTCCCTCTTGGTCTGTGATAGTCTCTCCCTGCGTGTTGTGGATGGGTCTCTCTGGCTTGGAAAACTTCCCAGCAAGTTTCATGGCCGTGTCGTAGAACACTTTTATGTTTCTACCGTCGGCTGCCTGTTGTGTGTTTTCTGCAAGCTGGTTGATGTACTTCTTCTTGACACTTTTCATACTCCATCTCACTTCCTTGTGGACTTAGTTGTGGCCTGCTTGGGCTGCTGCTTTCTCTGCTCTTGTTCTGCCCCTGTATCTTGTTTTTTCTTCTGTTTCCGTTTGTGAATTTTCTTAAATGTTTCTGCTGTGATCCATACTTTGTGGTGATTCTTCTTTGATCCAAGAACCTCTGTACACGTTGATAGAAAGGCTTCTTTTGCTTCTGTCCAGTGGGTGCCTATGTCTGCATCTTCTGTGTGTAGGTCTTGTAGGGTTTAAAATATATTCTTCAGGGGCAATGTGAACGAGTCTCTGTAGTGCTACTCTACTTGTCGTCCTACATTGAATTTTCTCTTTCTACTGTTGGTTTCACTGGGTTCTTCTTTAACTTGTGCTTGATTCTTGCCGTCAGAAGGTGGTGGTCTGATGCTGCGTCTGCACCTCTCCTCACTCCGACATCCAGCAGTGAATGTCTGGATTTCTTGGAAATGCAGATGTGGTCGATTTGATTTTCAGTTTCATGATTTGGTGACATCCATGTTGCTTTTTGAATCCTTGTGTGTGGATATATGCTGCCACTGATGACTAAGTTGTTCATCCTGCAGAGGTCTGCAAGTCGTTCGCCGTTCTTGTTCATGTTACCAGGTGTGTGAGTGTCCATAGCTTCTTTGTATCCTGGGTTGTCTCCTCCTACCTTGGCATTCCTGTCTCCCATGAGAATGGTGATGTCTGTATCCTTCAGCCTGTTCACTATGGTCTGCAGTCTGTTGTAGAAGCTATTTTTGTCCTCTTCATCATGGTCGTTGGTCGGGGCACAGCACTGTACAATGTTTAGTTGGATGTCTTTCTTCTTTGTTCTGAAACTTGCAGTCACAATCCTTGGGTCGTGTGCTTCTCATCCAATCAGTGCTTTTTGCGCTTGTTTTGATAGCATGATTGCTACTTCCTCTATATGTGCTGAGCTTTCATCTTCATGGCCTGAAAAGATGATTAACTCTCCAGAAGATAACCTTACTTGTCCGGATTGTAGCCATCTCGTCTCTGTGAGTTCTAGTCACGCCAGGTTGTCGTTGCGCATCTCAGCTGCTACTTGTCGAGTCTTCCTTCCCTGCTTCATACATGGTTCTGATGTTCCACGAACTGATGGTGATGGTTTTCCTAGTCGTCAGAAGGTGGGTCGGCGCTGAGGCTTCCTTTCGGCCTCATGAGTCCTGCTGATGAAGGCCGTTCTTCCAGGAGTGGAGTTTCTCTGGCAGTTGTTGATGTTTCTGTAGCAGATAGTTGTTTTACGGGGTGAGGCTGCTAATCTCACACTCAACACATCTCCTTTATCCAAGTTTGAGACTGGCTGCTGGCTCTAAAACGACTACCAGGCAGAGTTATTGCTGACTTTAATGTCTTTAATTCTGTTTTTTTTTTGGGAATGTTACAGTGAAGATCCATGTTTCCATTCGATATCCTTTATTCTGTTTCTTTGGGGATGTTTCAGTGAAGATCCATGTTTCCGTTTGCAGAATGCTGCCATTCATGACTGGTTTAACACCTCTGAGCTAACGGCAACATAGGACCTGTACTGTTTGTTTTGGGAGATGGTGACGTCAATACCTATCGTTTGGTTTTTATTTGTTTGTTTGTTTGTTTGAAGACCTAGGGAACACGACTGTGTTTCCAGGTGACTATACATTCGAACGAAACACAATCTTGGGCAAGTAGTATTTTGAAGCGGTTTCGTTTTCACCCTTGACTGCTGCGACCAGCATACTTATGATCATACAGACACGGTATCCTCCTTGTTATGGGATAAGGCAGACAGATTGAGTACCGAGGACCACTGTCTCCTTTGTCTTGTGTCTCATGGGAGGACGGGCTTTCATTTCTGGTCAATTTATGCCCACCAGTCTTGTTTCTGTGGCGTGTAGCATTCAAGGGGTTAAAGCAAGTCGCAAGATAAAAAATTCACATCAAAATCAGACGGGTTGGGAAACTACTGACTGTCTGGGCGACTCTTCTCGTTTTTATTTTTATTTTTTTTTTTTGTTGTTGTTGTTGTTGTTGGTTGTTTTTCTTTTTTTGTTTTTTTTGGGTTTTTTTCTGTCCCAATCTCTGCGCTTCCTCAGAGGCAGTGCACCCACGCCGCTCATTCCGACACCCCGTCCACAGCCACAGCCTGGTCGGCCCCGCCGTAGCCCCGGCACCGGCAATCCACAGGGAGCAGTCAATGTCAAGTCAAGAGGCAACCCACCGGAGGAGACACTGCACTGCTGCCGAGTCACTTCGGTGGTGTTCAGTGGCGCCTGTTCTGATCTAACATACGCAGGACACCACCTACTAAGCCCCCTACTGACGACAATAATTGCTTAGTCGTGGAGCCGGCGTGAGTGAGCTCTCCCTCCGAGGGCGCCACCACGTCCGTCCAGCGACAGTCCCCATGGACCCGCCGATACTGGTGACCCCGACAGAACCAAACCAAGGCCACAGACGTGGAGAGGACATCGAAATTGAGGTCACCATGAGAGCAGGGCATGAAGGGCCACAGAATTTGAGACATTCTTTATGCTGATCAATGAGAATGAGGATGATTAAGATGATGCTACGGATTTCCATTTCGACCTGAGACTACATGACAGGGCTGTACTCTACGCTTCCTTTCATAATATATCCCAGCGTCAACCAGGCCCGAGAGATACAGGCACCTGCAGTGTTGGTCAGGAAATTTGAGCAACACTCTCTGAAACGCATCCATTAAGTGGATGAAACTCGACTGTGTGGTCCCAGTCTTCCCAACTGAGTCCGCAGCAAACTCAACTCTGGGTAGGAGCCGGTCGGGGCAGAAAAACCCACATGACTCTGATGGGATTCGAACCCATGACCTCCCAGCCGGAGTCCGCGACGCTAACCACTTCGCCACGGCGGCTAGTGACTCTTCTCGTTCTGTTGCCTGTTGAGGACTGAAATGTTGACTGTAATGCTTCACTTATTATGTCACTTGTTTACGTCTAAAGTGTTGATTGTAATGCTTCCCTCAGTTGTTTCCTGTACTTGACCGAAATGCTGACAGTAATGCAGCCTTCTGAGTTTGTAATGTTATTTCTGTCTTTGTAATGCATCCTTCTGGTTTGTGATGCATCCTTCTGTGTTTGTAATGCATCCTTCTGTGTTTGTAATGCATCCTTCTGTGTTTGTAATGTTTCCTTCTGTGTTTGTAATGTTCCTTCTGTGTTTGTAATGTTTCCTTCTGTGTTTGTAATGCATCCTTCTGTGTTTGTAATGCATCCTTTTGTGTTTGTAAAACATCCTTCTGTATTTGCAATGTTTTCTTCTGAGTTTGTAATGTTTATTCTGTCTTTGTAATGTTTCCTTCTGTGTTTGTAATGCATCCTTCTGCGTTTGTAATGCATCCTTCTGTATTTGTAATGCATCCTTCTGTATTTGTAATGCATCCTTCTGTATTTGTAATGCATCCTTCTGTGTTTGTGATGCATCCTTCTGTGTTTGTAATGCATCCTTCTGTGTTTGTAATGCATCCTTCTGTGTTTGTAATGCATCCTTCTGTATTTGTAATGTCATCTTCTGTCTTTGTAATGTTTCCTTCTGCGTTTGTAATGCATCCTTCTGTGTTTGTGATGCATCCTTCTGTGTTTGTAATGCATCCTTCTGCGTTTGTAATGCATCCTTCTGTGTTTGTAATGCATCCTTCTGTGTTTGTAATGTTTCCTTCTGTGTTTGTAATGCATCCTTCTGTGTTTGTAATGCATCCTTTTGTGTTTGTAATGTTTCCTTCTGTGTTTGTAATGTTTCCTTCTGTGTTTGTAATGCATCCTTCTGTGTTTGTAATGCATCCTTCTGTGTTTGTAATGCACCCTTTTGTGTTTGTAAATCATCCTTCTGCGTTTGTAATGCATCCTTCTGTGTTTGTAATGCATCCTTCTGTGTTTGTAATGCATCCTTCTGTGTTTGTAATGCATCCTTCTGTGTTTGTCATGCATCCTTCTGTGTTTGTAATGTTTCCTTCTGTGTTTGTAATGTTGCCTTCTGTGTTTGTAATGTTTCCTTCTGTGTTTGTAATGTTTCCTTCTGTGTTTGTAATGTTTCCTTCTGTGTTTGTAATGTTTCCTTCCGTGTTTGTAATGTTTCCTTCTGTAATTGTAATGTTTCCTTCTGTGTTTGTAATGTTTCCTTCTGTGTTTGTAATGCATCCTTCTGTGTTTGTAATGCATCCTTCTGTGTTTGTAATGCATCCTTCTGTGTTTGTAATGTTTCCTTCTGTGTTTGTGACGCTTCCTTCTGTGTTTGTAATGTTTCCTTCTGTGTTTGTAATGTTTCCTTCTGTGTTTGTAATGCATCCTTCTGTGTTTGTAATGTTTCCTTCTGTGTTTGTAATGCATCCTTCTGTGTTTGTAATGCATCCTTCTGTGTTTGTAATGCACCCTTTTGTGTTTGTAAATCATCCTTCTGCGTTTGTAATGCATCCTTCTGTATTTGTAATGCATCCTTTTGTGTTTGTAAATCATCCTTCTGCGTTTGTAATGCATCCTTCTGCGTTTGTAATGCACCGTTTTGTGTTTGTAATGCACCGTTTTGTGTTTGTAATGTTCCTTCTGTGTTTGTAATGTTTCCTTCTGTGTTTGTAATGTTTCCTTCTGCGTTTGTAATGTTTCCTTCTGTGTTTGTGACGTTTCCTTCTGTGTTTGTAATGTTTCCTTCTGTGTTTGTAATGTTTCCTTCTGTGTTTGTAATGTTTCCTTCTGTGATTGTAATGTTTCCTTCTGTGTTTGTAATGTTTCCTTCTGTGTTTGTGACGTTTCCTTCTGTGTTTGTAATGTTTCCTTCTGTGTTTGTAATGCATCCTTCTGTGTTTGTAATGTTTCCTTCTGTGTTTGTAATGTTTCCTTCTGTGTTTGTAATGTTTCCTTCTGCGTTTGTAATGTTTCCTTCTGCGTTTGTAATGTTTCCTTCTGCGTTTGTAATGTTTCCTTTGCGTTTGTAATGTTTCCTTCTGCGTTTGTAATGTTTCCTTCTGCGTTTGTAATGTTTCCTCTGCGTTTGTAATGTTTCCTCTGCGTTTGTAATGTTTCCTCTGCGTTTGTAATGTTTCCTTCTGTGTTTGTAATGTTTCCTTCTGTGTTTGTAATGCATCCTTCTGTGTTTGTAATGTTTCCTTCTGTGTTTGTAATGTTTCCTTCTGTGATTGTAATGCATCCTTCTGTGTTTGTAATGTTTCCTTCTGTGTTTGTAATGTTTCCTTCTGTGATTGTAATGTTTCCTTCTGTGATTCATGTTCATGACCGAAGTGTTGACTGTAATGTTCCCCTCCGTTATATGTTTTTCACCGTTGTGCCCACTGTAATGCTTCACGGTGTGTTTCCTGTTCCTGTCTTAAGTGCCCACTCTAACGCTCTTTCTATGTTTCCTGTTAATGATTGAAGTGCTGACTGCAGTATTTCCCCCTGTGTTTTTTCTGTTCCTGTCTGAAGTGCCGACTGTAATGCATTCCTGTGTTTTCCTGTCTAGGTCCCAAGTGCTCACGATACTGCCTCATTTTATGTTCCTGTTACTGTCTTTGGTGTTGACCATAATCTCCTCCATGTTCCAGTCTGAAGTGTTGCCTGAAGTGCTTCTCTTAATGTTGCCTAGTTCTGTTTAAGTGGTAATTGTAATGGTTTGTTGTTGTTGTTGTTGTTTTGTTTGGGTTTTTTTTTTTTTTTTTTCGGTTTCCTTGCTCATGTCTGAATTGCTCTTATTCTGTTTTAAAGTGAGGAGAGCGATGCATTGCTATATTCTGTTTCCGTGTGAGTGATGACCCTAATGCTTCTTTTTGTGTTTCCTGTTCCTGTGTGACACAATGAGTCTAGAGCTTCTCTCAGTGTTTCGTGCACTAAGCTGAAGTGCTGACTTCTAATGCTTGTCTTTAGGTTTTCCATACTTCTCGTATATGCTGATTGTACTGGCTCTTTTTTGTGTTTCCTGTTGCTGCCTGTGACGTGTTACTATTCCGATCTATGTTTCAAGTACTAATTGTAGTGTTCTTCAGTCTTCGATTTCCCGGACAGAGGGGCTCATTCAGTTAGTTCATTGTGATGCTTACATTTCATGATGGAGATGTTTGGTGGGATTCTCTCTCTCTCTCTCTCTCTCTCTCTCTCTCTCTCTCCTCTCTCTCTCTCTCTCTCTCTCTCTCTCTCTCTTTTCGACTAAGTTTATATTCAACATCTAATAACGAAGCAGCACATAGAAACTTGTCCATTTTCTTGTTACAGAGTTTAAGAGACGATCTGTTTTATATCCCTGTGCTGTGCATTATCTCTAAACAGTTTTGACACTACAGTGTGGAACGATTGTTCAGTAGAGGGGCGATGACCTATTAATGAATAAATATCCGTGTCCATGCCCATATCTGTCTGTCTCTGTCTGTCTGTCTACCTTTTCTGTCTGTTTGTCTGTCTGTCTGCCTGTCTGCCCCCCACCCCCTCCCCCTCCCCTCTCTCTCTCTCTCTCTCTCTCTCTCTCTCTCTCTGACCATTTGCGTCTGTACTGTCTGCGTTTCTTTTCTCTGACCGTCATGGTCAATGGGTTACATTTTCGTCCTATTGGCCAGAGGTCCTTACGGACAAGGTGAACTTGCAGACTGAAATCAGCATTTCTAGTGGCAGTTGTTGTCGTTGGCAGTGGTATGTCTGGTTCCATACGGGGGCTGTGGTCTGACGCTCTCTCAGCGCTGGTTTCTTGTGAACTCAGGTTCACTTTCTGATGTTGGTCGCCTCTTTCCCTCTCAAAAGGCCTGTCTTCAGGGCCACCAGGCCGCCTTCTCCATGCTTGGGTGGCGATGTTCCTGCGCCGCGTGAGGCCGCCTCAAAGACGGAACAGGACAAAGTCACTGGGGCGTTGCACGAGTCCCGTCTATGGTCCACGCTGAGTACGGCTGAGGGGGTAATTTTTCAGCCCAACACCGAGAGGGCCACGGTAATCGTAGTTAGGCAGCGCTTCATCGCCAGTCGCCCCACATCTCTAGGAGCTATTCCCGGGCGACACAGGTTAGAGCCGCCATCACCCATATGGCTGGAGGGTTCGCTGCGCCGCCTGACACTGACCTTTCACATCAGTGTCCCTCTAAGAGGAGGTGCCATCTCTCCCTTGGTGTTTGCTACTATGCCACCTCGCAGGGAACGTTTTCTTTGATAGAAATGCTGAGCTTGTTTCATTACTCTCTGGAAAAAAAAAAAAAACTGCCTATGTCTACCCTGCCTTCCTCTGACAAAAGTTCTTATCACTTTTTCACTTCCCTAATTCTCTGTACATCAGTCTGTGCTTCCTTTCTTAAATAAAAGAGCTGACCATCATGTTTTTTCTCTTTTTTCCTTCCTCTGAGTGCGTCCTTCTCTGTATTTGCACTCTTTGACACAAATGTTAACTATCACATTTTTCTTAAGTTCCCCTTTTCTGAACTGTAGCTTTGTTTGTGCTTCCTTTCTCTAATAGAAATACCTGCCTGGGCTTCCTTTCTCTTATGTTAGTAGTTACTTTGATCATTCTTTTTATATGTTTCCTCCGTCAAAAGAAGTGACAAGAATGTTGTCTTAAATTCTTCATGGGAAAAAAAATCAGTTTCAAAAGCTGAATGCACAGAGAATATGAAAAGCATGGGATCATGTTCTTCTTCACAATATACCTTCTGTTCTTATGAGGATTTTAATGAAACAGATTTTGGTCATTTTGTCGCCAGGTGTCTAAGTCGTATGGGTGTGTCTAGTTTCATCTAGGTCATTTTATCGCCAGGTGTCTAAGTTGTATTGGTGTATCTGGTTTTAGTGCGGTGGGGATGTAAAAGAGCACATGCAAACACTTGACTTCTTTTTTTTTGTCGGTAGATTAACTTACTCTCTCCGTAAAAAAAAAGTAAATCACATTTCCCCATATTCGCAGTGGGTACGACGTGGCACAGCTGTAAACCTTGCACGATATGGTTTCCAAACTTAGCAGATGTGGTACAGTGTATATGGACTTGTCCACACGCAGTGACACCTCCTTGATGAAACTGAAACTGAAACTCAAACTGGACGAAACAGCCGTGTCTGAAATGAGGTTAATTAAATTAGCGGTCGTCTTGATTATACTCTTGACAAGATGGATGTACGTACAAGCCAATATGTCCTGTTGATTATCAGATAACAATATGGATGTATTAGCCCGTATATCATGCTGATTTCACAGATGACAAAACGGATGTACATGCTAGTATGTCGTATCTATTATACATTTAACAAGACAGGATTAACAAGATGAATGCACCAGCCTATATGTGGAGTTGCTTACATGTTTAACATAATGGACACACCAGCGTGCATGTCGTGTTGAATACAAAGTAAAGAAGATAGATGTACCAGCCTACATGCGGTATTCTTTCTTTCTTTCTGCGTACGCAGGCTGATACTCCTGCGGACACTCCCTGTATAAACAGGCAGTGGAATTTTGTGTGTATGATCGTTTTTGATCCCGCCATTAAGGCAGCCATACTTCATCTTCGGGGAAGGTGCATGCTATGTGTAACGTGTCATCCATACCAACGGCCACACTGGCCTTCTCTTCCGAAAGTTGGTGATGGGATTTGACGTGTGTGCAAGATGTGCGTGCGTTCACACACGGAACCTCGGTTTATAGTCTCATTCGAAGGACTGTATGAGGAATGGAGTCAGAACCAATGTTAACTCCGAGGAAAAAATCCCCCTGTACCGAGACGGCCTGGCGGAGATGCGAACCCGCAACCCCAGGATCACCAGAGTCCGGCGCGCTACCAAATGAGCTATTCCGGCCCTCACATGTGGTATTGATAGCACAGTTAACAAAATGAATCACCAGCCTGTATATGGCTTCTTTACTGTGAATGCTTTGAATCGGGGTGGCTTCGTTTTCAATCATTTTAATTAAATAAAAATCGTCATTAAAAAGATGTCCACTGTAAACACTGTTACAGAAATATGCGCATTACGTCATGCGTAAACATATTTCAGAAATACGCGCGTTACGTCATGCGTAGAAATATCTTATATGAGCGTCACTTCGACACTCACAACAAATCAATGCGAGGTCTAATAAAGATCACATGACTGCATTAACTGACTTAGGATTATATTGAACACCTTTCAAACTTCTGAGAAACACTTTATCTTCTGTATAGAAATGACTTCATTGATCGCCATTGAATACCTTTATCTCAATATCCAATGCAATCAATAGAAAGAAATTTACCAGTGATATGCTCTGAACGTTGTAAATTAACGATTTTCAACTCATAGAACATTGTTAATACTGGCACGTCTACATGCACTTTGTTCAATTTATAAGATAAGAAACCAAGACAGCTAAACAACCATCTTGCAGCTGTTTCAAAATAAAATGAAGTACAATTTCAAACAAAACCAACCAACTAACCAAATTCTTTCGATGATGCAAAGTTCAAATGAAATGTAGTGAAATACAACTCCAGAACAATGCAATGAAGAACAAAGTTTCTTCACCACTGGGTCAATGGACTGGTTGTTATAGACATGTTAGATATGCTCCAAATTTACAGAAA
>CM065742.1:45495578-45505578 GCA_033310375.1 Conus canariensis
TTCATGTTGGCACGTTCCAGGACTTCTGTGTTGGGTCCTTTGTCCAGCCACTGCATGTGCAGAAGGCGTGGCAGGCACCTCAGGTGGAAGCTGTGGCGTTTCCTCTCCTGGCTCACGCAGGTGGTCCATGCCTCGCTGCTGCAGAGGAGTGTGCTAAGCAAGCAGGCCTGGCAGACGCGCAGCTTGGTGTTCACAGTGTGGCTGAGTGTTCACAGTGAGGCTGAGAGTGACAAGGTGTTCACAGTGAGGCTGAGAGTGACAAGGTGTTCACAGTGAGGCTGAGAGTGACAAGGTGTTCACAGTGAGGCTGAGAGTGACAAGGTGGTCACAGTGAGGCTGAGAGTGACAAGGTGGTCACAGTGAGGCTGAGAGTGACAACATGCTCACAGTGAGGCTGAGAGTGACAACGTGTTCACAGTGAGACTGAGAGTGACAAGATGGTCACAGTGAGACTGAGAGTGACAAGGTGGTCACAGTGAGGCTGAGAGTGACAAACAACAACACAATTTCTTCATAATTGGATGCCACGTAACTTTTAGTTTGAAGAGCAAGATTAATTCTGTGAGCAACTTAACCTGACTTCTCGTTTTTCAGGATTTAGTTGAGTGTTGATAAGATAAGCTGTTTCAGTCTAAATGAGTATGGAACTCTGATAATCAACGATGTCTCTTTTGCTTTATAGGAATCAGTTTTCTGTTCGGTGCAACAATGTTTCTTCACGTTCTCATGTGTTTTTGCAGACACACGGGGATACTGATTGTTGTGGTGGCTGCCTACATCCACATTGTGATCACAAGCGCCTACTCCCTCCGATTCCAGACTGCTGAAGTCGCAGACCCCATCACCAACACCTCCACTTACGTCAGTCGTCCGTCTCCTTTCTACCTCCGTCACAGAACCCTCATTGACTTTATATACAATTTCATTGCTCTTGCTCACTCTCCCTACGCTCTCCCTCGTCGTCGTTGTCGTCTGTACTGCTTTCATCGTCGTTCGCCTCAAAATAACGGCCTCATGGCGTCGTGAAACAGTGTCTGATATGACGTCAGTGGAGAAACAGGACATCAAGGTGACACGCATGCTGGTGACTGTGTGCATAGTGTATGTCACGTGCACGATCCCGTCTGTGACTCTGGAAATGGCGATATTCAGTCGTGTGCCTGGATTCATGCTCTCGGGATATATGTGCAATATGTTTAAGCTGTCTGTAGCTTCATGTCATTTTTTTCAAGCGGTGAATGCTTCCGGTAATTTTCTCATCTATATTCAACAGAGTTCCCGCTATCAACGCACGCTCAAGTTGCTGTGTCGCAAACTGCTTAACCAATTGTGGAGCAAAGGAACCGGCAGGAACTAGCGTGTCGAACGTTGTGTGATGATGGTCAAGCATTCCAGATATGAATCTGGTCAGAAGTGTGAGCAACAAGATTAATGCGGTGTTCCTTTAGACTTTCGCTGTGCATTGTGTTCGTTGCAGAAGAAAATCCAAAAATAGCTGGACAGCAAAAAAGTCGTTACACCCCCCTCCCCCCTCTCTCTATCTCTCTCATGCAAGTGTTTTGGCCTTGAACTCATTATACTTTAAAGGTCCGCTTTACATCAAGGTCATGACTCCTGTTATACTCTGCTATCATATTCTTGATTTTTGGTGCTGTCGGGATTCAAACCTCCAATCTCTGGATGACTGGGCTCCTCAAGGATAAGTCACAGGTCTCTGATGTTTGAACCACTCAACAAATGGTCGGCTGTTGTAAGTTTAAACCTACTGAACTTTGCTTGTGTTCCTCAGTGACAGCATCTACATGGAACTCTTCAGTGTGTTATACCATTGCCTCGAGAGCACTGATCGTTCCTCTGCTTCTCAGAAATCAAGAACTGAGTCATGAGATCATAAGCAAATCTGCCTATACCCCCCTCCCCCCCCCCCCCCACCCCCCCACCATCCCTTGCTCCAAACTCGTTGAAGAACTTGAGCTAAGAGCCAGATTTTTTCATGCTGTAAGGTCCACCGGCATACTTCAAAGTTTTACAGTTCCTTCAGTATGGTTTGAAACGGCACCATCATATCAGTTAGAATCATTGGTTCCAACGAACTTCAGCAGAGCACTGTATCCGGTCTCATGCCACTCTGACTGCTAGTTTTGAACTGTTTTCCATTCAAGAAGATATGTCAAATATTTCCAGTCACCGACTCCATGCAGTACGTTCTAGTAGCGTGGCTCTGGACATTCCGGATTGTGATTTGCTGCCGCCTGCCGTGTAAAGAGTGTCTAATAACATTGCTTACTTCTGGCAGTACCAATTACACATCAGCACTTGGATGTGCCTCCATGCGTAAATACCATGGTTTGGTGCGGTTCTGTATGAGCTCAGACCTGACGTCCCATACTTAACAAATCTCAGCACTCATTACACTTTAGTATTGATTCTTTATTCTACATACAATTGTGACACACACGAATGATTGCCCAAAGTGTACATCTGCACACAAGCAACAATGAAAAGCAATTCGCACGCACACACACACACACACACACACACACACACACACACACACACACACTATAGTTGAAAAACGGACCAAAATAATTGAATCGAACCTCAAGATAACGAAAAGCGAAAGTGTCGCCATTCAGACCGAATCGACCGAAACATCGTTCGCAACGCCTCACCGCTCTTATGCAAAAGTTGCATCAACATCGCTGCCGGCAAAATCTCCTTCCCAACACAACAAGGGCGTGGATGAATTGTGCGAGCCGTACATTAGGCCAAACAAAGAAAATAACCAAATGAAACAAAACCACAAAGAACAAAAACTGAATTGTGACGTAAAGAATCAAAGCAACGTCAAACAAGGTTCTGCGAAATTGCGTAACACATCTGTGGAACAAAAGATAGAAAACTCCAAGTCTCCACACAAACAAAACGTCAAAGAAAAACAGTCTGGCACAACAAAGAAATACGTACCCCATTCTGTTTCTACATCTGGTGGCGACTTGCCTCATGTCCTCCTGATACATGACAGTATCATGAAGAAGGTTGATGCGCGGAGACTTGGCCTGTCATACAGTCTGCAGGTGGCAAAGAGAAAAGCGTATCAGATTGAGCATTGCACACATGCTCTGAACGAGGCAAAAGTATCTCTGAATCCTGAACCCGAATGTGTAGTTCTGCATGTAGGAGTGAACGATTTGAAGGGGAAAGATCCGGAGAAATGCAGCACGGAAATGCAGAAATGCGTCAAGGAGGCCAAAGGTTAATTTCCCAAAGCCAAAATCGTAGTAATTCAAGTGGCTCCTGTCAAAAATAAAACACTAGACATTAAGAAAGATCTGTTCAACGCAATGACAAGACAGAAACTACAGACAGAAAACGACATTATTTTCGTTCTCCTTTAACGAGTTGAGGATGGAAGACAGAAGAGTACTGACAGCTGACGACGTTCACCCCACGACCAGAGGAGCGAGCACCATCGCGAGGACCCTGGGCAAACACCTGCATGGAATGTTTTGGGAAAAGCCACGGAGGAGACCCGCAGCCTTTCGTTACAGTTGCCAAGGTTTTCACCCTCCGCCTTTTCCACGTCCTTGGTTCTACTAAACTGGTCGTACTTTGACTCTCAGCTGTTTACAGTCAATCATCAAGATTTTCTGTTTTCATCTATAGTCATCTCTAAGATAGTTAATGTCTAAATGATATCAATTATTGTGATATATAAATGAAAGCACATAAAAAGCCAAACATTACATTTCTACAGTGGAATTGTCGTTCTATAACGAAAAATTTATCATACTTAAATCAATATCTAGTAGCAAATAAGTTTCATGTTTTATTACTACAATCTTTAAATGTGAGCTGTGATAAATTACCATATCTATCTGGATTTTACCACCCTCCGGTATACGAACAATGTGGAGACAGAGTGCAAACAGTCATTTATGTGCGTGAAGACCTGGACTTTTGTGAAAGAACTCCACCAGTGTATAACATTCCCTCTGTGTCATGCTGTGCAGCCATGGTTAAGTTCACTTCATCCTTGATTCTTAATGTTGCTTCAATGTATCTTCCAAAAGGCCCTGATAATAAGAACACTGAATGGTTGAAAGGGTTCCAAGATCAAACGGATAAGTGGGTTATTGGGGGTGATTTTAATGCACATGCCCCTTTCTGGGATAAGAGTTGTTCCTATATTTCTAATAATCGTTTGTTAGAGAACATAGCGGATTCTATTCTTTACGTACTGAATAATGGAAACATAACTCGTATTCCAGATATTACTAACCATAATCCCTCAGCCATTGATTTAACTTTTGTATCTCCATCACTGGTAGTCAACGCAGTGTGGGAAACGGGAGATGACTCTTTAGGATCAGATCATATTCCAGTCATAATATCTTTAAATAACATAGCAGAAGAAGAAGAAAACACAGAAGATGTTATTCCAAAGTATAATTACAAGTGTGCAGATTGGTCACTGTTCACAGACATCCTTAAAAAACATAGATTTAGATTATTCTACTGAAGAAAATATAGACAATCAGTATGATAAATTCTGCAGATTTATCCTAACAGCAGCAGATAAATCGATCCCAAAAATAAAATTTAAAAAAAAATCTAAAAAACACAATGGAAATGTGTGGTGGAACAAGGAATGTGAACGCGCAAATAACAAGAAAAAAGAAAGATTTAAGATATATTGTAAAAAAAAGATCAGCAAGTAATCATGAAAAAATGAAAAAGACGGGTAAAGAAAGTGATGATGCAATAGAATATGCAAAATTGAAACATTGGGATGATTTCTGTAACTCTGAAGTAAAACATTGTAAGGATATGGGAAAAGTATGGGAAGAACTGAAAGCTATGAAAAATGGATTGACATCACCACAGTATCCCATTAAAATAGATAACAACAATCTGCCCACTACTAAAGAGAAAGCAGAAGTTTTTGTAAACTTATTCGCTGAAGTCAGCCGTCCTGAGGGTCTAACAAACACTGACCGAACTTACAGAGAAAAAGAAGAAAGTAATATAACATATGATGATCCACCACCAGATAATAGCATAAATATTAATGCTCCTATAACTGTATATGAAGTAAAAGAAGCCATTAGAGCCATTCCGATACGGAAATCATCAGTTGGTTTAGATGCAATATCTAATCAGATGCTAAAGAATTTACCTGAAAATCTTGTAGTTTTTCTTCATGCTTTGCTAAGTACTTGCTGGAATACTAGCAACATGCCCAAAATATGGAAACAGACAATTGTTGTACCAGTTCATAAACAAGGAAAGTCTTCTAGTGATCCTAAAAATTACAGACCTATAGCATTAACATCACACGTCTGTAAACTATCAGAAAGAATTGTTTTGAATAGACTAGCATATTACTGCGAAAAAAAATGACATCATTCCTATTAATCAAGCTGGCTTTCGTAAAGGGAGATCTACTACACAAATATTAGTGAAATTATCAACAAATAAATTATAAAGAAACAATTTGCAAGACGTAAATGTGTCCTGGCTACATTTTTTGACATAACCAAGGCTCACGATCAAGTGTGGCATTCACAGCTATTAAATAAACTTTAAAATATTGGACTATCAGGAAATGTATACAGTTATGTTAAATGCTTTCTGAAAGATAGGGTAATACAAACAAGAGTAGGAAAATCATATTCCACCAGTAGAACTTTGTCAATGGGAATCCCACAAGGGTCAGTGTTAGCTCCGCTTCTTTTCTCATTGCTATTGTATGATTTGCCAAATAAGTTATCTAAAAAGGTAGTTCTCGTTCAATATGCAGACGACATTTGCATGTGGATGGAAGTAACTCTTAAAAAGAAAACTCCACAGCGTGATATAAGTTTCATCAGAAAGATCCATCAAGACGAACTAAATAGGATGTCGGAATACATGAAGTTAAATGGATTGAACTTATCTGTTGAAAAAACAAATATAATTCTTTTCAATAATCCAGAAAAACTGCCTGTTTTTACATTGGGCGAAACACCTCTTAAATACGTGACAGAAGTTAAATTCCTAGGAGTCCATTTCACATCTAAACTATCATGGAACGCTCATATTGAATACTTATTAACAAAGGCGAGGAAAATATTAAATTTCCTTAAAATTATTTCTAAAGAAAAATGGGGACAGAATTCATCTACATTGATAACTCTATGTAAATCTTTAATGAGGTCGAAAATAACATATGCCCAAGAAGTAATCTTTAGCGCTCCCAAATACCTATTGAAAAAGCTTGAAAGTATTGAATGCAAGGCATTGAAATTAGCACTTGGCCTTCCGGTGCATGCATCATCTTCTCGTACGTATTATGAAGCGCAAATACTTCCCTTAGATGAATACAGAGAGTTAGCTGTTGTAAATTTGTTATCAAGAGTACAACTAATAAAACGCACATTAGATCTGAAATAAAAATGAGGTCAGATATTGATTTTCCTAAAAGAGCAAAATCTATAGCTTCTCAAAAAACACTGGCAACGTACACGTCAAAAAGTATTACTGATTCTGGAGTTTCAATCGATAACGATGCTCTATCCATTAGACCGTTATTTTCTCCTATACCACCATGGGAGCTTAATAAAGCACATTTTGATATTGAACATACCAATATGAAAAAAGATGAAAACATAAACATGTTAGCAAGCTGTATCAAATGCCATATTGAAAAGAACTATTCAAATTATTTGAAAATATACACAGACGGTTCGTGCATTGATAAACGCACAGGTTGTGCACTCTTAATACCAGACTTAAGAGTAGAGAAATCATTTTATATCGGAATTAACAAATCAATATTTACAGCAGAATTAACAGCGATACTCCTGGCTTTAAATTATCTTTTAAACTTTCCAAAAACAATATTTCAAATTCTGTTCTGTGTTGATTCTAAATCAGCTCTTCAGGCATTAAAAGTTTCTCAATTGCACACAAGACCTGAAATGGTCATAGAGATAAATTGTATGATACACATGTTGATTGCAAGAGGAACCCATGTAGTTTTTTGTTGGATTCCTTCACATTGTTCTTTTCATTATAATGAAAAAGTAGACAGGGCAGCTAAACGTGGAGCCAAAAATAGTTTTGGTTCAGAACTGTTTGATTTCCCCTTATCAGTACATGAACAGTGTAACTTAGTTAAGTCGCATATCTGGAAAGCTTTCGAATATAGTATGGTAGATCACGTTTATAAAGAACAGTTTGATATTAAAAGAATCAAAGAGAATTTTAATCTTAATAGAAAATTACTCTCATTAATGCACAGGTGGAAACTTAATGCATTTAAAACAAAATATGTAAAAAACGTAGTTTGCGTATGTGGAAACAAAATTACTCCAATTCATATTGTTTCATGCAATGATATGAAAAAGATCATTCCAGTATTGAAGCAAAATACTGTGCAGGCCATTTTTCAGTCACCAGCTTTAACGTACGAATTCTTTGTACACTTAGAGCGCACCCCTATTGGAAAATACTTATAATATTTTTATCAACTTTATTTGCGGAGGATAAGAAAGGAAGGGGGGTGGGGTGGATAAAATGGGGGGGGGGGGGGGGGGGGGGGGGGGGAAAGCAACGGATTTTGTTTGTTTGTTTATTCTTTTTTCTTTTTTTCCCTTTTTTCTTTAGTACTGTCATCCGTTTTGACTATAATTGATAAGTTAGTTGTTGGTTATAAGTATTTTGTTTCATGTTAATCTTCACTTATGACTTGTGTAAAGATATTCACACACTTACACATCCACAACTCTCTCACTCACACACACAGGCACACATACTCACACACACACACGCACACACACACACACACACACGCACACGCGCGCGCGCACACACTCATACGCACACACACATTCGCGTGCACGTGCACCCATACATATACACATACACATATTATGTGCACGCTCGCAATTACTTCCGTACACATTCACTTTTTTTTGTTTGTCTAATATCACGAATAGTGGATAGACGTTAAATGAAGGACACACACACACACACACACACACACACACACACACACACACACACACACACACACCAATTAATGGGTAAAATGAACAGAAGATATAGATCTAACATATAGCAAAAAAAAACAACAAAAAAATCCTTCACTATCTAAACTTTAGAGTGAAGGAGTAAAATGCAGGCCATCATCATATACTGCACTATGAACTAACACAAAATAATCTAAAGAAAAACCCCAATCGGACTATGAAATAAGTGTTCAGCAATTTCGATCAGCAGAAAGTGGTCCGAAAGTATATCTTGCAAGTTTTTTTCAGAAAAATTATTAGACCTTAATGATGTTGGTAAGAAAGTAGTTAACTTGCTACAATTAAATGAAATATGGCTCAATGTTATTTCTTTACCACAAATACAATTAGCATTGCTGTATTTAATATTCCTTGGTTTTTTTATTTTTTTTTATTGGGGGGGGGGGGGGGGGGGTTCTTTAGATACATATACAGATACATACACGTATACACTCACATACAAAGGCATACATACACGCTTATATAACATACAGGATTATTCACTTAATCATTCATTCCTTCAGTCATTCTCTTCATTCATTCACGTCTAATATCACTCAAAGTGAACAGACGTTAAACAGAAGAACGAACGAACGAACGAACGAACACACACACACACACACACACACACACACACACACACACACACACACACACACACACACACACACACGCACGCACGCACACACACACAGACACACACACACACAACACACACAACACACACACACGCACAGGCATGCGTGCTCGCGCACAAACGCACGCACGCACACACACACAAACACACGCACACGCACACACACACACTCTCTCTCTCTATCTTCCACCCCTCTCTCTCTCTCTCTCTCTCTCTCTCTCTCTCTCTCATGCACACACACAGAGTAATGCTCACACACACACACACACACACACACACACACACACACACACACACACACACACAGAGACACACCACACACACACACACACACACACACACACACACACACACACACACGTTGTAACATGTGGCGACTTGGCAATAATAGCCAGATCTTTTTTCTTTTTGGAACGCGCTAAGTTCAGGCACAGGTGATGCCGTCAATTGTCGCATCACGTCATCGAACTGCGTGTAAATACGCAGACGACCTCACCTTCGAAACAGCACAGCATTACAACTTTTTCTTTTCTACTGTGATTTTATTATTAGTGCAACGATTTGCTACATGCTATCATCAATCACATCGATTATTTTTCTACATCCTGTATTTGCATGAGTCCGTTGAAAGGGCTTCAACAAATCGGATCATTAGGACACCAGTTTCGTAGTGCGGTTGCCTTAGCACCGGAAAGTTTACGGGGAGATCAGAAGAAGCAGCAGTTACGAGCGGTCGACATCGAAAGCCCTGTGCAAGAATTTTGTTGAAGAAGGCGACCTGGAGTCGGATTATTGGATCAGCGAACTCATACAGTTTAGCTGAGGAGATAGAATAATCGCCGCATACCTGTGCATCGTCAGAATATCAAAATTCTGGAATTGTAACTCCAGCGTTCAGCGGACCCTGCACTATAGCAACGCATAGAGGGTCATATTCAGTGCTTCGTCACCGGCGGTTTTACTTACATCCTCGCAATCTACATCGACCATCAAATCGTACTTCTTCATCAACCGCATCATCTTATTCATCCAAGGCGACCAGCAGTCGGAGATCCAGTGTCAGCACCGTTCTGCACCAGTCGTCTACGACCGAGCCTGCAGTCTACCCTTCGTCATTCTGGATTTGGAAAGATCCTTCTTCGAGCTTCCGACGGACCAACTGGGGGACTGGGGCTCGGCACGATTACGCCGAAGACTGGTGTGGACGTGCTGACAGGGACTCATCTGGTGGGCGACGCGTCTGGTGGCCCCCTGGTGACGGCCTGGAGCGGTCGGCGTCCTATCATTAGTAGGAGCCGTATCTATTTAT
>CM065742.1:45515578-45520578 GCA_033310375.1 Conus canariensis
TGTGTCAACAGAAAGCAGGTATTCTTGATCTCTCTCTCTCTCTCTCTCTCTCTCTCTCTCTCTCTCTCTCTCTCTCTCTCTCTCTCTTCTTCTTCTTCTTCTTCTTCTTCTTCTCTGTCTGTCTGTCTCTTTTCTCCCATCTCTCTCTCTCTCTCTCTCTCTCTCTCTCTCTCTCTCTCTCTCTCTCTCTCTCTCTCTCTCTTTATCGGAACACTATCATGATATGATTGTTGTTTCGTGCTATATTGTTCCTGAAGGAGACTCTGCATACAACCATACTTATTTGAAAAAATGGCATTCATATCCTTGAAGAAAATATCCATCTGTGTATAAACACTGATGGTGTATGTATGATGGTGTGTGGTGGTATGATTGTGCGAATAGGGTGTGAGCAAAATTTAATGAGAGTGGAGGACATGTGGAATCATGTGTCAGGTGATGACTGTGAGGATGAAGACGCAGAATGTGTGATACGTTCATTAAAAAAAATAACGTCATTAACAATTTTGGTAGATCGCTACTAGAATTTTGTAATTTGTTTGATGGAGTCATAGTCAGTGGATGTTGTGGAAAAGATACTGCCGGCGAGTTTACCTTTGTATGAACTCAGGGGGGTGCAGTGTTCTTGATTATTTCATCGTATCAAAAGTTTCAGTTTCATCAAGGAAGCGTCACTGCGTGCGGACTAGTCCATGTACGCTACACCACATCCGCTAAGTTTTGAGACCACACTACGTATGATCTGAAGCTGATGGACAAATGAATTAACAACAAAGATGAGCCAATTGGGTCTCGTGGCTACGACTCAGCGGATGTCTGAACTACTCGTTAGCCCAACGCGCTGGTCAGACCTTCAGTGCCTGCCTACCATTTGTTTTTCCTCTGTGTTTGTGTGTAGTGGATGTATGTGTGTAGTGGATATCAGAAGAATTGTCACAGTAGTACGATGCACATGTTGATGATGACTTATACTCTTGGCATCTTCCGGTTGAACTGTTTTGGAACGAAAGTTCACCTGTAATTACTATGCACCATATACCACATTCAACACAAAGAGAGGAAAAAGTGTATGCTCAAATGATTACGTCGAAACTTACAACTAGAATCTGAAGAGTTAAACGATCTTTTGGAACAAGCGTATTAGAACCTCGGCATGAATATCGACAGTGCTGCGGATATATTTACCGACGCCATGTGGGAGGGGTTTCAGCATGTGCGGTGAAATTAATGGGTGGAAATGAGAAAAGCTTTACCGACTGGTTTAATACTGAATATAAACATAAGAGGAAGGTTGTCAAAAAAAATGTTACGAAGTCTTCGTAGGGCTAGATCATCAGAGCATAAAAAGCACAAGAGGCGTTTATTACAGAAAGAAATGAATTCTCTGGCATGAAAAAGAAAGGAAGAAAAAAAAAATGGGATGAAAACAACATCAACCAACTGAAAACGTCAATAAATTATCCGAAACGTTTTTGGTCAAGGATAAGGACTATCAATGAGAAAAGCATAAAATATAATGAAATCAATAGTCAGCAATGGTTATGACCAGTGTTTCAAGGTTTTTGACCATTTTGATAGTTGTGATCATGACGACATGGAACCAGGTGAGTTATTTTCGGAAGACACTTTAGAGCTGTGCTTTAATGATCCTATCACCAAACAGGAAGTTATAAATGACATTCATAACCTGAAATGCGGAAAAACAGTACTTTTGCTTGAATTTTTTTTATAAACTTTGTTTAATTCTGTTTTTGACAAAGGGATATTTCAAACAGAATGGTCCAAATCAATTATTGATCCAGTTCATAAAAATGGAGACCCAAACAATCCAGATAATTATAGAGGAATAGCTCCGACAAACGTGATCAGTAAAATTTACATATATTGAACAAAAGATTAAGCGTCTGGTCTGAAAATGAAGCAAAAATAATTGAAGAACAAGCAGGCTTCAGAAGCAACTACAGAACAGCCGATCATATTTTTTTTTATTAAACGTGATGGTGCAAAAATATCTTTTTCAAAGTACTCAATTTGTATTGCTCATGTAGACTTCAAGAAAGCATTTGATTCTGTTAACCGAAATATCCTATGGAGCGTTTTAAGAAAAGCGGACATTAATTGGAAAATATACAAAGCTCTCAAAAGAATCTATGTTTCAGTACTATCTTGTGTTCGTGATAACGGTATGTCTTTAAAATATTTAACTGCCCTTGAGGTGTCAAACAAGGCTATTAACTGAGCCCTCAGCTGTTGTTGTTAAAAAATTTTTTTTAATTATTAACGAGTTAGTAATAGAATTGAGCAAACTGGGCAGACATGGTATACAAATGACCCCGAACGCTGTCAAGATTTTCCTCATGCTATTCGCGATTGGCGTCATTCTAATACAGTCGTTGGTCTTCAATACCAATTCAGTATTTTGAAAAAGGAAGCAGATAGATTGGATCTAACAGTTAATCTTGAAAAAATCAAGTGTCATGGTATTCAGAGTGGGTGGTCATCTTTCCAGACATGAACAATGGTTATAATTATGGAGGAATGGAAGTAAAAGTAACAAATAATTAGGAATGATATTTACAACTAAACTAAGTTTTAGGATGGGATGGGCAGAAACCTACAAGAAGAGAAAGAAAGGTGTGATTCAGATTCTAAGGTCATTAAGGAAATTAAATTCGATGGAATAATCTATATTCTGGGAACTTTGTGATTCACAAATCGAACCTATGTTAACATATGCATTAGAAGGTCTTTTTTTTTTTTTTTTTTTGGTTTTTTTTTTTTTTAATATGATATCTACCTTATGTAAAAAGTCCATACATTCGCAGTTAAACGCTTCTTGAATGTCCCGTTGCATTCCTCAAACAAAATGATATATGGAGAGTCAGGCAGATATCCACTTTATATAAGAACATAAGAAAAGTGAATAAAATATTGGTTGAGGTTGCTAAAACTTCCATGAGCAGGTGATGTAGAAAAGCTTATGAGATGCTCTTACAACAAGATGAATCAGGAAAATGCAACTGGGTGACAGAGATGAAGAAACTTCTTACAAAAAACGGGTTTGGTATCGTTTGGTTAAACCAGGAAATGGGTGATGATAATTTGTTTATTTTAGAACTTAAAGATAGATCAATATACATATTCAAACAAAACTGGCACTCGAGTATGACAGGGAAAGAGAAAAATGACTGGTTTGTTGAATTAAATAGTAACTTGCACCCAGAAAACTATATCGATTATAACACAGAAACGGCATAGAGATATGCTTGCTAGATTTAGGATAAGGACCTTAGGTCTAAATGCCAGCAGAGTTTGGTCTGTATCCGGACCAGAAACTGGCAAGATATGCAAAGTCTGCGCATCAAATGCAGTTGAAAACGAACATCATTTTCATTTTGAATGCAAAATTTACGACGATGTTCGCAAAAAATGTGTAAATCAGTTCAAATGCCTGTTGTTAGTAGTCAACGTGCATCCGAAGTTTTGTTGCTTGACAATGGGGAGCTCATGAAATCACTAAGTAAGTTTGTCGCTGAACCGTATGAAATTAGGCAGTCTAAAAATCCAGGTTAAAAAAGTTCTTCACGTGCCTCCTGTCTAAGAGTGTTTTGATGGATCCCTGATGGCGGTTAAGTAACAACTGTATCATTTTTCCGCCCAACAACGGTTTAGTTTCACACTGAGAACGGCTGGCGTGTCCACTTGTTTATTTCTTTTGTTTCTTTGGTTGGTTGGTTGTTTTTTCGGAAGACGAAGATTTGCGGATGAATGACAGATTGCCATGTTTATTTGCTGAATCAGAACTCTTGAGGTCATCACTTTCTTCATAATTAGTATGAGACGATGTGTTGACCCCCTGACATAAGGGCTACTGAGCCGTTGTCATTGACGTCTTTGTCATTATTGTCATTGTCATTCTCTCTCTCTCTCTCTCTCTCTCTCTCTCTCTCTCTCTCTCTCTCTCTCTCTCTCTCTCTTCTTCGCAGCACTTCTCTCTCTCTCTCTCTCTCTCTCTCTCTCTCTTTGCAGCACTTCTCTCTCTCTCTCTCTCTCTCTCTTATCGCAGCATCTCTCTCTCTCTCTCTCTCTCTCTCTCTCTCTCTTCGCAGCACTTCTCTCTCTCTCTCTCTCTCTCTCTCTCTCTCTCTTCGCAGCACTTCTCTGTCTCTCCTCTCTCTCTCTCTCTCTCTCTCTCTCTCTCTTCGCAGCACTTCTCTCTCTCTCTCTCTCTCTCTCTCTCTCTCTTCGCAGCACTTCTCTCTCTCTCTCTCTCTCTCTCTCTCTCTCTATCTATCTCTCTCTCTCTCTCTCGCTCTCTCTCGTCGCAGCACTATCACCAGCCTCCACCCTCGTCTCCCCCTACTCCACCCACCATGAAGTGGACCTGTCAGCGGCCACAGGAGGTTGATGACCCGGTCGGTCATAAACCAGGAAGCTGAGATAAAGCAGATAAGGAGCTGGCGGTCACGAGTCTGGCCAACTACTTGTTCTCCGGTAGGCGACACACATGAGGCGAATGGCGACAAGAAAGGTCTTCCTCGTGCCTTTTACCTCCTGAAGAGCACCTCCTTTGGCTCTCTCTCTCTCTGTCTCTCTCTCTCTCTCTGTGTCTCTGTCTGTCTGTCTGTCTGTCTGTCTCTCTCTCTCTCTCTCTCTCTCTCTCTCTCTCTCTCTCTGTGAGTGTGAATGTGTGTGTGTGTGTGTGTGTGTGTGTGTGTGTGTGTGTGTGTGTGTGTACGTGGTTTGTGTATTTCTCTGTGTGTGTGTGTGTGTGTGTGAGAGAGAGAGAGAGAGAGAGAGAGAGAGAGAGAGAGAGAGAGAGTGTGTGTGTGTGTGTGTGTGTGTTTGCTTGTGTGTGTATGTGCGTGAGCGCTCCGCGCGCGCAAGCACGTGTGTGGCGTTGTGTGTGTGTGTGTGTGTGTGTGTGTGTGTGTGTGTGTGTGTGTGCGAGCGCGTGCGCGCGCGCGCGCGCGTGTGTGTGTGTGTGTGTGTGCTTGTTT
>CM065742.1:45525578-45530578 GCA_033310375.1 Conus canariensis
TTCGGCCAGTTTGTTTGGTGCGGAGGATGAGGAGAGACGTGCTCCTGTGTGTGTGTGTGTGTGTGTGTGTGTGTGTGTGTGTGTGTGTGTGTGTAACAACAATAATTTAATTCAATAATTTAATTCAGTCTTTTCAGGCCATCTGGCCCATCTGGACTGGAGAAGTGAAAGGCATACAGTTGTTCATAACATGGGGAGCATAGATACAGCACTACATATTTTGTCTGATTTTCAAACTTCCACATATATACAAAGCAACTCTGACGGCTAATTTTTCACTTAGGTTAAAGCATAAGATTTGTACTTTGAAAGAGGATGGGAACCGGTAGTAATACAGTGGTATATATTTCTTACGTAGTGACACATATCAGGGACAAACAAACAGAAAGTGAACTACATCTTCAACGCAATTCATGTTACAATATTTACAAACTGGATCAACAAGAGCTTTTCCATATCGGGGAATTCCATCTAATTTTAATCGGCTCGATCTTAGCAGGCAAATAACTCGACGGGTGTTCAAGATTTTCTGACTTATGTAACCAGCTCTTATAAGCTCTGGATGATACAAACAATAGTCGCCTTCCTTCAAAACAGAATCATGCCAACTCTGACGGAAATCATCTTGTAGTCTTTGCTTAAAAACTTTCAGAAAGTAGTCCAGATTGCCAACATTTGCGTAGCCCAGACATAACCAAAGCCAAATTTATATAAAATAGTTCTTACTTGTGTCGCCCAGTTACGTCTTCCGTTTTCATCATGCATCACTAGCATGTCATAGCATTTTTGGGGGTATCTCTCGGTGGACATAGAAAGAAGCTTGCCCCAGTACCTGATCATACACATGTAAGTATCTATGAAAACAGGAAATCTACCACATTCTCCGATTGCAATGTTATTTTTAACGTCCCTGCCAACTCCTAAGATCATTTTGCATATTTTAAATTGTACTTTTTCAATGGCCTCAAAACGCTGAAAACCCCATACCTCTGAACCATACAGCAGAATGGGTTTAATTTTGACATCAAATATCTTAAATACAATATCCACTGGCAATGATTGCAACTTAAAGAATAACCTTTTGACACCTGCAACGGCTCGCACTGCTTTTCCTGATAAGTTATCAACACATTTTGACCAGTTTAGTGTGGCAGAAAATATTACACCCAAGTAATTGTAATGAGGTTCGACTTCGATCTGCCTGCCAGCAAAGAACCATTGTTCGTAATGCCTCAGAAATCCACCATTAAAAAAAAAACAACAACAACACCTTTTGTCTTTTCCATATTGACTTTGAGACCCCATCTATGGCAGTATTTTTCTAGACACTCAATTTTCTTTTGTAGGTCAATCACAGAATCAGAAACCAGTGCAATGTCATCTGCATACATCAAAAGAAGAATGCCTATTTGATCTGAAAAAACATTAATACCTCGTGTGTCGGAGTTAATCAAAGCAGTCTGCAATTCAGATATGAAAAGAGAAAATAACAAGGGACTTAGAATGCAGCCCTGCCTGACTCCTGACATACACTCAAAGTAATCAGTAATGTTATACCCAACTCTAACTGCCGCTTTTACTTGTTTGTACATACTGGAAAGTGTTTGAAACATTTTCCCGTGAATCCCTTTCTGCAACAGAAGATATAATAAATTCGATCTTTTAATGCTGTCAAAAGCTTTAGAGAAGTCAACGAAAAGAGTATAGAAGTGCCCTCCTTTTTAGTCAGGTATTTTGAACCAATGACTGTAGTGAAAATATATTATCTGTCGTATTATAGCCCTTTCTAAATCCTCCTTGAGCTTCCGGTATGTTCCCTGTTGCTTCAGTAAAATCTCTTAATCTGTTATTCAAAATTACACTGTATAGTTTGCTTATCGTATTTAACAGTGATATTCCTCTATCATTTTCGGTTTTTCTGTAGTCACCTTTTTTGAGAAGTGGAAAAATCAACCCTTTTGTCCAACTTTCCGGGTACTGACCAGTTTCGAACACCTTATTAAATAGCACACGCAAAAATGGTACCAAAAGATCACTGAGAACATGAAACACATCAGAAGGCACACCATCAGGCCCAGGAGCTCTGCCTTTCTTAGTATCCTTTATAGCTTTGCGAATTTCGTTTTCGGAGATTGCTTCTTCTAGATCTATATGTACGTTATGGCATGACTGACAAACCTCAGGGTTACGGGTCTTTAAAACATCATCAACTTCTTTGCAGAATTCAGAATCAATAGCCGACTGCTCAGGATTGAGCAAGTCACGAAAGTATTTATACCATGAGCCTGCACTGATCGTAACAGAACTATTAGAAGTGATGCTTGTCAGAGATTTAACCTTTTGCCAGAACGATTTTGAATTCTTGTCATTACAAACATGACTCAGGTCATTTAAAATTTGTATTTTCTGTTTTTCTTGTTTCACTTCACATAGAGATTTGAACTCTTTCTTTAGATTTAGGTATTCATTCAAATCCTTGCGATCATTTGAAAATCTCCATAATCTCAGTTGCCTATATTTACTGTTTTTCGCACGTTCACAATCATCGTCCCACCACGAGGGCTGAGAACGAGTTTTTTCCTTTGCCTGCCTACTGTTACACTGGACAGCTGCTCTCTGCAGAAAATCAACAAGGCAATCTGATCCAGCATCGACTCCTTGTTCAATAGCTGTCAAAAAGGTTTCAAACTCTGTTTCTTGATTTTGACGTAAGTAGTCATAGGAAGAGTCTTTCCACAAAAGCTTACATAGTTTTTCCATAGATATTTCATCATCAGTAATATTGTCTGTGTACATTGAAATGTCATCAAAAAATGATGTTACTATTGGAAAATGGTCTGATTCACATCTATCAACAACTTTAAAATCCATAAATAAATCAAACAAAGGCTTTGCGGCAGCACAATAATCAACAACACTCATTCCACAATTAGCAATGCACGTTATTTCCCCCTCCCAGTCACCTTCCGTACGACCATTGACAATAAACAGATTGTGTTCTTTTAACAATTCAATGAATTTTAGGCCGAAATTGTTCCAGGCACGATCTTTTGATCTACGCTTATTCTGAGGAATATCACTAATAAAATCATGAAGGTCTTCCACTGGAACAATGTATCTGTCTTCATCGCAACAGTCAGTGTCAGATAAATCCGCTGTGCGTGCATTGAAATCACTGCACAATAAGAAAGGGCAATTTGCATAAACTTGCATAATATCACATAAATTACTTTCTAATTTTTCAATACCTTCATGCTTGTTGTTCTCATACAACACTGAATGTTCGGGAGCAATATACACAAAAACAGGAATTACATCAAAAGCACAATTAAAAACTGACTTTCCGATTTTTATAAATACACAGTCTTCGACGTCTTTCAGTAACTGTTCTACATATACTATGATTGATTTGTGTACACACACCACAACTCCACCTTTTTGCCTATTTACCCGGGAGGAAAGAAAGACGGAGTAATCTGGAAAAGCATCTTCAATCGCAGTCTGTTTGCACGTCCAAACCTCTGAAAAAGAAAATATCTTAAATTGTTCACAAAACATCTTAAACGAAGCACTATTTAACTTTCCAGACAGACCTTGAATGTTCCATGCCATGACCTGTAACACAGGCGCATGCCCTCTTGTATTTTCTGTATGTAATGAATCATCAAGTGACTGTGACAAGGCAGATGTCTTTGTGTCAGCTGTATTAACAGAGTCATTAGAAAGCACTGACGGGTTAGAAACAATGCTGGAATTCACTTGTTCTGTTGTTGTCCTGTCATCACCGCAAGCGACGTCTTCCTCAGTACAGACGGTAGCCGTAGGGATACGGGTAGAACTTCTCCCTGCAGGTACACTGTCTTCACCGCAAACGACGTCTTCCACAGCATTGACGGTAGCCGCAGGGATACGGGTGGAAATTCTCCCTGCAGGTACACTGTCAACATCACAAACGACGTCTTCCTCAGCGCCTACGGTAGACGCAGGGGTACGGATGGAACTTCTCCTTGCAGGTACACTGTCATCACGCCGGCCGGCCCGTCAGATCCTTGACTTCTCACGCAGACCCTTGGAAGGGGTCATAGTCGAAATGCTTGCCTTCAATGACCAGGGAATCAAAGCGAAGAAAGACTCTCTTGTTGGCACGTTTCGCCTCTTTCATGAAAGGCAACAGCTGACGGCGTTTTTCTCTCACCTTCAGGGAAAAATCCTCGGACACAAAAATGTCCCCTCCCTTCAGCTTCTTGCATTCGGATAGTACTTTTTCTTTGCCGTTGAAGTTTTCAAAGCGAACGATGATCGGACGTGGCCCTCTTCCGCCTTTGATTCGATGCGCTCGTTCAATAGGTATATCATCTTGTAAGATCATTTTCTCTTTGATCACCTTCTTCACACAATCTTCACAATCAGCATAGGTCTCAGCATGATCACGGTGAGCGGGATGCCATAGCATATAAGATTATTCCGTCTACTTCTGTTTTCTAGGTCGTCAAGTTTTCCTTCCAAACTCGAAACTTTTTCCTTCAATTCTATGTTTTCTCTCAGCACCTCATCGACATCATTTTGCATCTTGTTCACTTGAGTGTTAACATCATTCACTTTTTGTTCAATGTTAGTCATCTTCTCGTCAATGGTTGTCATTGTTTTGTCCATACCTGTCAGTAGTCTCATCACGTCTGACAGACCGATGTCGGCACTGTTGTCACTTGCCGAAATCGAAGTTCGAGAGGCCGGAGAAAGAAAGGTAGACTGTTTCTTTGGGCCTGGGTTGGACTCAATGTCACCATACTGCAGTAAAGAGGAAGCCAGAAACACCAGAACGACAGCAGCAAAGGCACTTCTCTCACAAGCAATACGGTACAGCTGACTTGTGTCGCCTTCTCCACGGCACGTTTCCTCATGAAGGACTGAAAAGTCCAGTAAAACTGGCCACAGGCAGCCCGAAAACACAGCGCTGAACTCGGCATGATGCCAGCAGTCCAGTCGTGCACTTTCTGTGA
>CM065742.1:45535578-45555578 GCA_033310375.1 Conus canariensis
GGTATTCTTCCCTTTGGGTTTAAATGCCGCTTTAATAAAGCTAATTTTATGTACAAAATTATAAATAATTTAACGCCGTCTTATCTCCATAGAAAATTCATTGTAAACGATATTCGTAGCAAACGTACTATTTTCACCCCACGACCTAGGACTAATCTCTTCATGACCTCCCTTACTTACTCGGGTGCCAGACTTTGGAATGAATTGTCCGATCATCTTAAGAACAGCTGTAGCTTGATATCTTTCAAAAAGGCTTACCACAATACCTTATGGAAACACCTTTAAAATGCCGGCATGGTTTCGATTTCTAGGACCTTTTCCCCAGTCCTAGTCAAATGGCCATTTTCCGCTCAATAAAACATGGTTGTAAGTTGGGTTTTTTGTTTTTTTGTTTTTTGTTTTTTGTTTTTGTTGTTGTTGTTGAGGGCATGGTGTAAAGAAGCTTGTCAGCTTATCAGTTTTACCCTCAATAAAATATTCGTATTTTCTCTCTTTCCATTCACCCCCCCCCCCCCCCCCCCCCCCACTTGCCCTAATTATTTTGTTTTCTTCTTGTGGTTATTGGTAGTGATGGTGGTGGTGTTTATTGGTTCTTTTTTCTTCTTACTTCTTTTGTCAAAGGTTTTCATGCAAGCAATTGTTGCATTTTTTCATGTGTGTTTTATTTGCTTTTTACTATATATTGATTTTTCCTTGCCCAGGGGGCTGGATGTGGAAGGCACCCATGCTTGGTCCACTGCCCTCTTGAAGTGGAATTCGTTTCTCTCTCTCTCTCTCTCTCTCTCTCTCTCTCTCTCTCTCTCTCTCTCTCTCTCTCTCTCTCTCTCTCTCTCTTCATTTACCCCTAACCTACCCCTTGGCCTTTTCCTTCCCTGTTTCCTTCCCCTTGTTCGCTATGTTCACGCGTTTCTCTATTGTGTTCGTTTGTCAATGGTGTGGACAATAGCTAATTTGTATTGAACTGTACAAGATCATGTTATACTTTGTTCTTTTTATATGCATTTGCATTAATTTGATCTTTAAATGCATTAATTTGATCTTTAAATGCATTAATTTGATCTTTAATTTGTTTTGCTTTCCTTTTGCCCCAGGGCTGGGTGGAAAAAAGCATTTGTATTGCTTATCTCATTACCCTGGTAAAATAAAATTTCGTTCGTTCGTTCGTTCGTTCCCCTTGAAGCAGTGACCGTCAAATTCGTCTCCCATAGACCCAAGACTCTTGTCTGACGGTGAAAGACGCAAAAAGGCTGAAGACTTCAGACAAACATTTGAATGCGTTTGTAAGGGAAGATCAATCCTAGATTGTGTGCAGGAAAACAGGGAGATTTGAAAGGATAAGCCGAAGAGTTATTTGGTATTTCGGGGGCCGGAATAGCTCAGTTGGTACAGCGCCGGTCTCGAAATCTTGGTGATCTTGGGGTTGCGGGTTTGAATCTCCGCTGGGATGTTTCGGTATAGGGGGGTTTTCCCTTGAAGTTGACATTGGTTCTGACTCCATTTCCCCATACAATCCTTCGAATGAGACTATATACCGAGGTTCCGTGTGTGAACGCACGCACAACATCTTGCACACACGTAAATCCCATCACCAACTTTTGGAAGAGAAGGCCAGTTTGGCCGTTGGTATGGATGACACGTTACACATACCATGCACCCTGCGTGATAAATGGAAAGAATGAAGGAAGGAAGGAAACTGGGATAACGATATTGACTGAATGACACCAAAAAAAAAAAAAAAAAACGACTGAATGATGCGCCGGTAGGCAGCTCTTCAGTCGGCACTACCCAGGTAGGCAGCCCGTTGTGCACACGAGAGTGTGGATTGTCAGCGTCTAGGAGCTTTGGCAAGGCGCTTTATAAATGCTTTGTTATTAATATTATTAGTAGTATCATTATTATTATTATTATTATTATTATTATTATTATTCAGAAGACGAGAGCAAAAGTTAACAAACTAATCACAGAAGAAGGTCGAAAAGGAAATAGTGGTGAGAGTTTAGAGAGGGAAGAGGTGAAGGAAGAACTATGTGACCGAAACAGACGTTTAAACCACCTGACCCTGCGAAGGCATGACGCAGGGAGCAGGCAGTTTGTACCCATGCAAATGGCATCACAAACCTCTTCGGACTCTCAGAGCACAAGTCTCTTCCCCGTCTTGCTCAGCTCGAAGCAACAGCAAAGGCGACACAAGTCTCAGTCGCACTGGTTGCACACCAAAAAGGAATGCTCAAGGCCTCGCTTAACGACTCAAAATATTTATAGACTGGCGCAATTAGGATGCTTCAGAGAAAGTTTGTTGTGTCTGAAAGTGGGTCCTCCTCATTTCTCTCCTCTGACTATCAAAGTACAAGCCAGGTGGTTCCGAGCAGACATTAACATTACAGGAATGGGACCACTTAGAGGCTTCCAGCAGGCGCAAGGATAGAGTCAAGTGCGAGTGCAAAACGCCAGTGCCTAAAATGTGACGTCGACGAAGGGGAAGGTCATGTATTTGAAAACGGCTTGTAATTTCATCGTTGGAACCCCCTCCCCCCTCCCCCCAAAGCAACAACAACAACAACAACAAAACAAGGGAAGGGGGAGGGGTGAGAGGGGTGGCGGTGGAGCTAAGCGTGGAAGTGGTGGTGGCAGTGACAGTCCAAACAGATAACGGTCTGGCTTGGGTCCAACCGGGGTAAACATTCGTAAGTGAACTGTGTGATTGATGGATGCAAAAAGCTGGACATGTATAATCTCGATGCAATCTTTTAACGTTTCTACTTTGACTGAAAATGATCTTTGTTTAGGTTTAGATGCAATGCTATATATACCATTTTATGTCGTTTTTGTGTCAAAGGCTGTCTCTGCTAAGTCGTTATTCTGGCGGTGTGAGAGTGTTCGTGCGTAAATCTTTGGCAGCCTCTGTTACAAAACATGTCACTGGCAGATGTTGATTTTCAAAGTGGACAGAAAATTAACGGATGGGTACAGTTATACCAGTTGTTTGTTTTCTTATTTGTACATATATGCACCCATCCAACATTAAGTAGTAGAGACACTCCACTCGTGTGTGTGTGTGTGTGTGTGTGTGTGTGTGTGTGTGTGTGTGTGTGTGTGTGATAGCATGCATATATAGTGTGTGTGCGCGTGTGTGTGTTTATTTCGATTGACTGCAAACATTTAGAGAATGTTTTTTTTTCCATTGTTTTGCAGGACGTGTGGCGGGCAGTTCGCTGAAGTGGCTTTTTGTTCAGAAATGTTCCCCTGTGTTGACATACTGGTCCCAGTGTGACACCTTGCTCTCTCTCATTTCCCCACCAGCAGTACGGATGGCACTGACAGGAAGCAACAGATACAGCTGTTTGTTGATGCTCTTCACAACTACTGCTCAGCTGAGAAGACTGAAGATGGGGATGAACAGAAAGATTCTCTGCCAAAAGAAAGACTCAAGTGTTTAGTACAACAGCTGAAACTTTTGATTTCTCCAGTGAAAAAGTACTCTTGTGAAACCCTACTTTAGGCTTTTAAAATTTTCGCATCCGCTTCTCAAAGTCATTCCATGCTGAGAAGCACTCTGTTGACTCGTTCACACTCTTCATACCTCAAGACACTTGCTACTGCATTGAGCATGGGTAGTGGTTTGAAACAGTCAGGTGGCCATGAAGAATACTTGAAGCAAAAATGCCAAAATATGACAATACGAAAGACGTGTTACACTAATGATAGATGAAATCCACCTTGCACATCAGTTGTCACACATAGAAGGCAAACGTGAAGGTTCTGCTACTAATTCATGTTCAGGGGTCAGTGAGGCCAGCACAGCTCAAGTATTCACATCTTCTTTGTTGTCACAAAGCAAAGATGTTGCTGCTGTTGTACCTGTGAAAAAAAATCAACGCCAAACTATTACATGATATGATTATGCAAGTTTTGGAATTGCTCCACTCTGCTGGGTACATTGCAATCTGTGTCATCTCAGACAACAACAGAATAAACAGGAATGCTTTCACATCAGGGGTGGGGGGTGCACTTCAGACTTTAATTGAAAATCCCGTCAAACCTTCAGAAAGACTGTTTTTTTTTTCTTTTTGATACAGTACATTTACTAAGTGCATTCGGAACAACTGGCTTGCACACAAAGATGTAGAAAAAACCTTTGTGTTTCCACCACCACACAGCTGTGAAGATCCCATTCTCAAAGCGTCCTTTTCACATATTAAGAAGCTGTACTCTGGAGAGCAATCATCAACTGTTCAACTTGCTCCTGCTTTGCATCAGAAGCGCCTGTGTCCTACATCAACTGAAAAGCAAAATGTCAAGCTGATGCTGAAAGTCTTCGATCACAGAAACATCACAGCACTGGAGCATTTTGAGAAAGGATGGCAGGCAGACACTTGAGGAACCAGGCAATTTATGGACATGATTATGGAACATTGTCAATGTCAAACATCCCTTCAAGAGCATCAGAGTAAGAAATGAAGACTGCAGGAATGTCACATCTCCTTCTGATAAAACATGCAGTTCATAGCCCGAGTGATACAGTGGCTGCACGGCTGGCAGAAACTGAACCTGAAACCAAGAGAAGGAACCCTGTCGACTGAAACCATGACAGCACCGAACCACACTCTGTCAGCACTGAACCACACTCTGTCAGCACTCACTGATCTGACTTCTTACTTGTTAAAAGAAAAACAATTCAACTACGTCCTGCTTGGTAAGTTTCAGGCTGACAACTTGGAGTTCAGATTCAACCAGCACAGACAAATGAGTGGGTGCAGTTTTCATATTTCAGTCCAGCAGCTGCTAGAAGGAGAGAAAAAAACTTAAGCTGATGAGCGTTTTGACCCTGATTTTCGCTTCCAACGGTGCTGTCAGTCTAAAAGACATTATTGAACCTCTGGACGACGCAAAGACCAAACTAGTTACATCTTCAAATGAAGATGTAAATAAATTCCTGCCTATCTTACAAGACTGTGACAACGTTGAACTGACCAGTGAGCAGTTGAAGGCGTTGGTCTTTGTCTCTGGCTGTTGTGTTGCAAAGGCTTTACGGCAGACAGACTGCCAGGGATGTCAATCTGACCTCAGACTGGACTGTAAACTTCAGGTGGAGGCTACAGAGGACTGCTACACCTACCTGTCAGCATTGGACAGAGGAGGATCAACATGACTTCAGACTATGCAGCTGAAATCGTCACTCAGGTGTTCGCCATCTTCCAGCTGTTGACAGGCACACCCAGTCAGGAGCCAGAGTTTCTGTCTTGCAGCAACCAGAGAGAACTCATCCTGACCTTGGCCATGCACCGTCTCTCGGGAACTGGGCATGCCACCAAACCATTGTGAGGAGTGTGGGATGGACTACGGTCAGCTGGCTGTCAACAGCTGCCAACCAGCTGTGAATGTATTCCTGAACAATTATTCCAGACTATTCTCTGACAAGGCATCAACCAGCAGCACCACACGCAAAGTGAAGACGTTCACCAAATGTGTTTGATGCTTTTCACCCCGGGAATATAATAGTTAAGGCAGGCAATTCATTTTCAAACTAAAATGTTCTTGTCCTGTACTTTGTTTGTCTACGTCCTTGACGGTAACTAACTAACCCCGTCTCTAAAATGTTCTGTTCTGTTCACATACCCCCTCTCTCTCTTCATCTATCTGTCTCTGTCTGTCTGTCTGTCTGTCTGTCTGTCTGTCTGTCTCTCTCTCTCTCTCTCTCTCTCTCTCTCTCTCTCTCTTCTCTCTCAAGTGTGTGTGTGTGTGTGTGTGTGTGTGTGTGTGTGTGTGTGTGTGTGTGTGTGTGTGTGTGTGCGTGCGTGTGTGTGTGTGTTTCGTAAGAGATTATTATACAGTTGAATTGATATTTTATTTTCAACTCTCTCTCTCTCTCTCTCTCCTCTCTCTCTCTCTCTCCTCACCACACACACACACACACACACACACACACACACACACACACACACACACACACACACAGACTTGCAGGTGCTTGTGTATATTACATGTGTTTTAGGTCGTCTATTACTCAGCGTCATGTCTTTTTTCATCACACACACACACACACACACGCACACACACACACACACACACACACACACACACGCACACACACACACACACACACACACACACAGAGAAGTTTCCGTAGTTTCTGTTTGTTAACAAAACCTGCATAAACTAAGAAAGCCTTGGCGAAAATGTTTATCATCAGTCGATAAAGAACAGTACGCTGCGTTCTGAGTCTAGGTTCGCGAGCGCTGCGAGCCACACGCTATCGCCTCATGTCGTGACGTCACGCCGCGCTTTGTCGGGCCATATCTATTTCGGGTGCCATGCTCACGTTCTTGTTCAATACAAAGGAAGTTATAGACACTCATGTTATTGTAGCGTAAGCTGATCGCTTATTGCTCCGTGACCAGAATACCTGTGTCTGACGGCGGTCTGTTGTGGCTGTTCAGTGATTAAAATCAATGGACATCTTCATCAACATAGAGTAAAGTGTTTTATATTTGCCTGCTGGCAGTGCTATCTGATATGTCTATGGAAAATAGATGTAAAATGCATATGTGATCAGATTGATGTCCAAACTAACTAGTTAACACGGTGAAAGGAAGTAACTCGTTGGATTTAAGACGACATTTATAACTTACTTTCAAACAAATAAACAAAACGAATACGTATTCATTTTTACACACACACACACACACACACACACACACACACACAATACACACCTTGGAAAATTGAAACAAACTGAGCAAAACGACCATAGCTAACCAAAGCAGTCACACGCACACGCACACACACACACACACACACACGCACGCACACACGCACACACAGAGTCCGGCACTCTACCACTGAGCTATTCCGGCCCCGGGAGTGATATGGCTTTGTCATAAACAAAGACATATATAGCACTTAACGACTTTCTAAACATTCCTTTGAAAGTAAACCTTACTTCCAAGATATAGACAATGTTTCCGTGATGGGTTTGCTCAACAAAGAACTGTGGTAATGCTACTAAACAGAATTAAACTTTTTTGTCCTGTCTATAAAGTAACAGAAACAGAAAACCATTCCGTACATGTTTGCCCCCTTTGTGATGAAACAAGATCCAAATACAGCCCCTCAAAATACACCTTCTAAAAAGTCACCGGAAAGTTTGTTAAAAAAAAAAAAAAAATCTTTCTGCTGTAAAATCTCAGAACAGATGAAAAACGTTATTCTCTTTCAGAAATTCAAGGACCACATCGGGTGGAACATCTCTGAACAAGGAGAACCTTGAATTTCTGAAAGAGATTAACGTTTTCCATCTGATCTGAGATTTTACAGTGGAAAGATTTTTAACAACATTTCCGCCGACTTTTTAGGAGGTGTATTTTAAAGGGATGTGTGAGTGAATGACTTGTGAGTTGACTTCAACGTGTTGACAGCCCTCATATGGCCCTTTGCGGTCGGCTGGGCAGTAACACCTCGATAAAACTCAGGTTTTCTTCTTGGTGTCGTCGAACATGTGTGGCGAACGTTCCGACCTGTTTGAACAAACCCGCGACTTGATATCGCAACGGTGAGTGTATGTGCGGGGAGGGAGAGGGGTAGGGAGGCTAGAGGGGAGGGGGGTCAGGTAAGGGGCGGGGGGGGGGGGGGGGGCTATCTGATAACAGCTAGGTCATGAGTTTTGATGTGTGTGTGTGTGTGTGTGTGTGTGTGTGTTATCTCCACGACTGCCGAGTGACCAAGCAATGCGCTGGCGACGTGACAGAGTGCGTGTGAAGGGACAAGCGAACGTGGTTCTTGGCTACTTCCATTCCCCGTCTCGAACGACAGAAGACAGGACTTAGTAGTTAACGGGCGTTGTTTTGGTAAGTTTCTATCATTCGTTCCTTTTTTTTTTTTTTTTTTTTTTTTGGGGGGGGGGGGGAGGGGGGTGTGTGTGTGTGTGGAGGAAGGAGCCTGTGTTGTGTTGTTGTCTGTCTGTTTATTGTTTGTTGCTTGCAGAGTGAAGGTGGTGATGGTTGTGGTGGTGGTGGTGGTGGTAGTGGTGTGTGTGTGTGTGTGTGTGTGTGTGTGTGTGTGTGTGTGTGTGTGTGTAAAATATCTTATTAATACGCGGCCTTATTACGTAACATTTCTTTTCATTTTTTAGCTCATGATCTGTTTGTTTGTTTGTTTATTGTATGTAGTAGTGTGGTAGGTTGCGGTGATGGTGGCAGTGGCGGTGTGTGTGTGTGTGTGTGTGTGTTTCAAACATTTCTTTGACATGTTACCAACCTATCTCTTTGAAAAGGTCACAGCCACGCTGACCGAGCACTCACAACAGCAATCAATCACCTACTTCCCATGCTCAGGGACAGAATAGCCAGCACCGCCAATATCCCACGGAAGGTTATAATCACGAAAAGCAGAGGCATTGGGATCCTGGAAAAAATGATCATGACTTTTTTGCGCTGATTTAGTAATTTTCCTGTGTTGGCACTGAATGAAAAAAGGTTAAAAACAAACAAACAAACAAACAAACAAACAAACAAACAAAACTAGCCAGAGACAGAACATGCATTAACAAGGTAATGATGAAGGGTTTCTAAAACATCAGATAGCCATATAATCAAGTATGTTATAAATAAGACGAATCTTATCCCCCCAAATATCTATTGGGGATAAAACCAGTCTGGCCCTCGTTGATGATAGAGGGAAGCACACATTTTAGTCGGTTGGCTTACACATGCCGATCCTATTTTACACACAGTGTTCAAAAAGCGAAGTTAGTCTCGAATTTTTTATTCGGTCTTTGGACTTGTCACCCTAAGGAATGCATATAGTCATGCCTTCCTTTGGCATTGAAGATAGTTCATTTCTATCGCATCGATCATTAAGCGCTCTTACGACGCACGGACCAAGTTGTAGCCAGATTTTTTTTTATTTTTTTTTTAAAAAGAATTCTGCCGTGAAGCCGTCGCTGTCAGGACTTTTGATATTATGCATATGTTTAAGAGTAACACTGGCTCCTTTCAAAGTAATTCTGCCCTCCAAAGAAATCGTCTGATTTTCATTGAAAGTTGGCAGATTAGGATTTCACAAGATTCGACATCCCTTTTAGAATGTAACATTTGATAAATCTTATTAGTTTCCTGTGCAATTTCATCATCGTCACTTTAAAGTGGATCCATTATGCAGCGTAAGTTTCATAATATTTTTGCAAACGTAATTCCGATTTTCAAGTCCCCAAAAACTTGTTCGTTAGTTGTTTTTTTTTTCCCTTCTGCGACTTATATCGCCACTGAAAGCAGCGATACATCCTTCATCTTCTTTTCCCGAAGTATAATCAAATCTTGTCTACAGCTTTCAAGTTCAAGTCTTTCTTGTTCAAACTGCACCGTTTTCTTCTCGAATAAACAAAATATTACTTTCAAGGAGTTTCTGTTTCTCTGTCCTTCCGTGTCTTCATGGTTGCGTATGACATAGTTTTGCCTCTAATTTTCATCAGCAATGTATCTGAAAAAAAAGATTGATCAGAAATAACAAACAGGATTTCTGATTAAGGTATTAGCGCCAACCCACAGCGACAAGATGGTAAAGCTGCATATTCCTCAATGACTGAAATAGCTGGTTTACTTTGTCCACGTAGCTAATGTCTTTTAATAATGAGCGATTGAATTACCATAATATATTTCTCTTTGTCTTTCTGCCCTCTTCTGAGGTTACTACAAATAAAGGAATGGCCAGGTCGAATCTTGGTAGAATACCTGCATCTGTAATGTGATTACACGACCAGTCGGAAATAAGAAAGAAATCTAAACGACTTTGCTGACATGGGTTATTTCTCCTCCAAGTACACCTATGTAATCCAGGATTTAATTCACACCGGCCAGATGTCGGTTTAATCTACGTTGTCCGTCATGTTTTCTACTTGCTCCTGTGCTTTAGACTGATTGTTATGTCTATAAATGTAGCAGTCTGAACAGTTATCACGGACCAAATTCCAATCACTTCTGATAATGGCATTTTCACCTCCAACTTCCCTTATCTGTTCTTCCAACTCTACATAAATCTCAGACTCATTACGGTTGAGTCCATAAACACTAGCAATGAGACATTCTTCATCCATTATTTTAACTGATGCGCAAATATAACCCCTGCAGTGTCTTTGTAAACCTTTCGTAACTGAAAGTCAATATTGTTATTGAGAAAACAGCTACGCCCCATGATAGTAAATTGTAGGACGCAAAAAAGCATTTTTAACACCATTCTGCACGAACATGATTTTCTGTTGTTGGTTTGAAACGAGTATCCTGCAACAAATATATTGCGTATGACTTCCCTCTTAATAATTAAACACGTCTCTTCGCTTTTGTCGGTAGGCCAGACCCTGACAATTCATGGATGCATTAGTTATTTTGATACTCATATTGAGACCGGGATGTAGTATGGGTCATACCATTATTTGAACATATTACCACACTGACATATCAAATCGAAGTAAAATGAAAATAAGAGCGAATCACGTTTAAGTCAAAAACAACAGTTGCTCTGCAGAAGACATTTTTCAGCCATGTTCAGATCAGAACATTTTAAACACAGCTATGCACAATGGAGAGAGAGATACGGATACGGATACGGATAATTTATTCAAAAAAGGCCATAGCCCCTCATGAAGGAGTTGGTATATACATACAATGCAAGAAATCGTTCATCCTATACAAACAGAAGAAGAACAATATTAGTCATGACAACGTGAAATTGTACATTCACACAAAGAAAAGGAGAACTATATCAATCAGTTACAGCTAATTGAGCGGATTTGGAATGCCTTATACAGATAGATGGCAAATTGTATCACAACATCTTCGTTATCAGAAGTGACAAGCAAAATGGACGTTTCTGATATTTTGAAGGGATAAACTGGGCTCTGAGTGTACCTAGGACAGGACAACAAAACACAAAATGAACTTTGCTTTCACGAGCCTCTTTACACAATGGACAAACATGCTCAATCTCTGTACACTCTCTATAATAAGGATGTCGATGAATATTAATATCAGACAACCCAAATCTAAATCTTGTCGTTACGTACTTCAAATGACTGTCCATTTTCACAGATTAGTAGGTTGGGATACCATGTAATGGGTTAAAGTGTCTGTATAAATCAAATCTACTACTATGTTGTATATGAGTATCCCAATCTTGCCATCTACAATCGATAAGCCCAGTACGCAGCATTTTCAGAAAAGCAGTCTTGTTTCCAACACACTGGTTAACCCACGCATGTCCCAAACCTAATTCATATCATCTAACTTTAACTCTTGTCACCCAGTTCACCTTACCCCTACTATCCAACTCAAACAACATCTTAAAGGCCTCCTTAGGCAATCTTGTATCTTCCATCTCAAGTAACTTTAACCAGTAGCCTACACACTTCATCACAGAATTTAAGTACATCGGATACCTATTTGTTTCGCCATAGATTAAATCGGAAATGAAACGAGGCAGGGAACAGTAAACGATAAACAGTAAACAAGTGGGGTATTTTTTGCTCCCATAAGAAAACCTAACACAGAGTAACTTTTATTCAAGACTGGCACAGCCTTTTAAACTTGAATAAAGTCAAACAAATACATAGACGAACAATCTAATAGTGGGGGAAAAAACAAGCGCAGGCCAACAACTGAACTGTCTTCATAGTATTGACTTAAGTCCAAATCTTTGCCAAGTCAATACTATGAAGACAGTTCAGTTGTTGGCCTGCGCTTGTTTTTTCCCCCACTATTAGATTGTTCGTCTATGTATTTGTTTGACTTTATTCAAGTTTAAAAGGCTGTGCCAGTCTTGAATAAAAGTTACTCTGTGTTAGGTTTTCTTATGGGAGCAAAACATACCCCACTTGTTTACTGTTTATAGATTAAATCGTTTGGTGTCCGTGCAGACACACCGAGAAATTTTTTCAGGGCAAATAAATAAACTTTTTTCACAGTGATGCGCGGCAAGCCCCATATTTCAGCACCATACTGTACAATAGGCTGGACCTGAGAATCAAATAGTTTGATAAATACATGAAAAGACTTATTTCCTAACCTAGATAACCTCTGCATAATGCTTAACAAAGCATGTTTGGCTCTGCTTGCAAGATCTTTACAAGCGGCAGAAAAACTTAGCCGAGTTGAAGAATAAATTCCAAGATATTTATAGACGTTAACCATTGGCATCCGGCTTTCATTGTAAGTCCACTGTTCTCGCACACCTAAATATCCACCCTTTCTGAATACAATGATATTACTTTTCAACATATTTACCCGTAACTGAAGCGAAGTGTCAGATCGATATAAACTATTTAATTGTGTTTGAAGGCCAATGACAGTCTCAAATAACAGAGCTACATCATCTGCCAAAGGTAGAATGATTAACTGCTAAATTTCGGAGGTAAACTGTGCACCATGCTTCCCATTATTAAAGACTTCAGAAGTTAACTTATTGATGAACAGAGAAAATAGAATTGGGCTGCACACATCTCCTTGTTTAACCCCACTAGTACATTTGATATAATCAGTCAATTTCCCCCCACATCTGACTTTGGACTTCACACTATTATACATACTCATTATGCATCTAAACAATTTTCCTTGGACCCCATTTTTTTAAAATAGAATAGGCCATAAAATACTTATGTTAACAGAATCGAAGGCTTTCTCAAAATCAATGAAAGCAACATATAGCTTACGGTCTAAAGAAAACTGCTTTTGAACAAAGGCCATTAAAGTAAACATGTGATCGACTGTAGAATAAATACGTTTAAAGCCAGTCTGGTATTCTCCTGTGAGATTGTTTTCTTCCACCCATTCCTGCAGTCTATGATTAATAACAGTGCTGTAAATCTTACTTGTTACATCATATAGAGAGAAATTCCTCGATAGTTATTCACGTTACCCTTTTTATAGAGGGGAAGAACTATTGATTCAGTCCACTGTTCAGGGTAGGTCCCATTGTCAAAAAGAGAATTGAAAAATCAGACAAGAAAATTCAGGACTGTTTCTGATTTACCACCAACTTTTAAAAGCTCACCAATAATACCATCTGGTCCAGCAGCCTTGCGATTTTTAATTTTCCTCATGGCAAACATCACTTCATCTATTGAAATTGGACGGTTCAGATGACTTGCATCCTCTGCATCATTATCTTCGCATTGAAATACATCATCGTTATTAACATCCTTTGTCAAGAGTGTTTTGAAGTGGTCGTACCAGCTATCAATACTGATTGTATTTACATGTTGTTTTCTTTTTCCAGAAATCGTATGCACAGTGTCCCAGAACAGTTTTTGACTTTTCATAGATGCTAATAGTTTATTTAACAATCCATCGTTAAGGTTCCTTTTCCTTCCTCTTTAGTAGATGCTTGTATTCACGCCTTCCACGACGATGAGAGTCACGAGGAACAACCTTTAGTGTGCGTTTGAGTTTGTTTAGTGTTCCGCGAACCTTCTTTTCATGGGCTTTGCATTCAACATCAGACCAGTCTTGATCTTTATATTGTTTATCATTGTAAATATATACCTTCATACAGTCTGCAGCTTCCTTGATACATTAATTAAAAGCTTCTAAGGCAGCGTTAATATCAGTTTCAATTAGACTAATGGCGTACATCATTTTTCTCTCAAATTCTAATGTAGACATTATAATAAACATCAGCAACCTCTTCATTCCAATTATACTTCTCTACAGCCATGTCATTAACATTTGTCGCATTGCTTTCCATGAAATCCGAATAATTTACATAAAAAACCACAGGCATATGATCAGAATCGATTCGCTCGCATACGTGTAACTTACAACAATCACACAATAACGAAAACAGATCACAAGACATCATAAAATAATCAATCACACTGCATCCACTGTCTGATACGAACGTGCACTGACCTTGGCGATCACCATGACACATTCCATTAAGAATACCTAAATCCATTGTAGTGCACACATTCATTAACAGTTTACCATAATTATTGAATGACAGGTCTTGCGACCATCTACCTGCGGTTAAAGAATGACTGCTATATTGAAAATATAATATCCTATTGCTATCTTATCTCTCGCAGTGATGAGACACACTTGAAGTCCTGCTGTTAAGATCACCACATACTAAGAAATAAACATCACCATAGATTAACAAGCAATCAACTAGAAATTATTCTAATAGCGAAATGCAGTTTTCACAATCAAAATGCGCATAATACGGAGAACCCTCTGGATGAATATAACAACATACATACAACACATCTTTGTCAGTGTTGAATAGTGATTTGTTTATAACAAATGCAACAAAGTTGTGAGACTCAATGTCTACTTGTTTGACAAGGTCCAATTCATTTTTCATCAAATATACAAGACCTCATGAATGCCTTCCCTGTCTGGTAAACTACACCGCTGGAATACAAATACTTCTATAGTCAGAAAAGACAGAAGAAATTAATTCTTCGACAAACGTCTCAACAAGACAAATAAAATCAAACGATTTGACAAACAAAATGAAATTAATTGTCAATTTAGAAATCACTCCATTAATGTTCCAATGTAAGAAAGAAAAATGCTTTGTTTTTTTTTATTTATTTTTTTTTTTTATTATAGTTGTTATTTACATGATCATCATCAGTGTTAACAGAAATCGGGTGCCTGTCATGCGTTACACCTTCCAACACGTCTGTGTCGTGTTGAAGTTCACACGGTACGGTAACAACATGAGACACATCACATTAACTGCTTTGCAAATCACGTCTTCAATGGAGAGAGAGAGAGAGAGAGAGAGAGAGAGAGAGAGAGAGAGAGAGAGGGGGGGGCTAGAGAGAGAAAGAGAGAGAGGAGCGAGCGAGGAGCAAGAGAGAGAGAGAGAGGAAAAGAGAGAGCAAACCGGAGGGAGTGTCGAAGACAGTGTGTAGACAGCTCAAGCAAATAAGAAAAATAACTAAACAAGAAATGTAAGAAACAGGATATGAGGGGAGGACAAGGAGGAGGGGTGAAGGTGGGGGATAGGTAGCAGGTGGCGCGGGAAGCAAGGGTGGAGGGGGAGGAGGGGCAAGGCGGAGGGAGGATGGGGGGTGCAGAAAAATGAGACTTGAGTAAAAGCCGAATAAAAAAAAAAAGCCTGATTGGAACTGCGAACGTTTACAGGGCCACGGATAGCGTAAACAACATTTATAAGCCAGCATACGTATCATGCACACTAATTCCCCTCTCTCTCTCTCTCTCTCTCTCTCTCTCTCTCTCTCTCTCTCTCTCTCTCTGAAACTGAGCTATTGTTTTATCATCCTGTATTCAGTGGAGAAGTCGTTGCTGGTATCAAACATTTAAAATTAGGGAAGAGTGCAGGACCAGACAGAATCGCAGCAGAAATGTTGAAGCATACAATACAGCTGTAATTGATTTCCCCGTCCATTTAGTTGCCCATCTTTTTGATAATGTCACCTTTGCATCAGAATGGGCTATTATTGAACCAATTTGTAGAAGAAAAAAAAAAGATGTGAATAATCCTGACAACTATCATGGAGTAGCATGTACCAGTATTTTAAGTAAAATCGACACTTGCGTACTAAATACAAGGTTTACTGAACGGGCATAAAATTAAGAAAAAAAAAAAATAATGGAAGAACAAGCAGGTTTTAGAGCCAGTTACAGCCCCACAGACCACATAGTTACACTATATTCTTGGGTATAAAAGTATCTACTCTGTAATACGAAGCTGTATGTTGCATTTGTACATGTCAAGAAGGCCTTTGACTCTGCAAATAGGTATGCTTCTGTGGAATGTACATCGTAAACGTGGGGTTCACAGTAAATTGTACATGGCAATTAGAGGTGTCTACAACTCGGTGCTTGCATGTGTGCTTGTGAAGAGTGAGTGTTCAGATTGTATTTTTTGCTTGTCCAAATGGATGCCTGTTGAGTCCACAGTTGTTGTTTTTTGTTTGTTTGTTTTTTGTTTTTTGTTTGTTTGTTTTTATAAACGAACTGGTTTTGGAATTGTCCAGTTGAGGAAGACATGGTATCCAGATGATACCTGGAGCAGTTGCGATATATTAATTAATGTATGCTGACGATATGGTTCTTCTGTCCGGAACAGTTGTATGTTTGCAAAATCAACTATGTTTTGAAAGAAGAAGCGGATCGCTTATGTTTATCAGTTAACTTGGATAAGACGAATATAGTGGTCTTTAGAGTGGGTGGCCACCAATCGGTGCATACAAAATGGTTTTATGGAAATGCAGACGTTCTAGTAATTAATTCATATAAATGTTTAGGATTGGAACTTTTCAACAAAATTAACTTTCCGTTACGCATGGGAAGAATCTCTTTGAAAAGGGCAGAACGATGTTATTGAAATTCTGAAATCCCTAAGAAAACTGAATTGTACTGACTGTGGTGTATTTTGGAGAACGTTTGATGCACAGATAAAATCTCTTCTAACATATGCAGCTGAAATCTGGGGCTTAAATGAGAATTCACAGATGAGAAAAGTGCGTACGTAAGTTATGGAGCGTTTCCTTCAAGTGCCAATTCTTTCATCCAAAACTATTCTATATGGAGAGATGGGCATATACCTTTTGCATATAAGTACATTTGTGAAATGTATTAAATACCGGTTGAAGATCTTGAAGCTAATCACAGTCACGTTTGAGCAGGCAAGCCTATGATATGATGCTTTTCCAAAGGGAAAAAGGTAAAGAAAACTGGCCTCAAAATAATAATAATAATAATAATAATAATAACAAAGCATTTTTAAAGCGCTGCTGGCAATCCACACACTCGTGTACACAACAGGCTGCCTACTGGGTAGTGTCGACTGAAGAGCTGCCTGTCGGCGCATCATTTTGGTCGTATCCCGTGTCATCCAGTCAATATTCTTCACTCAGTATCCATACTATCTTCATTCTTTCCATTTCTCACGCAGGGTGCATGCTATGTGTAACATGTCATACATACCAACGGCCACACTGGCCTTCTCTTTCGAAAGTTGGTGATGGGATTTGACGTGTGTGCAAGATGTTATGCGTGCGTTCACACACGGAACATCGGTTCATTATCTCATTCAAAGGACTCTTTGGGAAATAAAGTCAGAACCAAAATTAATTCCGCGGAAAAAATCCCCCTGTACCGAAACGGCCCAGCGGAGATTCGAACCCAAAATCCCAGGATCACCAAGATTACGAGTCCGGCGCTCTACCAACTAAGCTAATCCGGCCCCCAGAAAGAAAGTTCTGTCGGAACAGGGTTTTGGAATCGTGTGGATGACCCAGGAAGTAGGAACTGAGCAACAGTTCATTGCAGAATTTAAAGACAGGCTTACGTGTTCTTTTAAACAGAACTGGCACTCAGATATGGAAAGTAAGAAAAAAAGTGTATTGCTGTTGTTGGTTGCTGTTTTTTTTTTAATTTATAGGTGTCATTCATTCTAAAAAAAAAAAGGTTTCTCAATGTTATAACAGATAAATGGCACAGAATAAATTACGCAAAATTCAGGTTGAGAACTTAATATTTTACTGCAAACAAAAGATGGTTTGAATTTGGAACTTCCACAGAATCACCTTGTCCTGCATGTAGACATATTATTGACGACGAAGAACTCTCTCTGTTCCACTGTACTGCATATAATGGATTGCGAAAAAATTGTTCTTGTTTTTTCCCAATTAGACATACCTTAAAGACAAGATTCTGCTATCGTGTTATCAACAGATGACGAGCTTGTAATTAAATCCGTTGCGAAATTCATCGCGGAAACACTGAAAATTAGACAGATGAAGGATAGTCAAAATTAGGATGATGCATTATAAGAGATATATGAATGAATAACACCATTGTAAGATGGTCGAGTCCGTCTTACAATTTCTGTTTGTTTTCTTTCTAATGTTACTGTATTAGTCCTGTGTGCGAGGACATACGGAGATATTATGATTTTATTTGCTTTTTGTTCACCTTTGATTGAATACGCAATGGGAATAGCTGGAAACTATTTGTTTGCAAGGAAAGGAAGAGGTAAATATTATTGTTCTGTTACCCCCTGCATCCCCTGCACCCCCCCCCCCCCCCCCCCCCCCCCCCCCCCCTTTGTCAAAAAAACCTGTTTGGTAATGACAATGAAATATCAAAGCGTAAAATGTTTCTCTCTCTCTCTCTCTCTCTCTCTCTCTCTCTCTCTCTCTCTCTCTCTCTCTCTCTCTCTTGCCGCCCCCTCCCACCCCCCCACCCGCATCAATAATAGCTGAAAAAGCAGAACGCCCGACCAGCTTGTATGTCATATTTATGAGCCAGAATATATAAATGCATGGTGAACCAAAGGAGGAAGCATGCACAACACACATTAAATATTCCGAAGCAGCTGGGGCTAAGGTATAACATGAATACGCATGTCGTCCGCACCACGGGAGGTGCATGCATGTAGCAGCGAGACTTGAGTAAAAGCCGAATAAAAAAAGATCCTGACTGGAAAAGTGAACGATGTTTACAGGGCCACGGATAGCGTAAACAACATTTGTAAGCCAGAATACGTATCATGCCCACTAATTCTCTCTCTCTCTTCTCTCTCTCTCTCTCTCTCTCTCTCTCTCTCTCTCTCTCTCTCTCTCTCCCAGAACGCCCGACCAGCTTGTATGTCATATTTATGAGCCAGAATATATAAATGCATGGTGAACCAAAGGAGGAAGCATGCACAACACACATCAAATATTCCAAACTTTGGGCTTTAATACCCCCCCCTCTCTCTCTCTCTTTCAGTGAGGTCTATCATGGGTTGCAAAACACTGGTTTATAGTCACTCCATTCTGTTTAAACGGGGACAGATTATTGTTGATAGATATATTAGATTGTTCACTTTTATATCTTTCCTTCAGAAACCTCTGAAATACGAATATATTCGGCAAACATGTTCTCAGCGATGATTGAAGGAGAGGAATGAAACTGGCAAGAAAAAGAAGGATGAGGGAAAAGCGAGAGAGAGAGAGAGAGAGAGAGAGAGGAGAGAGAGAGAGAGAGAGAGACTGACAGTGGCACTGACACTGACACTGACGTCTTTTATTGACATTGCCTAATAGCCTTCATGTCAAGGGGATACAATGTCTTTTTATTTTTATTTATTAACTTTTTTTTGCATAGAAGGAAAAAGAAAAGCAGAACTGCAAATTGTGTGTCTACACAACTAAATAAAATCAAGATTCTTTTCTTTCCTTTTCCGTCAGTCATTTGTATTTCTTGTCTTTGTACTTGCACATAAAGATTGTCACACAACAGCCATTCCCTGCACATACGCATTCTGATCTATCCTGTCTCTCATCGACTGCCATGCACGCGTTTATACCCTCATCTTACTTTCTTCCCACTCACACACATTCTCTACACATATAATTTATCTGGCTTGATGTTATGAAAACCAGTGACTGAACCATCAAGTTTCAAAGTCAAATAAGTATTCTCAACATTAAAAGAAAATGATTGATAACCTTTCATGTTACGAACTTTCATTCATTCATAATGTTCTGCCATAATTATCCATAGAGCTTCTGTTACAAATTTTGCCAGCATCTTCTACAGTGTTTTCATTATTTGTTTGCAAAATATTGCTAAGGTTTTGGTTCTTGACCGTTCATGATCAAAGAGTCCTGGTTTGTTTCTATTTTTTTCCATGAGCGGGACTAGTGAACAAAAAAAAAGTAAGTTATCTGCTCTAATTGCCACATCATTACACAATGGACATGAATCATCATTAGCAACATGAATTAAATACCTTTTGTTAGCATTTAATCCCACTGTTCTATTTCTGAATCTCGCAAGGATGCCTGTTTGCCACCGATTAGATACTAAATCTACTTTTCCGCCTCCAAGTACATTTGAAGGAGAGGAACCAAGAATATTGACAATGTTCTTCTAGTTGGCTATGCCAGTTTTGTTTATACGAGGAAATCAATCTGTCTTTGAATTCAGGCATAAAGGCAGTTTCGTTTCCGACTCCCTGACGTAACCGCACTATTCAAAACCCATTCTTTA
>CM065742.1:45560578-45573078 GCA_033310375.1 Conus canariensis
CTTTTGGGTAGTCGCATGTGTCGTACCACCCATCAACTCCTTTAGCTACTTCTGTTTCTAAATCCTTATAGAAGTCTTCTGTGGGGACGTCTAGAATAAAAGAGTCAGTGTCTGTGTAAAGTACTCTTGCTTCTGGGTACAGTGGTTTAAAGTAGTCGTACAGAAATTCTAACATCAATAACTTCGACAACTCTAATACGGTGAAGCCGATAAACACCGGCTTGTCTAACTTAACATCCTTTTTCTTCATCATAATGCCAACCAGGCTGTCGTTAAATCTTCTAAAGTCTTGATAGTTAGGTTTAGAGGCCAACTTAATTGCTTGTTTTTCTTTTGTAACTAATTTCACATCTTTACGTTTGTGTGGGTTTTCCATCGTCTTACCAAAACAGCTGTTATTCATCAGTTTAAAGAAGTCTTTCTCTGAAGCGTCAGTGGCTTGGGTTCTAAGATCGGTGTTCTTCTTGATGTATGGCCTCATAAAGGGCTCTTGGTCGCATATAATTATTCTGTGAACGGCAGTAAGTTTCAGTCCATGTCTTAAGTAAAATTGTAGGAGTCTGTAATGACAGACATGTTTAGTTTTATGTCGAAGATTAGGTACAAGTTTAGGAGGTTCGATGGGACTCATCTTTAATCTTTCTGCGGCCAGGGGTAATCGTTGTGGAGATCGTGTAATTCTTTAGGATATTCTAAGTCTACTTCTAAGATTAATCCTATTGGATTATCGGGCGTAAGCTGTGACAATAGTCCCACTACTCGATCAACCTCATGAGGCCCATTTATCATTTTAAAGTTTCTTAATGGCAGTGACTGGCTCATGGCCCACCCATACAGATTGTTGGCGTCTAAGTACATCAGATAGTTGGATGGTTTGGTGGGATCATAGTCATCTAAATACTTGTTGTTGGCTTTGCAGTAAGGATGTGAGGCCATGCTAATACCTCCCCTTAGACCGTCTTCAATCATCTGGAGTGTGGGTAAATCAGAAATTAAGTCAATCTGAATGTTTGTAGACTTCAAGAATGCATCCCAAGAAAGGCCAGGCGCAGAGATGTAATGTGATGAGTCTAAGCTGTAATGTTTCATGCAAGTAGATCTGTAATTCTGAAAGACGTCTGCCAATAAACACACGTCAGCCAATAAATATTGATCATGATAATCGCCCATTGTTTGACAGTGTAATTCTGTCCAGGCTTTCTGAGCGTATTCATATTCAGAGTCAGTTATGTCTTTGCCTCTAAGATGGCTGTAAAAGTCTTCCTTAAGCGGCAACGCTGGCTCGTCAAACCTCTCCCACGAGTCCATGTATTCATAAGGATAGACGCCTTTACGGACTAAAGATGGGTCAAAATATTGTTTAGTGATTGGAAAGACTTGTAGAGATCCTGCTAACTTATCTAAACTCCCCATCAGATGTTGGGCAGAGTCATAAAAGGATAAACAGTCAAGAGTAAAAGTCATGTACTTTTCTGAAGACTGTGCAATGCAGGTAACCCTCTTATATTCAGAAGTCACTGCTTGCATGATAAAATGAGAATCGTAGCCTCGTAGGTTATGAAAGAAGATTGGCAGTTTCCATGTCTTGGGATCAACCTTAAGTTGAAGATTACAGCTGTTGTGCGCGGCCCCTCTGAATTTGCCAGTAATGTGATCGTGGTCTCTTACTGTCGCGTCTTTACTGTTAGGTGTTAGCTCTAAGCCGCAAATCCAACAGTGAGTGGCTGAGTTATAGCGTTCTTCATCTTCGGGGGTCATCTTAATGTCTGAAAGGTTCAGTTGATTGGAGAATTGATTGCGAAGGTGTTTCATCTGCTCTAAAAATCTACTAGCTGCGTTGGGACCTCTGTAAATCTCAGGTGTTGTGTGTGCCCCATCTGACCTAACAACAATAAACGCATAAGAACAGATCTGATGGTGGGTTAATAAGGTTGTTTTTTGTTCTTGCTGTTGAGGGCCGTAGTATTGTGGCAAGATTGATTCAAAGTCAGCATAGACTACGTATGGACTCATTTGCATTTTATGTACATTCTTAAAACTAACTTTAGACCCGGGTTTAGGTGTAATAAGTTCGATTTCACAGTCTACAAAACTTTTACAATGTTTTTTATGACTGGCTGCTGCCTCTACAGTGGGGATCCTGACCAAACACCTTCTACAAAGCTCTTGTTTAGATTCGTGCTTTGTAGTATAAGTCAGAAGTTTACTCATTGTTCTAATTAATACATAATGGCTCTTGGAACCGTCTGCAAACAGAATCAGGTCTACATGATTCTCAAGTGAGTCGCCTAAAGTAGGAGCTTCGGGAGAAATTCTTAGAGGGACTAGATTGTCTACTGAATTCCAGGTGTATACGCTTACGGTTATTGGTTTGTTTTGTTCTTCAAACCGGTCGATACTTTCTATACTCACTGGAAAGTTTATGTTATCAAAGTTCAGACTATCTTTATACTGCCAATAATTGGAAACTCTCTCTGCATTCTTTTTAACTGGATGTAAATGCGCCAAAACACACCACATGAAACACAAGTTATCTGAATTATGTATGTTTAAGGCTGCTCGTTTAAAAACTAACTCTCTGGGGAGAGGGATGTAAGAATTGCCGACTATAGGAGAGTATTTAGTTTGTCTTAATTTGATTTCGAGGACTGTTCCTTCAGACCAGCCAGAGCCGCGCAATTTTGCTTCTTCACTTGCATGGTTAAATTGTGTAAGCATGTAATCAGCCCAGCCAGGCGTAAAGTCGTGATAGCTGATTACTTCTTTCTGTCTAGTTGAAACCCAGACTTCCATACTACTATCATCGGGGGTTATATAATCAATCAGAATGGCCAACAACACTTTTGCTGGCGGGTTAATTTGAAGAGACCCTGGGATTTTAGAAATAGCATGTGTTACGCTTTCCTGAACGTTTGTAGGGTTAATAATGTCCATGTCTAATTCAATGAACATATTGCTTAATGATTTGCCACTACCCAACAACGTACTATTGGAAGGTAGTATTTCAAACTCGGACTCACTTGTAGGGTTCATTTTTTAACTCACAATATTTACGTAAATTAAAAAAATAAAAGTAAGTAAAAGTAAGTAAATGCTATTTTATTCTTCTCCCAACCGTTGCAACACTTCAAGACACGTTAACCTTACAATAACACCTGCTAATATTTTAGCTTTTTCTGAATCACTACAGTCAATGTTCATCACTTTAATTGCTTCGTCAAATAGTTCACTATGATCTTTTATTATATTGTCTACATCATTCTCAAACCCAAATTCACTAAAAGCGATGTTTAACACTTTCATTGTTTCGTCAAATAGTTCATTACAATTCTTTAAATCAGATTCACTGAGTTCGGCAGCCATTTTTAAATGTAAATAAATAAAAAAAATAATTGTAAATGTAAATTCAGCTATTGTTTATTATTCATAGTCTTTTCTAATCATTAAAGTGAATAGCTACTCCTTCAGGGCTGGTAGAAACAGTCAGATTAGCATCTTCAGGAGTCATATTATCAACTAAAATAGCAAACAACTTTACAACTGGTTCAGGCCAAGAATCTGGTATTTTACTAACGGCTTCCACTACGCTTTCTCGTATAGTTAGACGCTCAAAAAGATCAATAATTAATTCTTCAAACCTGTTCTTTAACTCTTCTCTATCGACCCCCACCCCCTATCCTTCTCCAAAATTCTGTATATATTATGAAGCTCTGTAAATACTTCGGGTTTCATTTTTTAACTCACAATATTTACGTAAATTAAAAAATAATTAACTAGCCGTTCCTCTTGTTTTGCGCAAGAATCAGATCTAGTTCTTAACTTGTGCCAAAACCTCTAAAAATCGAAGTAATCGTTATTTTAAAATGGGGGGTTTGCGTGCTAGATAAGATTTGGTGATCGTGAACGAAGATATTTACATTCTCTCCCTCAGCTATTAACGTCCGCGGGAGCGGCCCCTTACTACTTTTTTTAATATGTTCTTCTACTTCCAGCACTATTAATAAATCAGAACAAACAACTAGCCTTCCATCTTGGTTAGTTATTTTTACATCTAATGAATTTATAGCCCCCTCAATTAATTCTTTAAATTGACTGCTTCCGTCAAACGTATATAGCTGATAATCGCAAAACCCCGCCCAAATTGACGGCAGCACTCTCAGAACTGTAGACGGATAGCCATTAAACAAATTAGTATTTGTTTTTAACTGTTGTAAATGGACATACAACATTGGATTCACAGAAAAATCAGAAGGTTTATTACCTTCAAACTGATAGATGTCTTCTCTTGTGCTAAATCTATAATCTTTGTCACTGCCGTGAAAGCCCAAGATTTTAGCTAGGCCTCTAGGGAAAGTGTACTCTCTTCTTTCCTCTAGTGGAAAATTCATAGTAATTCTAAGGTTTGCCTCGTTAATTGTTAACAATATACCAGATTCGAGAAGTACTTCTTTTAAAGAACAAAAGTTGTAATAACCATCAGGTATTTGTATATGGCTTATTTGATTGCCTTGTTCGTCATTAACATTAATCCAGTTATTTTGAGCTCCTTCAGATATGTTAACCCACATAACTTTAAAGCCAATTTCTTTAAGGGCAATTCTACAACTCCCACTCCAATTGGTAATTGGATACGTTAAGATCACACGCTCGTTTTGTTTGGTTATATAGATGTACATCTTTTATAACTATTTTTATAACTAATTTAAAAAATGGAACCTTTTAAATATAATGAAAGTGCCACTTACAATGTAGGAGCGTTTTATAACCCCAAATCTTTGGACTTCAGTTTACTAACAATTGCAGTAGACGAATCATATGGCTTCCAGGTCAGACTTGTAAACCCACTAACTAAATATTTAAATCCGCCAATAAAGAGTGACAGAGTGCCATCAGCATGGTCATCTCACCCTATGGCTTTTTTCCAGAATCAGTTAAATTTTGCCATTTACTGCTCAACCACTGGCTGCAGTGTTTCATATACAAACCATTTATACCACCCCAATCTCTTAGTAAGGTCAGTATATAACTTTCATGTTTATTACCAGTATAGACGCATACTAACTGAACTACAAGTACGCCTCCCCAATGACAACGCGTTTAATCCATTTAACAACCCAATGGACACTAATGCATATGAAAGAATCTGCAATGAATTTAACATTAATCCTTCAACTGACTTTAGACAAAAGTTAGACCGCAATCATGGGCTAGGCACATTGTATTTGTGGGGTACAAAAAGAGAATATGATTTTGACTACTGGCCTGGCCACACCTCTTTTCAACCAAACAAACAAGTTCGATTGGGATCCATAGAACAAAAACATCCTAATGCTTGGACAACATTTATCTTAGATGAAAGTGAAGGCCTAACAATGCCAGGAGTGCAAAGGCTTAATGACTCCATACGGACATACGTTTGGTGTCTATTAGGAGCGCAAGCACAGACCAAGTCTAGCATAGTGGATCAATCTACAGGTTTTGATGCTAGAAAACAATTTCTAGCCAATTTAGAAGATGCTATTAACTCTGCTGTTGATTTACCTTCCAGCATACAAAGGTATCAAAACGTTCTTACACACGCTAGGTCAAAGGTTGACTTTGTTGTAGGCCATGGATTATACATGCTGCCTTCTGACCTTAGACTACAGATTGGCATGATACAGAATTATAATAATGAAATTCTCATAGCCGGAGACGACCAAAACTTAGGACACAATCAAGGTTTAAACACAAGGCCCGCGCCAGCCATTTTAAAAAAAGTATCTAGCCCAGAACCTGCAGAAAGCGACCCCCCGCCAGTTATAAGCAGCCCAGAAAGCGACCCCCCGCCTGTTGATGTGCCTCACCCCGACAGACACACTAGCAAAAAGACAGCCCTTGTTGTGTTTTTAACTTTTACTGGATTAGCCATACTTTATTTCACTAAAAATTAAACCAGCAGCCAGCACCCCCAAAGTCCACAGATGGTCGGCCATATAACCGGCCACTTTGCCTATGGTAGACAAAACCCAACTAACAACACTGCCTATTATCAAGCGTTTTGACAGCTAACTTCTTTAATAAGTTTGCTAGATGGCGCAATTGTTTTCTAATCCAACTTTTACCGGGCTGAGGCGTTGGAGGTGCTACTGGCCCTGTTGGTGCACTGCCAGTTAATGCATAAACCAGTGTAGAGATAGCAAACCCAACAGCTGTCAATATACTAACTATTGTAATCCCCTGCTCTCTGAACAGAGTCCTTATTCTTTCTGCTAATGTAGTATTTTCATAAAGTATTCTGTTTATAGTTTCTCTGATTCTGCTTGTTTGTGATGCTAGCTGTGCTCTGTTAGTAGACAGCACTTCTAACCTGGCCGCCCTTTCTAGCATTAACTCCTGTATTTTCGCCTGTATTCTAGCCTTTTCTTCTACCCCTAAATTGTTATCATCTGCATCAGCCAGTTTATTTTTTTCTTCTCTTATCTCTCTCTCTAACTCGCCAAGTTTTGACAAGTTGTTTTTTAGCTCGCCATTTATTCTCCGTAGAGCATCATCAAGGCCCCTGAGTTCACGTATAGCAGCTTTAAGATTCCTGTGTACACTCTCAGGCAATGGAGGATCATCAATTGTTTTTAAAGCCGTTTCTTCTTCAGGACTCAGCTCACGTTCTCTTTGACTAGGCGAACCGACAATTGTTTTTAACTGTGTCTCCTCATTAAAACTCGTCTCAAGTTCTGCTATTAGTTCATCTGCTCTTTGACTTAATTCGTGAAGAGAGATGTTTTGCATTTCAGATTGCGCTGGCAACTCTTGCACTATGCTTTGTAAAAGACTAACAGCCTCAGGCCTTAAATCTTTAATAAAGTTTAATTGCCTTCGGTCGGCAACAGGGAGATCTCTAAGAATTGTGCTCCTGCTTAAAAACTGGGTTGGGTCTGGTTTTGTAGCAAGCCGTACAAGGTTTCCTTTACTAGTTCTTACATACAAATGATTATCTTTATCTGTTGAAAAATTGGAAACCTTAAGTGCTTCCGGCTGCTCTCGCCCCATATGGCTATATAATGATTCAATTCTATCTAACATTCGTATTTGTCTTAATCCTACTCCTTGGCCTGCTTCTGCCCCCTCAAGTTCATCTTGTATTGAATGGCCCGGTTCTATTTCATCTTCTTCTTCTTCAATAGGATCAATCGCGTCAAAATCTTCATCAGCCATATTTATATATTTATTATTTTTTGTTTTTATAAAAAATGAACTCATACGGTTGTGACCTTGATCCATACAGAAAAGAGAAGGAACCCCACGGCGTAAAAGGTATAAGGCAGACTGTAATTAGTGTAAATACTCCATCAACAGTTCAGCCTGAACAAACTTTAATAGTCATGTTCCCTGATCTTGGCGCTGATGATGTTATAATGCCAGGCACCGCTAAACTATCATTCAAAATAGATATTACATCGGAAGATCCTAATGCTACTGTTGTTGCTAATTTGGGCAGGGCCATCGTTAAACATATAGCAATCAAACTGGAGGGTAGAGAAGTCTTTGTACTAAGCGAGGCAGACATTTTTGCTCTCTATTCTGACCTATGGCTGCCTAAAAAAGAAAGAAAAGAGAAAGTTTATCAGGGAATACAAAGCCCAAACGGTCTCAAGCACAGAGTTGGAGCCGAGGATGCAAAGGCCGATGTTAAAGATGAGGCAGTAGCAGAAGCATTCGGCAACAGATTCTGCATCCCTCTAGATTTTGAGCTGTTAAAGACGCATATGCCATATTACCAAGGCGCACTAAAAGAAAAACTTACTTATAAACTGACATTTAATCCTAGCGAGTCTGTTGTTCTGTCTGAAGATCCTAAAGCTAAATACACAGTCAGCGACATTTCTCTTGAGTTTGATGTTGTTACTAACCCTGGACTGGCCAGAACAATCATAACCCAATATAAAAGTAAAACGGTTATTTATTATGAAAACGTTATACACTCCATTACAGAAAATAGAAACAAGCGAGACACTCTCTGGAACATACATCTAAATCAGTCTCTGAAGTCTTTAAAAGGAATTTTGTTCTTGTTTACTGAAGAAACAACTCCTTTTCATAGAGAATCAGAAGCGTTTTATAATCCAAAAATTGAGAAGGTTGACTGTGCAATAAATGGTAAGTCTGATCAGTTGTATTCGGGTCGCGGGCTTTTACCTCACCAACACTTTGATGAAATAAGAAAGTTATTCGCTGGAGGTAGGCAAAGAGCTCCTGCAGTTGATCGCGTATGTAAAAAACTTCGCCTTTATGATGTAAGACTCGAAGACTACTAATAACTAAATATGGGCTGTGGCTGGATTTTAGATCCACATTTGACAACAGATTGTTTGGAAGTGGAGAAAGGGTAGGGCAAGATGGTATAAAAATAAATATTCACAAGAAAGCAGACGGAAACGCCCCAATACAAATTCATGTTTTTATGGTTTGTGATGCTCAGTTAAACATTGAAGAAAACAGGTTAAAAGATGTGGCTTATTAAAATGCAGAAGAAATATTCTAATAAAAACAGATGGATAGTTTGAAGTTTCTGCCCAAAGATCCGCACTGTTCTCTTATCTGCGGGATTACTGGGTGTGGGAAAACTGTCTTCGTACTTGATTTGTTACAAACAGTCTACAGGTTTCATTACGAGCACATTGTTATATTCTGCACAACCATTAAGCACAACAAGTCTTACAAAGAAAGGAAGTTTATTTGGACAGACGAGAATATATTTTTAGTTGATCCTAGCGACAAACTGAGCGACTGTTTAGAAAATTACTATAGACTATTTGAGGGAACTGAAACACTGTTTATTATTGATGACTGCTCAGCCGAACGAGACATTGTTAAAAAAAGAAAAGCTCTATCAAAGCTAGCCTTTAGTGGACGCCACGCCTTAGTTTCTGTTTGGCTCTTAACTCAAAAATACAATGCTGTCTTAAAAGACTTTCGATCGCAGTTAAAATCAGTCATCTTATTCTATACTAAGGACAGGGATAGTTTTGAAGAATGTTTAAGTGAAAATTATATAATAAGGGACAAAGATGAGCTAAAAAAAATAAAAGAGCAGTTAGAAAAATCTAAGCACGCTAAGCTATGCTTACGAACTGACCCCCCAGTTCAATACGTTTGTTTATTGTAGATTGTTTATTATAATTTTAATATTAAAAAAATGTCTCGAGGGCCAGAATCAAAAGCGTAGTTAGCTCCTAAATGCGTTGCAGTAGAGCTAAAAGATCTAGCAGATACAACGGACTTTGATCTAATAGGAGTTCCAGGAAATGTTTATGGATTTGAATACACAGATGATGGGGTTTACAAACGAACAGAAATTGAAGACAAAAAACGACAGCTGTATCCTACCCTAGAAGAGATAAGAAATCTAAGAGCAAACGATTTTGGCAAACACGAATACAAACTTCATAAACGAGAGAATGCTTGGGCGTTGCTTCCTGACATTAACTGGGATTTAAAGTTTGAACTACGAAGCCCCCATGTATACTTTGATAAGAAAAACAATTTTAGAAAAGTTTTGAATGAAGGACGCCTTCTTGCTAGCCTAGTCCCAGGATTACAACAGAAAAAGCAGATTGAAATAACTAAGCAGGGCTCTGTATATATGCTGCGGAGAAAGAAGTCCTTAGTCGAAGTGGGGGGCGACACCGTCGGCTTAGAGTTTAACCCAAAACTAGAATCACTGCCTAGAAAAATGACAATGCTTTTTCGCTTATTTATCACTCCAAGGGAGTCTGATCCTAGTTTGCCAGAGCATACGTTAATCAGAGGTGTACAAATAAAGTCTGAAAACTTGGGCGGGCCTCTTAGGCTTGTTATTGCTATTACTAAAAACGGGGATGAAATAAACACTTCTGTATCTTCTGACAAAGTCACTGTGATGGTTGACAATGCTAAACTAACAGTGCTTGATTTTATTTTTATTAAGTATGTTGATTTTATTGCGTTTTACTCTGTTGATGAAGTGCTGCCAGAAGGGTTAATAAAAAAATATGTACAAGATTAATCTTAATTAAAAAATTAATCTTAATTAAAAATGGTGGTTCAACAGTTTAGATTAGAGCAAATAACTGAACTTCAAAAGGAAATAGAAAGCGACTTGGATAAGTATAGGGTTACTAGAAAGAAATATGCTAAAGCTTTAAATACTCTTTCTTATGTAATTACTGGCTCATCAGCTGTAGCTAGCGTAAGTGCTGGGTCTAGTGTTGCTCTTTTAGCTACTGGGGCCGGGGCGCCAGCCTCTTTAGCATTAGGGAGCCTTGGTTTAGGTTTAGGTGCTATGTCTATGATTGTGAGTGCTGTTTTAAAAAAATTAACGCCTAAATTACAAAAGCACACTGCCATTGTTGCCTTAGCATCAGCAAAACTTTGTTCATTAAGATTAAGAATAAGCAAAGCATTACAGGATGAAAACATTACAGACGAAGAATTTCAGAAGCTTATGGCTGACGGTGAGGATTATATACGACAAAAAATTGAACTTCAAAAGGAGTGGAGAAAGACTTTTACTTCGCAACAGGTAGACACTGATGCAATCAAACAGAACATTGAAAAACAAACACATGATCGGTTAAACCCAAAATAAGCCAAAAAAATAAGTTTAACAAAAAATAAGTTTTAGCAAAAATAAATACTATTTTTTTTTTAACTCACTGTGTTTGGTGGGACAACTTGCAGCTCTTCACGAACAAAGGATCTTTTATGGGCAGGCTTTTTGGAAGAAAGAGTTTCTCTTAAATAATACACGGGAGGGGTTGTTTTCATAATTCTTTCAACTTCATATACATCTACGCTCCATATAGGATCTGTGGCTCTAATTCTAACATCACCTTCTGCCTCTCCAGGAGCATACAAATATCTTACTTTTAGTCCAAACGGCAAGAGTTTTTGAGTCCCCTGCACATCTTCAGTAATGCTAATTTTTTTTTAATTTGATCGCGTTTACTGGTTTAAGGCCTGTTGCTTTAAATTCTTCGTTGTTCATGGCACGTAAGACTGCTGGCAATCTCCTAACCCATTCTGTGTTGCGTTCTCTGTCCATAATTTCTCTGTGATATTGATAGGTAAACAAACGTTCGGCTAGATTCTTATTAAAGTTTTCTACTAGGGCTTGTGACCGATGGTTGCCTGGGATCCCTCTCTTAACTGTAACCCGATGTTTTAAAAACAGTTGGTTTACAGAACCTTTAAACTCTTTCCCATCATCAACTTGAATCATCCTAGGATACTTTAATGGACCTCGCATGTATATTTGTTGTAAAGCCACAGCCACGGCAGTTGAGCTTTTATCCGTTAAAGGCTCAGCGTCTTTGTATCTTGAAGCCATGTCAACAACAGTCAGAGCATACTTAAACTTTTTTCGTCTAACTTTGTCATGTGGAAGATACAGCAAGTCCATCTGGTGGGTGTCATTTGGAACTGAATTAACAAATCTAGGCCTTATTATTCTTTTTGGGGCAGGCAGATATATTTGCCAAATTGCCTGTTTTGAAAGCCAGTCTTTTGCATCTGATTCAGACACCCTAGCAGCTTTACTCAGTTTTTCAATAGCAGTCTTTCCTTTCCAATACCCTTTAGGAGAATAATATATTTTGTACTTCGTATTGTCCATATTTTAAATGCAGTTTATTTTACACAAGAAAGTGAGCAACAAGATAGATTGCTCCCATGCCAACTACAATAAAAGCTATCTCTGAACTTTTCTGTTCCTCAGATAGTTCATAAAAGTCGGACAGTTCTGGCGGCGGCGATGTTAGAAACTTCTTTCCTGTCACTAAGTAATACTCATTCATTGCAGCATCAACGTCTGTAAATGTGTGCTCTGCATGACCCTGTTCTCTTAACTTTTTATTAATAAAGTCTAAGTGAGCAATTCTCCTTTTCTCGTAAGCGTCTCTTGCCTTAGCCAGCTCTTCCATTGCCTTGTTATGGCGTTCTCTTTCTTCATCGGACCGCAATTTACTAAACATATAATTGCTTCCAGAGAAGGCCAAAGCATTAACAATAGCTCCTCCCACCATCAGAACCAATCCAGACATCTTTTTATAAATCAGTATTTTCTAGATTAATCTGCCTATGCATTAATATTTTCTGGGATAATCCCCTGCGTAACAAGAAAGTCTTTTGAGGCAATCCCTGCCGTTATTACAACTATAACCTTAACAACATCCTCAATGTCTAACCTTCCTAGATCCGCCGGCTTCATTTTTAACATGTTTTTTGCTAACACGCTATAACCAATACTAAGGCCGCTAATTACAGCAGAATGGTAAATCGTATTGATAATCTTTTTTTCACTCATCTTTTTATTAACTAAAAAAATAATTAAAATAATCATAATACGAAAGGCTGTCTATGTGCTTTTTAATCAAATAATCTTTTGTTGTTAAAGCTAAAAATAAGGCTGCAACTAGTCTTGGCGAATCTTCTATCTTTCCCATGTTGGGCGGTTTTATTCCTAACAAACATTTTGCGAGGGT
>CM065742.1:45578078-45585578 GCA_033310375.1 Conus canariensis
TCATCATCAGAGATGACAGAGCTGGCGATGATGACAGGATTTCCTTCAGCTCGATTGCTCACCATATCTCGAACCAGCAGCTGAAGATTCTGTTTGTTCTTCTCAGATGCCCAGAACTTGTCAAGCTGTCGAGGGATGGGTGTGTCTGCGTTCATGCCAATAATGTCAATGGGCGTCACATCAGCTCGCCTCATGCACTCTCCTTCTTTCAGGGAAAGTTCAACGTATGAATCTAACACCAGGTGAATGTAGTCCGACTCATGGCAGAGGCTTGTGGCTGATGTGATGATTGCAGTGACTACTGCACCGAGGGTAGAGAATTCTGCTAGCGGCATCTGTCGCATCTTTGACATGAAGTCTACCACAACATGAGTGGGAAGAAGAGACGTCTGATTCCATTGTGTGAGGTCCAGGTCAGATTCAATTTCACCAACAAGTATTGACTTGTTGACGTGAGCGGGAAGATCACCATCAAACAGTGGAGTCACTGGCAGCAGATCGTGAGCAAGTATCTGCTTGATGTCCATGCCACGCTCCTTTGCAATGTCCATGGTTCTCTGTGCCTCCGCAACGTCCTTGGATGACAGATCCTTCTTTTCTTTGAGAATGGTTGCTGGTGTTTTCTGAGGCTGTTCGTTGAACTGGGGCAGCTTCCTCTTTGATACGGTTGCACTCATTTTCTTGGTCTTCTCGACCAGCACCTCCTGCCTGCATGACTGGTAGACACGCTTGCCATTCTCGAGACACTTGAGCAGACGCTCAGCCACTTGTCGGTCAACAGCCAGCTTGGTCAGCAGGTGATGCAGTGGCACGGGTTCTTGAACCACCACTGAGTAAGGATTCTGTCGCTCCATCACAAAGTCCAGCAGCTTCTCCACATTTTGATTGAATGTGACAGTGAGTAGAGCTCAGTGCATGCTGAAGATGGCATTCTGTGTGGTTCATGGGGTGGTTGGTGGTGAGCTGGTTGAGGAGATTGTTTATACACCCAGTCTCATGGAACAAGAGTTCAAATTCTGCCACAGAACCGGCATTTCGTGTAGCTCCCACTACATAGTGACCTCCAGGACCCTTGGACACTCGCTGGATGGTCTGCTCAACCTTCATGTCGCCTCCGACAGCACAGAACCAGCCTGGACGATCCTGAACAACCCACTGGCCCATAGAGAAACGCCGATAGAGCTCAGGATGTGTGAACTCCAGCATCTTGATTTGCTCAAGATACCACGAGCCATAACGCAGGTAACTGATGCAGTCCAATTCTGCAAACATCGGCATAGAGTCCTCGACAGTAGCTACATATAGATCCCAATTTCCTTCTCTGTCGGAGACAACAGCGTTTTTGATGACGGCGACCATCCGCAGCCAAACACCAAAGAATTGCCAAAGCTCAGACTTGGCCCCGCACTCCTCAAACTCCACAAAGTCCTGATGCAACTTCTCAACTTGTCCACTCAGGGTCTCGAACTCCTCTGGACAACGCGTGTTTGCAGCAAGTGAAGTTTGCAGAGCCTGCACCTGCACTAGCTCTGGATATGCAGTTTTGTCTTTGTGTTGCCAGAACATCTGCCACTGGAGCGACCGGCTCAGGTCCTCCACAATCAGCATTCCAGTGAGAGCTCGGACATAATGGCTGCCATTCAAGGCCGACTCGATCACGCCACGTCCAAACATGCCACATTCAACCAGTGCGTCGTCTAGGCCAGAACCTCGAAGCAGTTTGCCCTGGCACCTGAGCAGAATGCGAGTCCAGTGGAAGGGTCCCAAGCAGAGGAGCAGATCCTTGAACTGTTCTGTCTCATGCAGGTAAACATCTGCGGCCACAGCAAACACGCCTTCATCGCACCAAATTGCCACTGATGCTTGGTTCAGTTGTCTGCGACAACTTTGAAAGTTTGTGAGACAGTGTCTGACTGTAGCACGCTCAGTAATGGGTCTTGGTACGACGGGAAGGAAGCCAACACGCATCATTGGCACTACTGCAGAAGAGACAAGTGTGTGCACGGCGGCCCAGATTTGAGGAGGGTCTCCTTCCGAGTCACCCAGGCGGATCAAACTGATCAAGAATTCCCTCTTGTTTGCTACATTTCGGGCAGTATGCATGTCGAGTAGCGTCATTTCCTTGTTTTCAGGATGCAGTAGCATGTGTAGCGGCAGGGCAGGTCGAGGTGCTGGTTTGGCATGGGGAGGCACCTCTTGACATGGCAGCTTTGTTCGCAGAACTGGCTCAGCACGGTCCAGTCCTGTACTTGATACTGAAGGCTTCTGGAGGGGCTTGCTCACTGTGGCATCTTGGAACAGCACCAAAGCTGCATAGTGTGAACTCTCAGTTCTGGAGAATGATGACTTGTCTGCATAGTCCGAGTTGTCCATGCCTCCCATAGCGTAATCCTCCCTGGTGAATGTACTGGGTATGGGTGTCTCTCCGTCTTCTGAGCATTTCACAGCATAACTAGCCAGGACACTGCGGGCAGATCTGATGGTCTGGTAGCTAGCACTGAAGGCTGTGAGAAGGCTCTTGCTGCGATCTCAGGCGTAGAGAGCATGGCCAAGCATCATGTGCAGTGGAGTACGCTTCATCCCACTGTGAAGGTTGTACAAGAGAATTTGGAACAGACAGTGCAGCTGTGTACTTCTGTGATCTCTCACCCAGTTCTCCTGTTGTTCATGTGTGGGCTGTTGTTGCTGTGGAAGCTGTTCTACTGGCTCGTCTTCCTCGCTCTCAAGGGGCTGGATGAGCTCGTCTAGCTCTGTCACACTGCTCCAGAACAGCTTGTGCTTTGGGACCTTGAACAGAGCAGCAAAGAAGCTGAGGAGAGGCTCTGGCATCATTGTTTTCTCCCATGACGCCTTCAAGTCAGTGCTGTCACAGAAGCTGTCCTGAAGACCAAAATCAACGTCCACGAGCACATCTCTCAACTTGGTGCCAGCCTCTCTCATTATGTCCTGATTCTCGAGCTTGACAGCTAGCTCAGTAGCATTGATGTCAGACGAAAAGAAAATGTCAGATTCATTTACCCCACTGTTTGGAGAGAATGTGACACTCTCCGTAATGGGAGTTGATCAGCTGTCTCATATCACGGTTTCGGAAGGGTTTTGAAAGCACATCACCTTCTTCCAACAGGCCGGATGCAAACTCTACAATGTCACTTACAGTGCAACACTCTCTCTTTTCCAACATATTGTCAATGTAAGGGAGGGCGCGAGTGAAGAGAACATACTTCATGTTGGTGATGACTGGTTTCTCTGGTGCTTCAGGTTTCACATCACGTTCATATTTACGCATGTAGTTCTGACGACAAAGGTGGTGGCAATACAAGTCTGCAGAGATGACTGATTTCACACAGCCACCTTCGTTGTCCCCCAGTCGATCTGCAATTCGTGTGAAAACTTCATCTTGGTAATGCTTTGCAGCTTCAATGAGTTTCTGAGCACTACCATACTCGCAGATTCTGTATTTCGCATGACATCCTTTGGTTTTTAAGTTCCCACATATAACACAGGACAGTGTTCTTGGAACTCTGTCACAGCTTGGAGGTGCACAAGGTACAACACTTCTGCGCAGGGTTTTCCTTGATCCAGTACTTGCACTTGTAGAAGCTTCGTTTTCTGATTCACACACTGTATCAGCGTCTTCCACACATGCACGCTTCTTCTCGATACGTTTGAGCAGTGTAGAGTGTGTGTAGGACTTGTAGCATTTGTTGGCGTTGTGGTAAACAAACATGCTACTATCAGTAGCCTCTTCATCCCCCACTGCAATACTTTTTATTCGCTTTGCAACAACGTCATCTCATATTTCAGCAGCGCGTTTCACTTTGGTACGTCCTGCCTGCTCACTAGTTACAGGCAATTTGTTATCTTCTTGGCAGATAATGCATGCCTTCGGATCGAACATCACAGCATCTGCATTGGGGGCAGATAAGTTCATGTTTGTGGCGTTGGGTGTGGCAGGGTGCTCTGGCTCAACACTTCAGAGACTCTGGAACTCCACAGAACCCTGAAACACTGTAAAGACTTCTTAGAATTTTATGGCCATTCTCAATTTTTGGCTATGTTTGGCAATATAAAGGCCAGTCTTATTTTCAGCAGCCAAAACTATTTAAACCTGACTCCCACATATTAGAATTAATTAAATTTAGATGTACTACATCTGTGATTATTGCTAAAAAAATCATCACAGGTTATGGATAAGGTCATCAGTATAAGAAAATTACCTTCACCATGGAATTGGAAGGCCAATATGACCCCAAATGGACAAAATAATACCAGAAATGAACTCAGCACATCCACATCAGTTGGATTAGAGGTATTACAAGTGTATATATTGTCAAAAACACAACAGTTAGAATTTTCACTGTGGCCGGTGGCGGCCATATTTGAATCGGCCGTTACGCAAAATGTACCAGGGTGGTGCTCGATCACCTCCGTGATTTTTCATGTCTAGGTGCCCCTTGACTGAAATCAATTGAGAAATTCTCCTAACACCATTATGTACATGGGACTTATAGCCAGGTACTGGATTAGTTGGTTCTATTGTCAGGCTGGTTGAATACGCGTGGACGTTGTTGCATCTTTTCTCTAAGATAATTACCATGTAAGAGGCCCCCGAAGTCGGCGGGAATTTTCAATGTCCACCTGGTGCCAAGTGGTTGTTTGCTAATCAGTTAGGTAGGGATGTGTGTAAATGCTGATGTGTGGAAGAATGTAGTGAAAGGGGAATTCAGGGTACTTGTGAACAAGGTATTGGAGAAGCAGCATGGACAAAGGCATGGCCTAAAGGGAAATCCTTTGTGTCCATCCCTATATAAACTGAGGGAGAACAACGAGAGAGGGACAGAGGAGAATAACACCACGAGAGAGAGAGAGGACAGAGGAGAGAGAGGAGAGGAGAGTGAGCAGGACAGAGTAGGGTCGAGAGAAACGTGGTCTGGGAGACAGAAGTGACAGCAAGGTCTTAGGGTAAAAGACAAGCCGGAAGACAAAAGACTGAGTTTGAAGCCCAGAGGTGGGTGAAGAGAGAGCAAACTGAGTTTGAACCCAGAGGTGAGTGAAGGAGACGAAGACGAAGAGTTCTACGTCGAGATTCCAGAGACGACCACGAAGACCCAGTCCTGAAACCTGGAGCCAGTCAACCAAGGGCGTCACCATCAAGCAGTGCTGAAGAAAACTTGAAGAGACTTGTTCAAGAACTGTGGTGTGGTGTGAAAGCGTGGTGTGTGTGAAAACCTGGCCAGTAAGAAGCCATTTTACTATAACCCGGGATTAGGAAGTATTGATCTTTTATGTTTTGATTTGTATTTTTCATGTTTGATTATAAGTAGCATAGAAATTGTATTTCTTGTTCTCAGTCGTGTTAGGAGAGAACCGAATGCGTGACATCCCGTTCCCAGAGAGAGGTGAATGTTTGGTGGGCGCATGAGTGTGCATATGCGTGTATGAGTGCAGAGATAACCTTGGTGTGTTAAGCCTGACTAATAATACATCAACTTAGTGCACTTAATCAATACCATCACGATTTCCCCCATCCTGGACACTCTCTCCTCTCTCTCTCTCTCTCTCTCTCTCTCTCTCTCTCTCTCTCTCTCTCTCTCTCTCTGTTACTGAATGTATGCACTGCTTTTGATCTGTGTATTCTTAATGGAGTGTGTAAAGGCAACCGTGAAGGTTGCTACACATAGCTGACTCTGGATGCAGAGTGTTGACGATTATTTCATATTCTCTAATGAACTACATGCTCGTTTGTTTGATTCATGCAGGCTAAGTGTCTTAGAACGTATCGACTCTGATCGTTTAACTGTGTCACTTCATGTTGTTTTTCCTAAAGAAAGTATTGTGCATGCCAGCCACGGCAGTTCTTACTGCTACATTGAGTCGCTTGAGTCGAAGTCTTCAAAAGCGTGAGACGGAAAAGCAGAAGAAACAAATTGTGCGCAGCCAACAAGCCCGGGTCTGTGAGCGGTCTTGTATCTGTAAGCGTGGAGAATAGCGAACCACACATTGCTTTGCTGTCTATATCGCGCCTATAGCTGACCAATGTTTACACAACGACTACACACAGGAGTTTCCTTGACTTGGAGAGCTTAACCGAGAAAAGCGGAATCGTCTCTGTCCACAACACCCTGTGAGCTATTTTCTGCGAAGGTTATTAGTGTGGGAATATCGTTAAGTGCCAGACAGATTCACCATCTTTCGTTTGCCGGAACAAGTGTCTGTTCAGAAGCGCTTGAATTCTCACACATACACGCACGCACGTACGTACGCGTGCGCGCGCGCGCGCGCGCGCACACACAACACACACACACACACACACACACACACACACACATGCGCACACGCATGCACGCCTGCGCGCGCGCACTCACAATATGTACATAAAAGCAGAAACTTACCGTCAATACCCTCATTATGATTATTAACATTACAGATGTGGGTTAGGTATCAACTTTTAACAGCCTGACTAATGGAAAAAACAAAACAAAACAAAAAAGACCAGCGCTTGACGAAAAACTGCTGCAACCCAAAGTCGAGTGTGTGTGTGTGTGTGTGTGTGTGTGTGTGTGTGTGTGTGTGTGTGTGTGTGTGAGAGAGAGAGAGAGAGAGAGAGAGAGAGGAATGATTGAGTAAACATGACTACACAAGACACTGCACGCAAATTTACCACTTATAAAATCAATAGGGAAGAAAAGAAACATGCACAGTGTACACCGGCGCGCATGCAAAAACTGAGAGAGAGAGAGAGAGAGAGAGAGAGAGAGAGAGAGAGAGAGAGAGAGAGAGAGAGTCTGACATAGAGAGAGAGGGAGGGAGAGATTGGGGGTGGGGAGGACGACTGATTGAGAATACATACATAAAGAAATAGACATGCATGGACAACTTTGTACATACAAAATCAATAAAAGCATGCAGAGAGAGAGGGAGGAGAGTGGAGGTGGGAGGGAGGACTGATTAATAATACATATATGAAGAACTTGACATGCACAGATAGCTTTGTACATACAAAATCAATAAAAGCATGATCAGAGAGAAAATGTTTCACATGACATTGGCTTGCACACATAACTGAACAAACAGTCTCTCTCTCTCTCTCTCTCTCTCCCTCTCTCTCTCTCTCTTCTCTCTCACACACACACACACACACACACACACACACACACTAAAAATTACATATACACGGCACACGGCATACGAGACTGAGGTGGGGCGGGGAGGGGAGAGAGAGAGAGAGAGAGAGAGAGAGAGAGAGAGAGAGAGAGAGAGAGAGAAGCTGAACTGAAGCTGACGTGCATGCATGACTTCACAGAACAAAACAGATCCACACACACACACACACACACACACACACACACACACACACACACACACACACACACACACTAAAAAAGACATATACACGGCACACGGCATACGAGACTGAGGTGGGTCGGGGAGGGGAGGGAGGGAGAGAGAGAGAGAGACAGAGAGAGAGAGGGGGGGGGGGGGAGGAGAGAGAGAGAGAGA
>CM065742.1:45588078-45648078 GCA_033310375.1 Conus canariensis
TGTGTGTGTGTGTGTGTGTGTGTGTGTGTGTGTGTGTGTGTGTGTGGTGTGTGTGTCTTCTCGCTGAACACACTGTTTTCATCATATTGTGTGCATTGCTTGTGTTTGCTTTTTTCAGCATTTTTCTTCCTCTGCCTCCTCACACTGGGTCTTCTCTTCACATTCCTGAATGTGTGGAATACGCAGACTATCAAGAACCGAACGACACCAGCACAAGGTATGCATACAACCATTAGATCTGGTCAGAAAAAAAAAAAGCACGAGGGGTGTTTTAATGACTATTTCTCAAATAATTGCCCTCACATCATCTCGTATGTACTTACATCTATAACAAAATGATGTGTGTGTGTGTGTGTGTGTGTGTGTGTGTGTGTGTGTGTGTGTGTGTGTGTGTGTGTGTGTGACACACACACACACACACACACACACACACACACACAGAGAGAGAGAGAGAGAGAGAATCTGTACCCTGTCAGATCCAGAATGAGATCTTACAAAGTTTACCGAAACACGATGGAAGGGGGAGAGGATGAGGTGGAATGGAGGAGGTGATCAGTAAACGGTTTGTCCTTTTCTTTCTTTCTTCTTTTCTTTCTGCGTCCGCAGGCTGATACTCCCGCGGACACTGTCTGTATAGACAGGCAGTGGAAGTTTTGTGTGTATGACCGTTTTTTTTATCCCGCCATTAAGGCAGCCATACTCCATCTTCGGGGAAGGTGCATGCTATGTGTAACGTGTCATCCATACCAACGGCCAAACTGGCCTTCTCTTCCGAAAGTTGGTGATGGGATTTGACGTGTGTGCAAGATGTTGTGCGTGCGTTCACACACGGAACCTCGGTTTATAGTCTCATTCGAAGGACTGTATATATGGGGAATGGAGTCAGAACCAATGTTAACTCCGAAGGAAAAATCCCCCTGTATCGAAATTCGAACCCGCAACTCCAGGATCACGAGTCCAGCGCTCTACCAACTGAGCTTTCTTCTTTTTATTTTTTAAAAGTTATTTCCGCTGTAGCTACGCGCCTCTCCAGGTTAAAAGAGGCGGAAAACAACCATCAGGCGTTTGTATCATCAGCATTCTTTTCATCACGACTGTTTTGTATTTTTTGTGCTGTGTGTTGGGCATTTTCTTTGCTTAAGGCAGAGACAACGCGCCCGCATGACGGACTGAATTTATTTACCACATGCTTTTGTACAAACGTGTCTGATGTCAATTGGTCTGGATGTTTCATAAGGTTAGGATCGGCGGATTCATGCAAAAACTCCAGCCATGTCCTTTTTGAATCAGTCCGAACAGAGTCAAGAACGAGCCTGGTTGCAAGTTCACGGTCTCAAAGTACCGTAGAAGAATCACAAATCAACGCTCAGAGACCATTGCAATGGTCCCTAAACAAGAGCGTGTCCTTAAAAAAAACATTGGGCTGGCATGAAGTTGAATTGTACGGTATTGGTATGAAACTTTGTTGCTTGGTGTGAAGTTGTGCTGTTTTGGTATAAAGCTGTGTTGTTTTTGGTATGAATCTGTGTTGGTTTGGTTTGAAGTTGTGCTGTTTTGGTATAAAGCTGTGTTGTTTTTGGTATGAATCTGTGTTGGTTTGGTTTGAAGTTGTGCTGTTTTGGTATAAAGCTGTGTTGTTTTTGGTATGAATCTGTGTTGGTTTGGTTTGAAGTTGTGCTGTTTTGGTATAAAGCTGTGTTGTTTTTGGTATGAATCTGTGTTGGTTTGGTTTGAAGTTGTGCTGTTTTGGTACAAAAGCTGTGTTGTTTTTGGTATGAATCTGTGTTGGTTTGGTTTGAAGTTGTGCTGTTTTGGTATAAAGCTGTGTTGTTTTTGGTATGAATCTGTGTTGGTTTGGTTTGAAGTTGTGCTGTTTTGGTATAAAGCTGTGTTGTTTTTGGTATGAATCTGTGTTGGTTTGGTTTGAAGTTGTGCTGTTTTGGTATAAAGCTGTGTTGCTTTTGGTATGAATCTGTGTTATTTTGGTTTGAAGTCGTGTGGTGTTAATGTGTAGTTGCGTATTACCCTGGTGACACTGGTGTGAAGCTGTGAGCCTTTGGTATCCTACTGTGGGGGCCTTGGTATGACTTTGTGTGTTCTTAGCATGAAGCCTTTGGGCATCGGTCTGAAGATGTGTGGCATCGTCTCATCATGTGTGTGCGTGCGCGTGCGCGCGCGCGCGCATGTGTGTGTGTGTGTGTGTGTGTGTGTGTATGGGTGTGTATGGGTGTGTATATGTGTGCGTGTGTGTGTGCGTGTGTGTGTGTGTGTGTGTGTGTGTGTGTCAGTTACAGTATTTTTTCATGATTGTATGGTTGTTGCGTGGACTGTGCAGCGCAAACCTGGCCGCAAGTAGCAAGTCAGGCCACTGGGCAGCCGAAGGCCCAGAGGAAAGAGGACAAGACAGCAGTGGAGGAATTGCTGCAAGTGTTACAGTCTAGAATTCAAAGTAAGTCGCACTTCCCCATGCTGCTGTCCAACGCTGCCCTCACTCCTTACATTCCCGTTGCAAGTCTCTTCCACCCTCTTGCTCCTCTTTCACAGTGGTGTACTATGTGTGTGTGTGTGTGTGTGTGTGTGTGTGTGTGTTGGAGTGTGTGTGTGTGTGTGTGTGTGTGTGTGTGTGTGTGAGCGGTGTGTGTGTGTGTGTGTGTGTGTGTGTGTGTGGTGTGTGTGTGTGTGTGTGTGTGTGTGTGTGTGTGGTGTTTTGAGCAAGTGTGGGTGTGTGTAGTAGTAGTAGTAATAGTAGTAGTAGTAGTAGTAGTACTTTCATTTTGCGTCTTTTCACAAAATTGTGTGATATTAGAGAGAGAGAGAGAGAGAGAGAGAGGGAGGATGTGTGTGTGTGTGTGTGTGTGTGTGTGTGTGTGTGTGTGTGTGTGAAGCATAGGTGTGTGGAAGTGCACGCAAAATATGGAATAATTACTACTTGTAATATTATAGTAAATATATACCAGGACTACATATTAAACAAAAGGTAAGTTTCTGTACTGATACCTATCACGAACCTGCAGGTGTTCAATGCCTTCAACCTGATCAAAGCTGAGAACATGGCTATTTCGAGCATTAACCCGCAAATAAGGGATGTTTGGTTGTTTCTAAAAAAAAAGTCCCACACCACTTGTTTTAAAACTTGATGACACTCTTGTAAAGTCAAGGGGACGGAAAGTGACTGTGCACACATTTCAGTTTTAGCTCCCTTTTTGGCAGATCTGTCAGGCGAATTCATTGCCCAAAATTCCACAGTGTGAAGGAACCCAGAAAAAAAGTCAAATCGGTCCCTTTGCACATCAAAATATGAACTAAATGACATATTTCCTGTAAAATAAAGTTTTCATAATTAGAACTGAAAAACTTGATAGATTGTAGTACTGACATTGAGTCGACACATAACAATACTTGCAAGACTGATTGCAGTAAATCAGTTAAATATGTCAAAGCCATTAGTATAGCTATCATTTCGGCATTTAACATAGACCGATTTTTGCCTATTGAATATGCTTTATCTACTTTAAGTGATGGAATAACAAAAGCAGATCCAGCATCTTTGTTCTTTGTCAATGGTCCATCAGTATATACCTTAAGATGGTTAGGATACTTGCTTTGCATATGCATCTTTGCTGAATATGACAAGATATGCGGATGATCAGCTTTTTTAGCATCAGTGTGATTAAGGTCAAATTTTGCCCTGTTTCTTTCCCAGCTTGGGATTGGATCAGTATGAGAAATCTTTGCCAAAGAGTCGGGGATCAAATCAGTTTTCTGCAACAAATGGGCAGAGTACGAGCCAATAGTAGACAAGCAGGAAATGTTTTTTGCTCGTTTGCGGTAATCAGTAGATGGATTTAGAGAGATTTCTGTGTCATTTACACCTTTCATAGCTGTACATGTCACAACATATTTTGCCAAAGTGAGTGTTCTGTATTCGTTTAAAGGCAAAACATCAATTTCCGAATATGTCCCTACTGTAGAAGCATGTACAGGGATTCCCAAGCATAATGTAAAAGCCTTGCTATCAACACTTTGCAGTTTTTGCAACAAATATTTAGGAGCACAAAAGAAAGCTTCTTGAGCATACGATAGCTTAGAACGAACGAGTGCTGTCGCAAAAAAAAAAAAAAAGAAGAAGAAAAGAAAACAGAAATCTAGAGACGAGGTTCTTGAACGGTAACTGAAATTGGTGTGTGTAACCATTGTGCTTGTACGCTATGACCAAAGAGCGACAACTCTCGCTAGCTCTCGCACGCGAAAGCGTGTCAGTGTCTTTGATGACATGTATATATGTTGGAACAACAGCCAGGGACTACAGGATCTGAAATGTAAATATAAAGGGAAGACAAACTGACAAGAGAGCCTGAATTGGTGCCAGAATATGGTGATGAATGGTTTGAAAGTAATTTGTATCGGAAGAAACTTTCTGTAACGTTAGGTACTGGAGGATCAGATATCCCTCTACCATTTAAAAACCAAGCGCAGTAGGTGCAGGTCTACATCACACAAACTAACAAAAGACATTCTGATGCTGTGGTTTTAAGGAATCTTTTGCCTATGGGTATTAAAGAGGGACTTTAGAACGTAAACAAAAAATAGTGTCACTTATCTGAAGCGCTGGCGAAAAAAGAAAAAAAAAAGAAGAAAAAGGAAGAAAGAAGAAAAAGCACTTCAAGAAATTGTCTCACCGAAAACTGTTAACAAATCAATGCTGAAGGCAATGAATCAGCTGAATGATAACAATTTAAACACCAATACTTAATCAACATCTGTTGAAAAAAAATGACTAATAGAAAATGTAACGTTCATTTTTTTAATGCTTCCAGGACAACAGTAAAATCTGTCAGTTCTTTTATATAAACCTAGAATGAATAGTAACAAGATTTCTGTGATTAAAAACAAAATTTCTGACTCGGTTATCTCCTAAGTATCTCCTTATTATACACACAGTGCTGCTGTACTGTCAAGAGAAACATGTTTTGTTGTACTGCTGGTAACAGTCTGAACCTTGCAGCCCCTGTTATGTCTGAACTACCTCTTACATTCCCAACTCGTAGATATTTCCACGCCAGTTTCCAAAACCTTTAAAATCGCAAAAATCAACCCCAGTTCGTAGATTAGACGACATCGCTGATTGTCATAATTTCAGGCCGATTTCTGTGTTGTCTGTTCCATCAAAACTTACAGAAGATCGCAAAAAGAATATTTTCACAATCCTTTTGACAAATTTAACTTGTTTCATCCAAATATCATGGCCCCAAGAACTATTTTTAGATTTAACAAAAATGTTTCCAGTTTTCACGTGTATCTCCAGAATAGACTTTTTCCTGTTTTTTTTTTGTTTTGTTTTGTTTTTTGTTTTTGTTTTGTTTTGTTTTGTTTTTGTTTTTTTTACATTATCGGTTTTATTTTGTCAGATCCCCCACCCCCCTCCTTCCTTCATTCTTGCCAGTCGGCAACACAGAAAGTGGTTAGTTCGTCTAGTTCGTTGATTTTTTTAAATGTTGATGTTAGTCTTCACCTTCACTCCTTAATCCATTTCATGTTCCTTTCCAGATTACTCCGGGCCTAAACTCGATTGGAAAAAGAACATATGCAAGAAAAACCTCACTGGCTGTAAGTTGCAACCGTTTTATTTACACTCATTCACTTGCAAGATGGAAGTCAGTGCACTCCAAAGAGAGGGAAACTAGCAGCATGCCTTGGTGCTAGGCCCTCAACGAAAAAGATAGGTCTTTGACCCGAAGAATACCTGTATCACATCGGGTAGTACGACAAAGGTAGGTCTGGGCCTGATAGGATACCTGCGACACACTGTCTTAGGTAAGATGTCAAAGGAATATCTATGAAACTCGTTCAACAAAGTTCATGCTATTTACACTGTGTCGCCATGTATGATATGACGAACTGAGGCCTTGCATAGGGAGAATTTCCACAGCATACTTGGTAGTTGAGAAAGCTGGGTCCTTAATCAGAGGAATACCTGTAACACGACGTGTAGTATCAGATGGTCCTGGATAGGAAGATTGCACGTGCCACGTTGTGTAGTATATGATCCGAAGGTAGGTCCTAAATCGGGAGAATACCTGTATCATCCTGCGTAATATGAAATGCAATAAACAAGCCCTGAATCAACAGAATACCTGTATCACCCTGCGTAACATAACATTAAAAAGGTAAGTCCCCAAATCAACAAAATACCTGTATCACCCTGCGTAATATAAGACGTAAAAGGTAAGTCCTGAATCAACAAAATACCATTATCACCCTGCATAACATAAGATGCAACAGGTAAGTCCCGAATCAACACAACACCTATATCACACTGTGTAATATAAATGGGTCCTGTAGTCAAACAATACCAAAGCACTTCTGGCAGTGGTTGTATTGTACCCTGACACAGCCTTATAAACAGATGTGAAGAAATGTAACACGAAATTCATGGATGGATGAAGGAGATCCCCTGACCATCCAGAACTCCATGCATTTCTTTTCAACCCATGCCATGAGAAAAGCAGGTATGCTCCTGTCCGCCCAAGGCCGTACAGCAGCCCCTTTTCATCATTTACACAGCTGATGGTAAGTTTTCCGTTTAGAACTGTTCCCATTTGACCAAACTTGAACAGGTTCAAGTTTAGAATAAGGCTGTGACAATCTCCTCACCTGCTTCACGTTCACTAATCCCTCTGATAATACTGCTTCCGGCATTTCAGCGTCCACAACTGGCCTAAAGCCATCCGTTGCACGTTTCTTTCTTTCTTTTTTTTTTTTTCTTACTTCACGTCTGTGAATGTTTTTACCAGCCCAGTCATTCATTCATTAGCATTTTTGTGCCTTGTACCATACGAGGAATCAATTTGTCAAATTTTATTTGCTTCCAGTGTCGTACAAAATTGCGTCTTCTTTCTCTCGTTGACAGTGCAAAAGAGACAACTCTACGCTTGGTTGCTGGATTGCGGAAGAATTGCTTCCCTTGCTTTGATAGCCTCTGGCTTTGTGACTGCTCCTGCGTTTCAACTAGTTTCTAGTCACCATTTCTGGCCTTGTAACAAAGGGCACACGATCAGAACCGGAGAGGACAGCAGTAACCTTTGACAACATGGAGCCAACATATCCCAAAGAGTTCTGGACACATGTATAAACGTATGACTACATAGAGCCAACATATCCCAAAGAGGTCTGCACACATGTAGAAACGTATGACTACATAGAGCCAACATATCCCAAAGAGTTCTGGACACATGTATAAACGTATGACTACATAGAGCAAACATATCCCTCGGAGCAGGCAATACAAATATATCTGCCTTCAAGAGGGATTACGATGGTTCCTTATGCAGCTAGTGAAGAGTTTTTATATCTGTAATATATTTTCTTAATTTCATGTTCCCAGTTTCTCCATTTTCAAACTCCACCCCCCCCCCCCCACCTCCTTAAGTCCAAATCTTTGCCAAGTCATTACTATGAAGACAGTTGAGTTGTTGGCCTGCGCTTGTTTTTTCCCCCACTATTAGATTGTTCGTCTATGTATTTGTCTGACTTTATTCAAGTTTAAAAGGCTGTGCCAGTCTTGAATAAAAGTTACTCTGTGTTAGGTTTTCTTATGGGAGCAAAAGTTACCCCACGTGTTTACTGTTTATATCCCAAAGAGGTCTGCACACATGTAGACACGTATGACTACATAGACCCAACATATCCCAAAGAGTTCTGGACACATGTATAAACGTATGACTACATAGAGCCAACATATCCCAAAGAGGTCTGCACACATGTAGAAACGTATGACCACATAGAGCCAACATATCCCAAAGAGTTCTGGACACATGTATAAACGTATGACTACATAGAGCAACATATCCCAAAGAGTTCTGGACACATGTATAAACGTATGACTACATAGAGCCAACATATCCCAAAGAGTTCTGGATACATGTATAAACGTATGGCTATATAGAACCAACATATCCCAAAGAGTTCTGGACACATGTATAAACGTATGACTACATAGAGCAAACATATCCCTCGGAGCAGGCAATACAAATATATCTGCCTTCAAGAGGGATTACGATGGTTCCTTATGCAGCTAGTGAAGATTTTTCATATCTGTAATATATTTTCTTAATTTCATGTTCCCAGTTTCTCCATTTTCAAACTCCCCCCCCCCCCTCCCCCACCTCCTTAAGTCCAAATCTTTGCCAAGTCATTACTATGAAGATAGTTGAGTTGTTGGCCTGCGCTTGTTTTTTCCCCCACTATTAGATTGTTCGTCTATGTATTTGTCTGACTTTATTCAAGTTTAAAAGGCTGTGCCAGTCTTGAATAAAAGTTACTCTGTGTTAGGTTTTCTTATGGGAGCAAAAGTTACCCCACGTGTTTACTGTTTATATCCCAAAGAGGTCTGCACACATGTAGACACGTATGACTACATAGACCCAACATATCCCAAAGAGTTCTGGACACATGTATAAACGTATGACTACATAGAGCCAACATATCCCAAAGAGGTCTGCACACATGTAGAAACGTATGACTACATAGAGCCAACATATCCCAAAGAGTTCTGGACACATGTATAAACGTATGACTACATAGAGCAAACATATCCCAAAGAGTTCTGGACACATGTATAAACGTATGACTACATAGAGCCAACATATCCCAAAGAGTTCTGGACACATGTATAAACGTGTGGCTATATAGAACCAACATATCCCAAAGAGTTCTGGACACATGTAGAAACGTATGGCTCAGTACAAGAGGCTACCAGAAACGGAGGTGGAGGAATTTTCCTGCAGTTGATGGATGGAACTTCTGTCCAACAGGTCATCCTGACCAGCAAGTTCTCTACGAACTTCAAGGCTGAGGCAGATGCACGACAGTCAGCAGCCAGATCGCTGTATGAGAATAGAGGGGTCATACGTCCCAGAGTTGTCAGCTTCTCCGATGCTTTGTCAGTACTGCAGGCTGTTAAAACTCCTCGAAACAAGGAACTCAGCTCCCTTGTCTCTGCCCTAGCCATTCTGTTGTATCCACTGAGAATACCGACATCCAGTGGATACCCTCACACTGCAACATATCTGGCAATGAGGAAGCTGACTAACTGACAAATGAAGGAGGACAGCAGCCTCAACTGGAGCAGGAAGTCCTCTTTGTAGAAGCCAAAAGCGCTATCAAAAAGAAGCAGAGAATACGGCTTGACCAGCACCCAGACTTCAACAAGAAGGATGCATACTACCTGCTGCCCAGTCCGAACCAAGTGAGCGTTCTGAGACTGAGGACAGGGCACTCCAGACTCAAATACTACATGTTCCCAAAATTCCACATTGGCGAGTCTTCAAGGTGTCCAGGTGGTACAGCCCGATGATTGTGGAATACTTCCTGCAGGACTGTCCCAAACAGAAAAAGCTGAGAGCAGAGACCTGGGCTGCTGAGACATCGACGAGGGAGAAACTCTACGGATCTCTGGAGGGCCTCTGCCATACAGCAGCCTTCGGCAGTGACTCTGGCGTTCCTGTCTGAGTGTATGAAGAAGAAGAAGAAGAAGAAGAAGATGATGATGATGATGATGATGATGATGATGAAGCCAGTTTCTCTCTCCACGTCTTCATTCCCATGTTTTCTTTTTTCACCAGAAACCTTTATCTTTAAGTAAGGAGCAAAGCATTTGTTGGTGTCTGGGAGAAGGCCAAGCCAAGATGAAATGTGGGTTCGATGTGGTCACATACTTATTTCAATTCATCACCAGAAAGCTGATCAGTAGCCGGAATTTCCGACGATGAACCTTTTCGGTTTTTTTTTTATGTTGACGTTTGTGATGCCAAAATTCTTGCACGTCTTTCCACCACCATGAATCCATGTTGGTTTTGAGAAGCACGCAGCTTGGTTCTGCCTTTGCTTTCACCAGCAGCTTGGTTCTGCCTTTGCTTTCACCAGCAGCTTGGTTCTGCCTTTGCTTTCACCAGCAGCTTGGTTCTGCCTTTGCTTTCACCAGCAGCTTGGTTCTGCCTTTGCTTTCACCAGCAGCTTGGTTCTGCCTTTGCTTTCACCAGCAGCTTGGTTCTGCCTTTGCTTTCACCAGCAGCTTGGTTCTGCCTTTGCTTTCACCAGCAGCTTGGTTCTGCCTTTGTGTTCACCAGCAGCTTGGTTCTGCCTTTGTGTTCACCAGTAGCTTGGTTCTGCCTTTGTGTTCACCAGCAGCTTGGTTCTGCCTTTGTGTTCACCAGCAGCTTCGTTCTGCCTTTGTATTCACCAGCAACTTGGTTCTGCCTTTGTGTTCACCGGCAGCTTGGTTCTGCCTTTGTATTCACCAGCAACTTGGTTCTGCCTTTGTGTTCACCGGCAGCTTGGTTCTGCCTTTGTATTCACCAGCAACTTGGTTCTGCCTTTGTGGTCACCAGCAGCTTGGTTCTGCCTTTGTGGTCACCAGCAGCTTGGTTCTGCCTTTGTGGTCACCAGCAGCTTGGTTCTGCCTTTGTATTCACCAGCAACTTGGTACTGCCTTTGTGTTCACCAGCAGCTTGGTTCTGCCTTTGTGTTCACCGGCAGCTTGGTTCTGCCTTTGTTTTCACCAGCAGTGTCTGTTTTGAGGAGGAAGAAGACAGTTGCATGCAGGGGCGCCAATCCTTTGCTAAAACTTCGACTTTGTCTCCGTGCAAAGCAAATTTTGTTCCCGGTGTGTTTGAAAGTCAGCAATTGTTTTTCTGTCTTGGGCCAACAACAACCATGTCTCTGAATTTTGCAAGCAACAACAGAGACAATCTTGGGGGGGGGGGGGGGGGGGGGAGGGGGGGTCTCTTGACTTTTTGTCATGAGACACCCAGGCATAACTTGTAGATCGTTGGCCAGCAGGTCTGTGCGCCAGGCGCTTCTAGAGAATGCCAGTCATGTTCCTGCCTGTGTTTTCAGCTTTCAGGAATCAAGATTCTCAGCAGCGGCTGATGAGGAGAATGCCAGTCATGTTCCTACCTGTGTTTCCAGCTTTCAGGAATCAGATTCTCAACAGCGGCTGATGAGGAGAATGCCAGTCATGTTCCTGCCTGTGTTTTCAGCTTTCAGGAATCAGAATCTCAGCAGCGGCTGATGAATCACAGGATCCTGTCGGGGTGTGGTGACATATGACCTCCCTCTGTGTGGAAGGTCGGCAGCGCAGCCTGTTGCTCGGCATCGATTTCGTAAGGAACATACTATGGTAAAGTTGGCCTTGCAGACTGACGTCTGAGGATCATTGCCAGCTGGAAGTGGGCTGATTTTCCGCACACGATCAGTCACTGATGATCTTGGCGCAGGCTTTTTCTCCAGTTTTCAGGGTGAGAGAGATGGGCCCCGATGGTTTGATGCTATTGTCCGTGTGTCAGTGAGCAGTTCTCGCAGTTTACAGCTTGGGTTCTTTCTGTTTTGAGGCTTGGGACTGGGTCTAGTGGGCCTTTTTGGTTACTGGAAATGCATGTGTTCATGGGCAAGATCTTTATTTATTTCATTTGTAAACATGAAGAAGACAATCTAATGACAACCATGTACATTCAATGAACAATCTTTATTGAAACATCAGCACATGAGCAGCTAGCTCCAAGAATATTTCACACAATCCTGCACATTTCACAATCTTGTTGTGTCCTCTTTGAATTCACCGAGCGTACTGAGGATCGTTGCAAAGCGGGCCCGTTTTAAAGCTACGACTGCGGACGTAGGAGTAGACTCCTGCGGGAGCGTGGGGGATCGTGTGAGAGCGTGCCAGAGCCTGTGAGATCGTGTGAGATCGTGTCAGACATCGGGTGAGCGCGTATGAAGTCGGGGCATGTCGTATGATATGTCGGCTCTACAAGAGCCTATCAGATCGTGCCAGATCGTGCGAGAACCTGGCAAGTCGTAGTAGAGCGTAGGGGGGCGGGCGAGGAGGCTACCGTGGCCAAATATTACCCCAGTTATTCACGCTCTCAGCCCAAGATCACCCACGATCTCGGGGGAGTCGTAGATGTTGAAATCGTACCAGGTCGTAGAGAAAAGATCGTGTACGTGTAAATCCCGCATAAGATCGACATTCAGTATTCACATGATATGAACACGGTTCAGTCTTGCAGTTGACACGCAGTTGACACGATCATAATCTCTCTCTCTCTCTCTCTCTCTCTCTCTCTCTCTCTCTCTCCACACACACCAAAACACACACACACACACACACACACACACACACAGTGACTCATTATCACACTGTCACCGACACGGGCTTATCATGATAGGAGAACGACATGGGTTATTTACAGCCCCTGCCGGACTAAACCCATTCACTGACAGACAGGCATACATGTTCATGCAGTCTGGCAAGGGGCTTTAGATCACCCACGTCGTTCTCCTGACAGACAGACATACATGTCCATACAGTCGGGCAAGGGGCTTTAGATCACCCACGTCGTTCTCCTGAGGCATACATGTTCATGCAGTCTGGCACGGGGCTTTAGATCACCCACGTCGTTCTCCTGACATAACAGGCCCTTGGATCGGTCCACGTGACGACTGCAGGAGAAGGCAACACCATGATAACGCTGAGAAGGGATAGTCGTTCGTCACTCACAATGCACACTGACATGTTTGGCTGGACAAAGGGGCACCAAGGGATTCCCTAGCATTCGTTTTATTTTTTTTGTTTTTGTTGTTGTTGTTGTTGTTGTTGTTTTTGTTTGCTTGCTTTTTTTTGTTCTTCTTTTGTTCCTCAGCTAGATTTTCAGGGTTCACCATTAGTGATTTTTTTTTTTTTCGTATACGACCGTATTTCATGGCATCGTTTAAGTAACTGCCTTTCACCTTCTAAGACGGATGCCTAAAGGTGACCCTAGCGTGAGTGCGTTCGATGTTGGCCACATCCATGCCTCTGACACACGGTGACCTACACGTCCCCGAGAGGTGGCATGAGATTTAACACACCCGCAAGATTTTTTTTATTTTTTATTATTATTATTTTTTTTTTATGGATGCGTTCACGTACAGGACCTTCGTCTAAAGAGTCATGTCAAGGAGCAGGATGGGACTGGAGTCTACACAGGAGTCAACTCTACAGAGAACACCTCTGCTTACCTGGTTGTCTCGGGCTGGGAATCGAATCTTAAACCATGGAAAGAGAATGTAAGGTCATGCCTGCTGGGCCGAGTGTATCCTATGATTTGTCACCATGGTATTCCGGTTTGAAATGAATCCAGTACTAAATTTTCCCAAGCATTCTCTGCCTAGCACAATACCAAGTTTTCCTTGGCTTTCTCTGCCTAGCACAATATCAAATTTTCCTAGGTTTTGTCTGCCTAGCACAATACAAAAATTTCAAAGGCTTTCTCTGCTTAGCGCAATACCAAATTGTCCTAGGCTTTCTCTGCCTAGCGCAATGTCAAGACTTCAGAGGCTTTCTCTGCCTAGCAGAATGCCAAACTTTCCAATGCTTTCTCTACCTGGTCCAACACCAAACTTCCCAACGCTTTTTCTACCTGGTTCAACATCAAACTTTCCAACGCTTTTTCTCCCTGGTCCAACATCAGACTTTCCAACGCTTTCTCTACCTGCTTCAACATCAAACTTCCAACGCTTTCTCTACCTGCTTCAACATCAAACTTTCCAACGCTTTCTCTACCTGCTTCAACATCAAACTTCCAACGCTTTTTTACCTGGTCCAACATCAAACTTCCCAACGCTTTTTCTACCTGGTTCAACATCAAACTTCCCAACGCTTTCTCTACCTTGTCCAACATCAAACTTCCAACGCTTTTTCTCCCTGGTCCAACATCAAACTTTCCAACGCTTTCTCTACCTTGTCCAACATCAAACTTTCCAACGCTTTTTCTACCTGGCCCCATTCCAAACTTTCCGACGCTTTTTCTGCCTGGACCAACATCAAACTTTCCGATGCTTTTTTTACCTGGACCAATACCAAATTTTCTAAGGCTTTCTCTGCCAGTACAATACCAAACTTTCCAACGCTTTCTCTACCTGGTCCAACATCAAATTTTCCAACGCTTTCTCTAGCTGGCCCATAATCAAACTTTTCAACGCTTTCCCTACCTAGACCAATACCAAATTTTCCAGCACTTTCTCTGCCCGATCCAACATTAAACTTTTCAACGCTTTCTCTACCTGGACCAATACAAAATTTCCCAATGCTTTCTCTACTTTGTCCAACATCAAACTTTTCAACGCTTTCTTTGCCTGGACCAATACCAAACTTTCCAACGCCTTCTCTGCCTAGCATAATACCGAACTTTCCAGTGCTTTCTCTTCGAAACCTCCTTTGCCCATGTCACTGTAGAAGTGTGAAGCGGCTACGATTTTATTCATGTGGAATCTAATCTCATTCTGTTATCGTTTTCAGGATACTGTGCTGCTTTATGTTCTGTCCAATCTACATCCTGCCTTTAATCGAGCAATTAAAAAAAAAAATCGAATCTAACTTCCCCATTGTCCTCTCTCTCTCTCTCTCTCTCTCTCTCTCTCTCTCTCTCTCTCTCTCTCTCTCTCTCTCTCTCTCTCTCTCTCTCTCTCTTCTTCTTCTTCTTCTTCTTCTTCTTCTTCCTTTGTTAATTGGGTTTCCGTCTTTGCATTGCTCACCTTTCTCTCCTATTGAGTGCATATCATTCATTTTTGCGTTAAGAATATCACACACACACACACACACACACACACACACACACACACACGCAACACACACACACACACACACACACATGCATGCATTATGTTCTGATTCTTGCACCGAAGACAAATATTTTCCTCTACTTTAACTGCAAAGACATCTTTTTCTTTGTTAGCGCGTCTGCATTAAGTTTTAATATTGACTGCAGTTAATATAACAGCGTGCTAAATGTGAGCCAAGTTCATTAATTCTTAAACGATTAGCATACTCAGTGTGATGTGTTGTGTGTGTGTGTGTGTGTGTGTGTGTGTGTGGTGTGTGTGTGTGTGTGTGTGTGTGTGTGCGTGCGTGCGTGTGTGGTGTGTGTGTGTGTGTGTGTGTGTGTGTGGCTGTCTGTCTGTCTGTCTGTCTGTATCTATCTATCTATCTATCTATCTATCTATCTATCTGTCCATCCATCTATCTATCTATCTATCTATCTGTCTGTCTGTCTGTCTGCCTGTCTGCCTGTCTGCCTCTGTGTGTGTGTGTGTGTGTGTGTGTGTGTGTGTGTGTGTGTGTTGGTGTGTAGGTGTGTACGTGCGCTCGCGCGCGCGCGCGCGTGTGTGTGTGTGATATGACAAGTATTTTCATCTATTCATTATTATAAAGTGGGAGACGAAGTCCATAGGCTTTGAGCTCTTCCACCATGACAGCAAAGGTCATGTTTCAGCGAGCACCTGTTACGACGCTGACTGTCCCGGCCACTTCTCCACCTCCCTCAAGGGAAGACTGCAGCAGGTGCTTTCCACGCGTGCCCCCATTCCTGCAAAGTATCTCCAGGCTCTGGCGTCAGCAGCCCGGCGCGTGACGTCGCACAAATACATTTTTGTAACAGGCGCGTCATCCAATCACTACAATGAAATGCAGGCGCTTCTGGACAACGTGTTCCACACCTTGTTTCCTCTCATGAAGGGGAAAGATTACGTTTTCGTGTTCTACGATCTGGGACTCACGCCCAACCAAAGGAAGCTGGTGAGATGGGTTTTTATCCAGTTCAGATGCTTGTTTCAAAGACCAGTGCATACCTTCTAATTCTATTATCGAAGAAAGTTCCAATAACAACAGTCAAAAACAGCAGGAGGAGCACTTGATTCCGCCGAAGTCTAAATATCCCAATCCGAAGGAAGTTAGCAGATGAATCAGGTAACCCGTGATTACGAAAGTATTGATAAATAAATAAGACAGACGTGGGGAAAAAAGGCAGAGCCTATACAACATCGATTCAGTTTCTTTCTGTGAAATCCTCTTCATATTCCAAATTAACAGGATGAATAGAGTCTTCAAAGGCCACCGGTCAAAGAGCAAGTCTTTCCAAATTAAGTTCAGTCATATTGTTTTTCTTGTTCGTCTCTAAGCTCCCAAAATGGTAACGCTCCATGATTGGTCGGTGGAAACCTCGGCATTACCGCAAACGACACTTCAGGTTTGTGTTCATCTGTGAAAACAGTTGCGAGTATTTTTACCAGAAATTTCCCAGTTCTGTAACATTATTACTGTGCCACACGTTTCAACGCCCATCTTGCGCTGTAGTGGAGGAAGATAAATGATTGCTCGTTCATTTTCGTATTCCTGATTGTTTTGTTTCTTGCCTGAAGAAGATCTAAGAGGTCGAAACGCGTCATGTTTTGTCTTGTGATTCGTTTGTCCACGTTTTTTTTTTTTTTTTTTTTTTTTTGCGGTGCGCTAACATTAATATTGAAAATTTGTTTCATAAAACTCGCTTTTGTTTCATTCTTTGTTTTTTTGTTTTTTAGGACATGCCTTGTGTCGTACATATGACATGTGACACCTAGTGACGTATACAGGAAAAAAAAAGTGTTCACAACCATTCTTTTTTAAGCCAAAACTTCAACTGTACATATGAAAAAAAAAAAGGATGCTCTTTATGATGTAAATAAAAGAGCAACACTCACTTCACCGTGACAAGAATTGTTGCATCAACGTGTAAGAACTTGATTTAGACTTCAAACAAACAAGAGGTGAAATTGTCTAAAACCTACAGGTGCGGTTCCTTGGAGTATAACAATAACACGAAGAAAGTATGCAAGGGTGTTCGTTGTTCCTCTGTTTTCCCCATGAGTTTGTCTGTCACATTTATAAGGATTCGTTTGTTACTTATGCGGGTGGGTAGTTACATACGTGGATATTAGTGTTGATTGTTTCTATTGTAAAGCTCTGAATTTGTGTGTGTTCCAAGTTGCATTGAGGTAGCCTTATTGAGCTTTGTCAGTATCCTAAATCAGAGAGAAACAAAACTACAGGTCACACACACACACACACGCACACACACACACACACACACACACACACACACACACACATACACACACGCGCGCGCGCGCGCGCGCGACCGAACCATCATGTTTTTAATGCCACAATATTTGACAAATGAGAATCCAGTTTGTTCAAAAGCATATACAGAGAGAATAGCGAGCAGGCCATTCATTACATTCTTCCTATCTAAGCGTGCCGTTGGAAAGCTGATCTCACAGCTCTGAGGTACAGCACGCTCCATGTGTTGTCAAGAAGGCGGAAATCACATTGAGTTCTGTCGGAAGACTAGAACTGAAAGTACGAAAAACCTGACGACTTGATGTTGTTCTTGGCAGCTTCATAAACGTGCTGATATACGTTGATGATTTGACATGTTACGATCAACCCGTTCTTTTCCGCTCGACCAGCTTGTTTTCTTTCTGATAAGAAGCTCGGGTCCCAATCTTGCTTCTTCTCTTCTCTTTTCTATTTTTTTAAAAATATTCTTATAGTCTCATAGTCAACTACAACGACAGTAAATACCGCGATGTCCCAGTGTGCTAGAAGAACTCGGTGTTGAAATAGGCTAGGGGAAACAACTCTGCGGAGTTATATTTAAAAAAAAAAAATGAGGCAACACGCGTGTACCACAGTTATGACCATTTCATGCTTGTGTTTCTTTATCTGCTTATACAGCGAGTGACTAAGAGGAACACTCATCATACACATGTATGTTGTGACTGTACTTTAGGTCTGTGTGTTCAAGTCACATGATGGAATCTGCCCACTCCCTGTGTTGCAGACAGAGAAGCACTGTCGCTGTACCGTGATAGACTTCCCATTTGAAGGATTGCCTCCCTTTGTCCGTCCACTCAAATGTTACATCTGGAAACCCCTCATTGTGGCCGTAAGTACCTGGAGCTCGGTTTGTATCACGTGATTAATACTGCTTGAGATTAATACCTTTGTTGAGAACATATACCCACCTTTTAAAGTCACCACCAAAGCCAAAAACATCAAAAGCATATAACAAAAATCTTCTCGATATTGAATCGAAGGCATTAGAGTAGTTTACTGCTAGTCGATATCCAGCTTAATTTCGTGTGTTTAAGTTGTTTATCATGGGGGCCGGAATAGCTCAGTGGTAGAGCGCCGGACTCGTAATCTTGGTGATGCTGGGGTTGCGGGTTCGAATCTCTGCCGGGCCGTTTCGGTACAGGGGGATTTTTCCCTCGGAGTTCACATTGGTTCTGACTCCATTTTCCCATACAGTCCTTCGAATGAGACTATAAACCGAGGTTCTGTGTGTGAATGCACGCATAACATCTTGCACACACGTGAGATCCCATCACCAACTTTCGGAAGAGAAAGCCAGTTTGGCCTTTGGTATGGATGACACGTTACACATAGCATGCACTCGCAGAGAATGGAAAGAATGAAGGAAGTAAGGAAATTGAGTGAACGATATTGACTGGATGACACTGGAAACGACTGAATGAAGCGCCAGCTGGCAGTTCTTCAGTCGGCACTACCCTGGTAGACAGGCCGTTGTGTAAAATTAGTGTGTATTGCTTAGAGTTTGGTCTTTAGCTGAGGATAGGCGCTATACAAGTATTCATAATAATAGTAATAATAATTCAACGTCTATGAACCTTATGATTGTTGCAATGTTTCATATAGCCACCTTGATCGTTGTTAATTAATTTATGAATACTTTGCTAGGTATTTCTGCTAGTACTTTTGCTAGGATTTTATGATGTGTTTAAGTCAAGGTTATCGGTCTCCGGTTAGTTAACTGATCTCTTTCTAAGTCTTTTCCTTTGTCTGATAAAGTAATGATTCCTCGTCTTTCGATGTATGATAATTCACCCTTATCAAAGGATGCCATAAAGGAACCTGTGACTAATCTGCCTAGTTTACCCCGGAAAATTTTGAAGAGTTCTACTGTGATTCCGTCACAACCTGGTGCCGAACTATTACCTAGTTTACTAAGCGCATTTGATGTTTTCTCTGAGGTAACCAGTCTTTCACACAGAGCGGCATCGTTATCTTCTCAACATGGAAAAAAACTTCTGACTCTATGAATTTGTTAGTCTTCTCTATAGCATTTTCTGCGGGTGTTGTTTGGCTGTACAGATTTTTTTTTTAATAAAAACGAGACGTCACTAACCAACCACCTTGCTCACAAACTCGCTAACCCGTCACCTCATCATGCACTCGCTCGCTTACTCACTTCTTCAGTCCAACAGCTTACTAATTCTAGTTCCAGACCGAGCACAGCATGTCCACTGGAAAGATTTCGTAACCCCCTCGCCCACCCTCCCCCCCCCACACTCCCCTCCACCTCCCCCCCCCACCCTCCCCCCAACTTGTACTAGACCAAATTGAGATTCATTCTTCGTAATCGTTTTCGTGCGAGACGTTGCATCAGTAATATCATGCCTGTTCTAAGTAATATCTAGAACATTTCATGACTGAAGCAGTTTTCATCGAAGATTGTTCCTTTGAATTGTGTCAGATGTTCGTTTATTTATTTATTTGTTTGTTAGTTTGTTGGATTGATTGTTTCTGTTTTGTTTTTCTGTCAGTAAATGCACAATACAGTTGTTGTTGTTTTTCCTGTGTACATGTAAACTAAAAAAAAAAGAAGAAAAAATAGCAAAGCAAAGGAAACAAATGATTGAGTGAAGAGCGAAAAGAGAATGTAACATTTGGCAGTAGTTACAACAGCTCAGAAAACAACATCAGCAGCGCAACCGTCACCGTAGTAGTAGTAGTAGTAGTAGTAGTAGTAGTAGTAGTAGTAGTAGTAGTAGTAATGGTGGTGGTGGTAGTATTAGTAACAGAAGAAGTTGAAGCAGCAGTAGTAGTTGTACTAGCAGCAGCAGCAGCAGCAGCAGCAGCAGATGCTGCAAAAACAGCAGGAGCAGGAGTAGTTGTAGTAGTAAGAATAGAAGTAGCAGCAGTAGCAGTGGAGCCTCATCAGCATCAGTAAGGGCAGTGCTCTTGTTGAAAAGAACAGAACAGGACGGGGCTACAGTGAGCCTGATCTGGTGGCCTATTAGGAACAACAGTCCAGTGAGCCTGATCTGGTGGCCTATTAGGAACAACAGTCCAGTGAGCCTGATCTGGTGGCCTATTAGGAATAACAGTCCACACAATTGCGCTAGTGTTTCTCTCTTCTTTTTTTTTCTCATCAGCATCATTATCATCAGCATCATTAGTGACAGCAGGTCTTCATATTGTAATTGAATTTAGTCGTTGTACTTGCAGCGTCAGCAGCAATAACAGCATCAGCCTCAGCAGCAATAGTAGTAGTAGTAGTAGTAGTAGTAGTAGTAGTAATGGTGGTGATGGTGGTGGTGGTGGTGGTGTGTGGTTTATGGTGGTGGTAGTAGCAGCAGTAGTAATAGTAAAAATTAAGCTGTAGTAGTAGAAGTAGAAGCTGTAGTAGTACTAGATTTAGAACCACTAGTAGTATTAGTAGTAGCAGCAGCAGAAGTAGCAGTAGCAGTAGGAGTGATGGTGGTAGTAGCAGTAGTAGTAGCAGTAGTAGTTGTAGTAGTAGCAGCAGCAGCAGCAGCAGTAGTAGTAGAACCAGCAGTAGTAGTAGCAGCAGTAGTAGTAGTAGCAGTAGTAGTAGCAGCAGCAGCAGTAGTAGTAGTTGTAGTAGCAGTAGCAGTAGTAGTAGTAGTAGCAGCAGTACCAGTAGTAGTAGTAGTAGTAGTAGTAAAAGTAGCAGTAGCAGTAGTACCACCACCACCACCATCACCACCACCAGCAGTAGCAGGATATCAGTAGAACCCTACACCTGACGCTTCTTTTGTGTCCTCTGAGGCAGTCTTTGCTGGAGAAGGCGGAGCACCTGGTATGGATGGACGCCTCCATTCGATGGAGAAACTCCACCCCCATAGACGACCTCTTCAACCGAGCCAAAGCCAGCGGCTACCTGACCAACCACAACGGGGGAACCATAGCGGTCCGTAGCCAGGCGTCCATGGCTCAATTCTTCGGTGACTATCTCTGCCAGTACGCGCCTTTCAGTGAAATGGAAACGGGACTGGGATTCTATTACAACGACAGGTAATGTCAGCGATGGAAGGCGCGCGCGCGCGCGCGCGTGTGTGTGTGTGTGTGTGTAGATAAATCATCATCAGAATCACTAATCAAAGTCACAGTACCGTGCACGAGTCAAGACGGTGAGGTTGATCTTTGCATCCAGTGCATCACAGATCGCTTTGCAAGGGCCTGTCAACGCTTTGGACTTGAAATGTCTTGGTAAGACCGAGGCCATGTCCCACCCTTCACCGTCCGCTGCTGGCAGTGCTCCACTATCACCTGTCGTCATCAACAACCCAGAGATCAAAACTGTGGACAAGTTCTGCTGTTTGGGCAGCAGTGTAAGCCGCAATGGATATCTGGATGCAGAAGTGATGTTGCGCATCTCAAAAAACAGCTGACCATGGCATCAGAGTGCACACAAAGGTTGCCGTGTACAGAGCTGAGGTTCTGAGTGCTCTTCTCTACTGTTGTGAGCCTCTGACCACGTACCTCCGACACATCCAACAACTCGAATAGTTCCATCACCGGAGCTTGCGCAAGATCTGCATCATCAAATGGCAAGACAGAGCGTCCAACCTGCAGGGCCTGAAGTAGTGTGGCTTACCCAGCAATGAGTGCATACTCATCAAAAGCCAGCTCCGATGTACAGGACATGTTGTCCGTATCGTATGGAGGACAGCAGGACTTCAAAGATGCTGCTTTATGGACAACTGAAGGGAGGACAACGTGACCAAGGAAGGCCTCTCAAGAGATACAAAGACACCTTGAAGGCCAACCTCAGAAGCTGCAACATCGACATTTCATCCTGTGAAGATGTCGCCCTTGACAGAACACAGTGGGAGCAACAGTGTACCCAGGGCACAAAGTCATTTAAACGCAACAGAGCAGCTGACCATCCAGGAAAAGAGGAATCGGAGACAACGCGGCCCATCCTTGCAGGATTCCATTCCATGCAGCGTCTTTGGGAGACTTTGTGCCTCAGGAATTGGTCTTCATTTCCACATGAGGGCCCACATCAGCAGATGACCTGCCTGCCTGCTCATCCCTCGGATACGACGGGAGAATCCATCAACACACAATAAAGCCATCTTTGCTCTGCTTCCTTAGTCATCACAGTCAACTCTGAAAGCTAACACAAGTGGTGAAATATATGCCCAGACATTTACAACAGTTTGTAATGGACATTTCTTCACCGTTTAAGAACCATCTTTCTCTTGCTGCTGAATATCCAGCTTTCTTAAACACTACAATGTCGATTTGTCTGTATTGACTTTTAGTCGAAATCAGGATGCTGCATTATAAAGATTGTTCAACTGGTTTTGGAGGCCAATAGGTGTTTTAGAGAGCAAAGCGATATCAGTATGCTAATAAGAAAATGAGCAATGCAGTGTGACCAGGAATGAGCGTTGCACCATGTTTTCCTTTCTGAATTAATGTTCTAATTCATTTATGAGTAAAGAAAAGGACAAGGCTGCACACACACACACACACACACACACACACACACACACACACACACACACACACACACACACACACATACGCACACACACACACACAGAGTAAGAATGAAACACTCTGTTTATTTCATTCCTTTATTTGTTCATTTATTTGTTCATAATTCATTTGTTTATCTATTATTTCTTTATTCATTTGTTTAGCTATTTCTTTCTTTATTTGTGGTCGGTGTGTCTGTGACCCAGGTTCATGAGGGAAGCCATTCTGCTGCCCTGGCTGTCCTGCGCTTTCAACACGGACTGCATGTGTGTGAAGAACTTCTTGCAGCTCAGAAACTGTGGCAAACGGAAGATGCCCCGCTACGGAACCTGCCACCGCTACGAACAGTCCAGCATAGGCATGATCTTCTCCAAGCTCTTTCTGGAGAACCGACCCATGCTGTATGTGCCCAGGGGCTCCGTGAGCGTCCGGAGGGGCCATACCATGAAATGGTTCGAATCCGCCGGATCAGGCTGATCCTCGAGTCTTCAGCCTGAAGTTGAAGACCTTTTTCTCCTCACCTCTCCCCCCCCACCCCACCCGCCTCATATCCCCCCCTACCCCACACCTCCATCTCCACCCCCACCCCCACCGCCACACACACACACACACACACACACACACACACACACACACACACACACACACACACACACAAACCGTCCCTTTCCTACACAAGGTTTACTTACCGCCACACGTCACTGTCACCACTCACTGCACACTGGATGGCTTATAACATCACGTGACTGTCACGATCCGCCATGTACTGGTCGGCTTGTCACATCACGTGACTTTGTCATGATCCACCCTGTACAGGTTGGTTTATCACATCACGTGACAGTCATGACTCACCCTGTACAGGTTGGTTTATCACATCACGTGACAGTCATGACTCACCCTGTACAGGTTGGTTTATCACATCACGTGACAGTCATGACTCACCCTGTACAGGTTGGTTTATCACATCACGTGACAGTCATGACTCACCCTGTACAGACTGGTTTATCACATTACGTGATTGTCACTACCCACACTGTACAGACTGGTTTATCACATCACGTGATTGTCACTACCCACCCTGTACAGGTTGGTTTATCACATCACGTGACTGTCATCCCACCCTGTACAGATTGGTTTATCACATCACGTGATTGTCACGACCCACCTGTACAGATTGGTTTATCACATCACGTGATTGTCACTACCCACCCTGTACAGATTGGTTTATTCACATCACTGATTGTCACGACCCACCCTGTACAGATTGGTTTATCACATCACGTGATTGTCACTACCCACCCTGTACAGTTTGGTTTATCACATCACGTGATTGTCACGACCCACCCTGTACAGGGTGGTTTATCACATCACGTGACTGTCACGATCCACCCTGCACAGGTTGGTTAATCATATCACGTGACTGTCACGTTCCACCCCATACAGGTTGGTTAATCACATCACGTGACTGTCACGATCCACCATGTACAGGCTGCTTTATCATATCACGTGACTGTCACATTCCACCCCGTACAGGTTGGTTAATCACATCACGTGACTGTCACGATCCACCATGTACAGGCTGCTTTATCATATCACGTGACTGTCACGTTCCACTCCGTACAGCTTGGTTAATCACATCACGTGACTGTCACGATCCACCATGTACAGGCTGCTTTATCATATCACGTGAATGTCACGTTCCACCCCGTACAGCTTGGTTAATCACATCACGTGACTGTCACGATCCACCATGTACAGGCTGCTTTATCTTATCACGTGACTGTCACGCTCCACCCCGTACAGCTTGGTTAATCACATCACGTGACTGTCAAAATCCGCCCTGTACAGGGTGGTTGATCACATCACGTGACTGTCACGACTCACGGCGTATCACATCACGTGACTGTCGTGATGCACTTGATACGGGCTGCACACAGGTAGGGGTAACATGCGTGGTTTTGTAATATTTTAGATGATGCTATTTTGAATTGGCCGGTGAGTGTGTGTGTGTGTGTGTGTGTGTGTGTGTGTGTGTGTGGTGTGTTCTGTGATACCTGTCCGTGCCGGCTGCAATGCTATTTACGATCTCCCTGTCACAGACAGTCTGTGGTTTCCGTTGTTGTGTCTCCTGTGTATATCTTCCTCGCTGCACTCCTGTTCTTCTGTGTGTTTCGGGCATTGTACATCAACATTTTCACACACCACCGCATATGTACTTCCCATCGATAATCGAATCACCAACAACGCACCTACCAATAACAAACGCACGCACGCGCACACGTGCGAAAGCACACACACACACACACACACACCACACACACACACACACACACACACACACAGCACACACATACACACACACACTCACACACGCACGCACGCACGCATGTGCGTACGCATTCACGCACACACACACACACACACACACACACACACACACACACACCAAATATACAAACATACAAAACAACACACACACACACACACACACACACACACACACACAACGTAAGCACGCATCCATCCCCACTAAGAAACACAAATACAAAGCGCGCAGCAACCGAACCTAGAAATCACCTCAGAGAAATTCAGTGAACTGCCGACGAAGAGGCAACCATAGAGACCGAAAGAGATTCGAACGAGCAATGTGAAAGAGCATTCCAAACACACAGGGTACATGAGTTTCTGTGTGTCATTTTCCTCCACATTCCCACGTAATACCGTAGTATTCGGACACCGTGTCTGTCTTATTTGTAGGACTTTTTTTAAGATTGTATGATTACAGCCCCCATCAACATGGGTGTACCAACCAACCCAGTATGTTTCTTCCTAGATCGGTATACGCTTGGTTCAGTTCTCAGCAGAATTCTGCTCTGTTGAAGATATGTTTGCATATATGGATAATATCTGCATATGTGTTGGTATACAAGGTAGTGTCACGTTGTACTAAAAAAGGTAGATGCTCACGGATTACTTTTGATCATTCGTAGTGTAGATATTGTTCCTGTCTTTGTTCGTACGTGTTTGTATTCACTGTTCAATTTTATACTCTTTATTTTTGTTCTTGTTGTTGTTTTTTTGCAGATGGTTTGATGGCGGGTGGGGGTGGGTGGCGGTGGGGAAGAGACTCTTCTAATTCAATGTATCATCTCAATTTGGGCGTGACTGGACTTGATTTCACATGCGCGCGCACACAAAAACACCACACAACAACGCGCGCACGCGGACACACACACACACACAACCACACACACACACACACACACACACACACACAACACACACACACACACACCACCTCTCTCTCTCTCTCTCTGTCTCTCTCTCTCTCTGTCTCTTTCTCTCTCTCTCTCACGCACTCACTCACACACACACACACACACACACACACACACACACACAGCACGCACGCGCGCGCGCGCGCACGCACACACGCACGCACACACACACGCACGCACGCACGCACGCACACGCGCGCGCACACACACACACACACACACACACACACACTCTCTCTCTCTCTCTCTCTCTCTCTCTCTTTCTCTCTTATTCTCTCTCTCCACACAGACGCTATCTTTCTGTCTGTCTGTCTGTCTGTCTCTCTCTCTCTCTCTCTAACACACACACAACACACACACACATACACACACATACACACGCACGCATACGCGCGCGCATACACACACTCAGGTATACACTCTCTGTTTTTGTTCCTTTCCTAGCCATTCCTATGTTCAGAAGAAAACCAAATAAGAGTTAATATCGGGGGGGGGGGGGGGGGGGGGGGGGGGGGGGGGGGAATCTGTCTCCCTCTTTCGTGTATGCTCCATCTCTCTCTCTCTCTCTCTCTCTCTCTCTCTCTCTCTCTCTCTCTCTCTCTCTCAAAATTTTAGAGCGTACATTACTATCCCAATATTCATCAGATTTCATGAAGTTTTTGCTGGGTATCTGGACTTTCTATCTAAGGAGGACTCCGAAGTGACCATCTCAGTATCAACGCGTGTTAAACAATTTGACTGATATGTCATCAATCCTAGAAAACTCTGGGAGTCACTTTCATTTGGTCTGGGTTTTTTTTTTTTTTTTTTTTTTTTTGAGAATCGCAACTAACATATTGCAGATGAGAAAGACTGAACATTGGATTCTGATGAAGGTATGTCTAGCTGAAAACGTAGTTTACCTTGATCCTACAATGGATTTGAAACAGGTTGTCAATATCCTATCATCAATGGGAAAAAAATACAACAGGAAAGAACCCTTGAACAGGTTTGTATCTAATTATTGTGGTTAGAACTCTTTTAATGTCAGAGCAATACTTCGTGTACATAATTCATTCACCAAAATCCGTCAGAAGTAATAATTAGCACGAAAAAAAAAGTCGCTCTGCTTGAAATTGAAGACATCTGTTTGATCGTTGACGTCAATATTGAGTTGTTAGGATCACAAAAACGAGGGACGCAGATGTATACATTACTGAATTTACATTACTTTCATAACTGATCAACACAAACTACATCTAATTCCAGCAGCCTCATAGATAAATTCCATGTCACATCTAAACATAACATCGTAAAAATCTATCTCTTGTCCAGCTACAGGGTTTAGATCTCTCTCTCTCTCTCTCTCTCTCTCTCTCTCTCTCTCTCTCTCTCTCTCTCTCTCTCCATGCTTGTGTACATGCATGCGTTCGCATGCGTGCTGTGCGTGCGTGCGTGTGCCTGCATGCATGCATGTGTGTGTGTGTGTGTGTGTGTGTGGTGTGTGTGTGTGTGTGTGCGTGCGTGCGCGTGCGTGCGTGCGTGCGTGCGTGTGTACCTATGTTCCGCCGGACGCTTCATCTCTATATACTCACGTTGATGTTGATCAGGGCATAAGTGCACTTGAAGAGTCTTTTCCGTTGTATGACTCAGTTTGATGATGCATATGTGATTGTATCTGGAGACTTTGATGTCAGAACTTCCAGTGTTCCTCCAAATATATTTATCAACAGCAGCGTACATTGGATTACGTGTAATCGCCCTCTTGTTTTGAATCGTACTTAAGAACATCTGCAGGTTATGTACATAACAGGTATGGTAAGTGTTTGTTGAATATGTGTACGACGCTTGGTTTATGTATTCTCAAAGGAACTTGTAATGGTGACACTGATGGCAATTGTACGAACATATCGAAAACAGGAAACAGTGTTAATGATTATTTCCTAGTTTCTAGAGATTTATTTACCATCCTTTTTTTTCTCTCCATCTAAATTGATTGTATCAGACAGACAGTAGTCAGATCACTTACCCGTCGAGTTAACAATTCATTTTTTTCTTGAGGAGAAACAACACAATGGGTATTCCTACACCGAAGGAACCGCAACAGTGTATTTAAAAAAAATTGTGTGGAACTGTGATTTTGAAAACGTCTATGTTAGTGGGATGCAGTCTAACGAAACATTACCTTTGCTTGATCGTGCAATGAATTGGATTGATCGTTGTTGCAATGATGCCTTAAATATGTTTGATGAATGTAATAGAAAGCAAACTGATCGTATTAAAAAGAAAATTTACTTGACAAAGCGTGACAGAAATGACTGGTATGATGAAGAATGCAAATTTTGAGCAAAGTAAAAGCGAGAAATCTGTTCTCAAACTTTAGGAATCATCTAAACGTAAGTATGTTCATAAATATTTAACAGTTGAAGGTTTGTTTAAGCATTTCAAGTAAAAGCGAGAAATCTGTTCTCAAACTTTAGGAATCATCTAAACGTAAGTATGTTCATAATTATTTAACAGTTGAAGGTTTGTTTAAGCATTTCAAGTAAAAGCGAGAAATCTGTTCTCAAACTTTAGGAATCATTTAATGTAAGTATGTTCATAATTATTTAACAGTTGAAGGTTTGTTAAACATTTCAAGGGTCTACTAGAACTAAAGGAAACACGAAGTGCACTGTCTAGGGATAATGATCAAGACTATTCTGAAGAAGATGGAGTTGAAACGATGGCTATGAATCGCTCTATATCAAGAAAAGAGGTTCTGCTTGCAATGAGAAAGTTAAAGAGCAGGTTCAAATGGAAATGTTGGGAAAATGCTTTAATATGCTGGATCTTGAGCTGTTGACTTTTTGGTCAAATTTGTTTAATGCATTGTTTGACAAGGGTTTTTTTTTCCTGTAACCGGACTGATTCTATAGTACTTCCTTTATTCAACAAAGGCGATGTGAATAATCCTAGCAATTACACAGGCATCATTTTTGTGTGATATCAGCAATGAAAGTTATAGTGCAGATATGATTAGCAGACTTCAAGAGTGGGTAGAAGAATATGATTTGACAGGTGAACACCAAAAGAGGAAACTCTACAGTTGACCATATATTTACATTGTTAGCGCTGATACAAAAACAGTTTTGCTGCAATCGTAATTTATATGTTGCCTTTCTTGATGTTCAAAAGGCTTTTGAGTCAATAGAAAGAAACTTGTGGCCAATCCTTCTGAAAACTAGAATCAAAGGCAAATTGTATCAATGTGTTCGTAACATGTATATCAATGTAAAGGTTAGGGTCAGATGTGGTTGCCAGATTGACTGATTATATTTACTGTACTCGGGGGGTGAAACAAGGTGATTTATGCAGTCCTGTTTTGTTTCTTTATTTATCTATACATTAGCATTGGAAGTAGTTAGAGGAGAAAGATATGGTTCTACATTTACGCATGACTACTTTGAGTTCTTTATATTAGTACTGGCTGATGATATGGCGTTATTGGCTGAAACAGTTGTTGGTCTACAAACGCAGATAGTTTGTATCTAGCAGCGTCAGACGTGTTGTTTGAAGGTGAACATGGATAAAAGTAACATCATTGAGTTAAGGAAGGGGGGTGGGGGTGGGTATCTGCCAGCGAAAAATGGACTTGCAGGGGTACAGAGGTGCTTGTTGTTAATGGGTATAAATACTTAGGAATCTACTTTTCTACTGGACTCAGCTTAGCAGCATCTTGCAATAGCCTTTCGAGTAGAGCCAAAAATGCATTACTATATAGCTTGCAATAACTGTTTAAGTAAAACAATAGTTCTGTGCATGCGTTTCGACATTGTTTGACTCACAGATTCAGCCAAGTATGCAGTATGGTGCCGAGTTATGGAGGTTAGATAATGCAGCATTGCAGTGCGAAAAGGTCCACTTATTTGGGCTAAAAAGATTCTTGCGAATTGAATGCGCACACTCAATGACCTTGCATATGGAGAAACGAACAAGTATCTAATTCACGTAGATTCGGTCGTAAAATGTGTAAAGTTTTGGTTAGAATTAACAAGAATGCCTGAGAATATATTATCATAAAAGGCCTACCGTGTGTTGTTTGCTTTAGATGAGCGTGACAAAAGAAACTGGGCCTGAAATGTTCGTTGTAGATTGTATACGTATGGATTTGGTTTTGTCTGGTTGAATCAAGCGTTAGTGCAACTGGTGATTTTCTCAAAATCTTTAAAGATAGACTGGTTTCATGCAGGTGGCAGGAATGGAATTTTCATTGGAATAACTGCCAAAGATTAATTTTTTACGAATCCCTTTGTGCTGATCCTGACGTTAAAACCTATCAACTGTTAACTTTGGATAGACACTTAACGTATATAACGGCTAGATTCAGGCTTGGTATTTCTGAAATTGCCGAGCATTATGTTATTTATGTTTGCGAGCAGTTGCTTGGCTGCCAAGACAATTGTAATCAACTTGTAACCCCCTCCATGAGGGGCAATGGTCTAAATATGAATAAATCATCTAGTCTTCTCACTGTCTCTGTCGCTCTCTCTCTCTCTCTCTCTCTCTCTTTTCTCTCTCTCTCTCTCTCTCTCTCTCTCTCTCTGACCCTCAATGCATGTAGTGCTCCTTGCATACGTGTGCAACAATTTTCACCACGTATTAACTGTGGGTTTTTTTTTTTATAACCACGTGCATGTCACTTTTTTTTCTTAACTCTTTTATAATTTCCCTGACTGAGAGCCGAATTAAAAAAAAACAGGTAATAACTCTATGTCCCCGCCTTGTTTAAAAGAAAACATCCATTCGTTCGCTGTCTCTCCCCACTGCATTCTGTTCACTTCCCCACCCCTGTGTCCTCCAGTGTTCTGTTCACTTCCCCACTGTCCTTTCGTAGATTCATTCCCACCCTTTCCTCACCTGTGTCTGTGTGTCTCCCCACTGCATTCTGTTCACTTCCCCACCCCTGTGTCCTCCAGTGTCGTTCTCCCCACTGCATTCTGTTCACTTCCCCACCCTGTGTCCTCCAGTGTCGTTCTCCCCACTGCATTCTCTAGCTGGCGGCCATCAGGGGACCATCGGTTGGTGCTTCTGGTGCAGGAGCTTGTCACGTCTAAAGAAGACGATTTATTGAAAATTCCACTGTCTTTCGTATCATGTATTACATTAGCGTCCTTTTACACCTTGTATTGTGCATTCATTCGTCTTTTGCCTGTTGCATTCTATTCCATTGGCCTGTCATAGATTCTCGACCAATCAGCGTTGTTTGCTGTTGCGTTCTATTCCATTGGCCTGTCATAGATTCTCGACCAATCAGCGTTGTTTGCTGTTGCGTTCTATTCCATTGGCCTGTCATAGATTCTCGACCAATCAGCGTTGTTTGCTCTTGCATTCTATTCCATTGGCCTGTCATAGATTCTCGACCAATCAGCGTTGTTTGCTGTTGCATTCTATTCCATTGGCCTGTCATAGATTCTCGACCAATCAGCGTTGTTTGCTGTTGCATTTATTCCACTGGCCTGTCATAGTTCGTCGGGCCCGTCAGCGTGTTTGCTGTTGATCTATTTATGGCCTGTCATAGTTATCGACACACTTGTTTGCTGTTGCATTCTATCTTCATTGGCCTGTCATAGATTCTCGCCAATCAGCGTTGTTTTGCTGTTGCGTTCTATTCCATTGGCCTGTCATAGATTCTCGACCAATCAGCGTTGTTTGCTGTTGCATTCTATTCCATTGGCCTGTCATAGATTCTCGACCAATCAGCGTTGTTTGCTGTTGCGTTCTATTCCATTGGCCTGTCATAGATTCTCGACCAATCAGCGTTGTTTGCTGTTGCATTCTATTCCATTGGCCTGTCATAGATTCTCGACCAATCAGCGTTGTTTGCTGTTGCATTCTATTCCATTGGCCTGTCATAGATTCTCGACCAATCAGCGTTGTTTGCTGTTGCATTCTATTCCATTGGCCTGTCATAGATTCTCGACCAATCAGCGTTGTTTGCTGTTGCGATTCTATTCCATTGGCCTGTCATAGATTCTCGACCAATCAGCGTTGTTTGCTGTTGGTTTATTCCATTGGCTGTCATAGATTCTCGACCAATCACTTGTTGCTGTGCGTTCTATTCTTCCCTGTCACTCAGCGTGCCTATTTCAAAAAGCGATTGGAGACAAAAGGGTCAACCTTAATGCCACTTAAGCTGTTAGGATACAATTGTGATAGGGTTGGAATGAAATAAAATGCTTTTTTGTCCAAACAGTGCCATAGAGAACATTGTCTGTTAATTGTGTATCTTTTCCTTATATCACCACAAAAGTAATGTCTATTAAACGTGTATCTTTTCCTTGTAATACTATGAAGAGCAATGTAAAATGTGTGCCTTTCTTATGCAGTACTGAAGGAACTATAGATGTAAATATGTGTTTCGTCTCAATATTGCAAAGAATAATGTAAAATGTGTGTCTTTGTTCTTGGAGACCAAAAGAGCAACGTATGAAAGACGAGTGTCTTGTCCGTACAACATAAAGCGCAGTGTTAAGCATGCCTTTTCCCTACTTTACTATAGAGAACAATGTCTGTAAACTAGGGGTGTCTTCCCACCAATCCATACGAAGGTCCATACGAAACGTGTGTCCTTTCCCCACAACTACGTAAGAACGAGGTCTGTAAGGGATATGTGTCCTTTTCCCTACGACACCGTGGAGATCAATGTAAAATGTGTGTCCTTTTCCCACAAGGTCTCTAAAATGTGTGGAGTCCCTCCCTCCCCCCCCCCCCCTACAATACAGTAACAACAATTTAGAACATCTTCTCCCTAAGGCACCGCATTATGAATTAGGCAGTACTAAGGCTGGTTTGTTTACTGGTCTTGGTTCCCAGAGTGTGTGAAAATATTCAAAAACAGAACAGTGACTCCAAAATACGTTACGAAGCTGTAGGAGCGAACGGACACAGCAACAGATAGTAAAAGTCCACTCTGGACAGTGTTTACAATCGTGCTACCTGTTCGCCCCCTTACATCAGAGGAAGTGGTACACTACGAAGTGCAAAAAAAGGAAACAGAAGGTGTCAAACCTTTCAAGAACAATTGCAGACAGGCCACACGGCAGAATGTTCAGGGGAGGCTTGGGAATGGTGATGATGACAGGGGGGTGGATGACGGATCGCCTTCATTACCTAGTATTCGGTCTCATGACGTGGAAATTGTGCTTTCATTTGGAAAGCACTGCAGTGCCATGTATGGGCATACTGCTGATATGCATGACTCGTATTCCCCATCTGTTTTAGGATTTGACGTATGAATTGATCTCTTCGGGTGTCTTTCGTGTGACATGAGATTATTTTTCCCTGGGATGTTTTCGAGTGGGTGCTATGAATAAAATGACGAAAGACTTTGTAAGTCTCATTGTTTTAGGAATGTGTTGCATTACACACACACACACACACACACACACACACACACACACACACACACACACAAAACACAAAACACAGAGAGAGAGAGAGAGAGAGAGAGAGAGAGAATTGAAAGTTTATTCATAGATTGCTCGTCCAATCCATCCTTTTTAAGCTAAATGATACAACATGAGAGTGAAAACGCGTGCACCATTATGGAAATACATGGCGTACACACATTCTTTATGCACAGGCTAAACTATTAGCATGCACGTATACATACGCACAAAGCACGCACGAACATGCACGCATTTCCGACGTGGTGAATAGTACTTGAATGAAGTGTTATTGTAGACAACAATCATGACCTTTATAGGGAGCAGCGACACGTTCATTACATCTTCCCATAAAGACCTACCAACTAAGTCTTTTAAACCACCTTGAACACTCTGCTCTAATTTCTTTCTCTTTTTTTCCGACTTTACCAACAATGGTAATACATTCACTGTAAAATCCTTCCATTCAGATTCGTCCAAAAGTCCTCAACTGACTACCTTACTTTCTTTGATGGCAAAGACTTTTCTAATATCTGAAATTCTCAATGCTCCTTCATGCATTGTCTGGGCACCACACTCTTTTTAATCTTGCCTTATTTTCTATTCCAGACAATTTATTTTCAATGCAACAATAACATCCTCTGAAGGGTCAGGTAAAATTAACAACAAACAATCCCTTAACAAGCCTTAATTACAGTTATCTTTCTAAAGAGTGTCAGTTGTCGCTAATCTTTTAAAAAAAAAAAAATCCGGATTCCTTGCATCGTAAAAAAGCTTTTCGTCACAAGTTAATGCTTGTGATACTCTTGGTAGCAGTGGAAAACGAAATTCCTAACATTTTTGAAAGTCAGGGCCTCAAATAAATTCTTTGTATAGGGCCCATTTTGTTTGCTTGTTTGTATAATTCATCTCCATTAAGGACATATACCTCTTGTTTTTGTATCTATAGTCGAGCTCCTTCAAGTAGATGTTTAAGTTAGGTTTTGTTTTTGTTAATTCTACATTTATGAATGAAATATTTTCCCATTAGAAATATGGCCGGGTTCTTAGTCATCTCACTGATGGATACTTTGCCGGTGTAACGAAAAGTTTTAACGCCCCGAATGGTTCAACTCCCAGGGAGTTAAACTGTTCATAAGTAGATTTTAACTCCCCGGGAGTTAAACTAGAATATGAAAAACTAACTCCCTCTGTGTTTCAATTTGACTCCAGGCATACCACCAGAATGACTCCCACTCACCACCCACCACCCTCTCCCTGCACCTCGCTACCACACATGCATCTTATATATTTTCGAATTGTGTGTGTGTGTGTGTGTGTGTGTGTGTGCGTGCGTGTGTGTGTGTGTGTGTGTGTGTGTGTGTGTGCGTGTGTGTGTGTGGTGTGTGTGTGTGTGTGTGTGTGTGTGTGTGTGTGTGTATTCCTTATGCACAGCCACAGTTCTCAACCGATCGACACCAAATTTGGTATCAAGCATCCTCAGTACCCCGAGAAGGTCATGGGTATTTAGTTTTGGGCGGCACTGTTTCTAGGGCGCATTAAAATTAAATATTCAAAACATCGGAGCCATAGTTTTCAACCGATCAACACCAAATTTGGCACAAAGCATCATTGGTACCCTGGGAGTGTCATGGGCTATTTACTTTTGGCTGGCACTGTTTCTAGAAGGCAGCAAAATCAAATATTTGAAAAATCGATTTCTGCCTGTAGTAAGTAAAGTGAGCTTAGCGAAGTGAGCCACCAGGGACACAAAAATTACAATGCTTTCACTTCACGCGGCACAGAGTGGGGGGAGGGGTGGGGGAGGGAGGAATGAGGGGAGGAAGGGGGGATGGGGGAAGGAGGTGGGGGGAGGAAGGAGGGAAAATGGGGAAGGAAGGGAGAAGGGGACGGTGGGGAAATCTGTAAATCTGTGTGTGTGTGTGTGTGTGTGTGTGTGTGGTCCTTCTGCGCGGCCGCAGTTCTCATGGGTGGACCTTGTAGTTGTGCACGTTTGTGTGAAATTTCATTGACATTGGATGATAAAGAAGCGAGTTATTGACACTTTTGTGTCGACATTTCGGGGTCCCTGTGACTTTGACCTTTAGCTTTGGCGAATTTGAATCTACTGCATAAGCTGTAGAGGTAAAGGCCAAAGGCACCCAGCAAATTTGGAGGGCATCGGTTGAGAAACGCAGCTGTGGTTGGCGAGTGAAGATTTATTTCTCTCCCAAGGTAAAAGTCGCACTCGTGACTGTAGTGTCCAAGCCAATTACAATCCATGTTATATATTTACAGTCGTTGTCATGGAGACTGGTCCGGAAATGAACATGTGAATTGTAGATAAACAGTTTTACCAGAGATCTGCCATTAGTCGAGTAAACGGCGCTCTGCGGGCTCAAACACACGGGCTGTGTTTAGTATCTGTTTGGTGTGCTATTAGCTAAACAGACACATAGATAGTGCAGTGACCTTGACCTTTAATCTTGGATTTTGAAACACACATTATGGGTGGAACTTATAGTTGTGCACATTTGTGTGAAATTGTATTGACATTGGATAATAAAGACGCGAGTTATCAACACTTCTGTTGACGTTTCGGGGTCCGTGTGACCTTGACCTTTGCCTATGACGATTTTGTATCTGTTGCATAATCTGCAGGGGTAAAGGCCAAAGGCTGCCAGCAAAAACGGAAGAAATCGGTCTAGAAACACGGCCGTGGCTGTCGATGGAACATTTCCTTCTTTCCTGATTTCCAGTTTTGCGTCTGCCGACGCAAATTGCATCAAGACGCAATGCGTCACGTGACGGCTGACCAGCCCATGACCTTTCCAAGGTGCCAAGGATGCTTGATACCAAATTTGGTGGCGATCGGCCGAAAAGTGTGGCTTTGCGTAAGTATCAGACAGACACACAGACCGACAGATAGACAGACACACACACTGACTGACTGACTGAAACCATTTACTGTCAGATTAACATAGTGTTGTACTGATATTTAAAAAACCCTTCATAAATTAATGAGAAACGAAAATAATACGAATAACAAAATAACATCTGAATGACATAAAAATCATAAAGGAAAATTAACAGGGAAACATTTAACATTTATAAGTAAAATAATAATATCAGAAATTGCAACATTAAAACAAATTACAAATTGTAACAATTACAAATCACACACACACACACACACACACACACACACACACACACACACACACACACACACACACAAACGAGTTATACATATATATAAGATAATGACGACGACGACACCGACAACGACCACGATGGCTAAGACGTTGTTGCTGTTGCTGTTGTTGTTGTTGTTGTTGTTGCTGCTGCTGCTGCTGCTGTGGTTGTTGTTGATGATGATGACAATGATGATGATGATGATGATGATGATGAATGAATATTAAATCCCTTCTCCATTCTCTTACAGAAAGACATCTGGGAATAGGTGGGTTGGGAGTCATCTTAGTCATGATCAGATTAACTCCCCCTCTGTCACAAAGTAGCTCCCCTGGAGTCGTTTCATGTCAGAAAAAAAACGTGTACACATTACCTCCCAGGGGAATTATTCTAAACTGTGAAAAACTGACCCCCTCAGTGGGCAGGGTGTTAAACTTTTACACACCTGGATTAACTCCTGGGAGTTAATCTGGATATAGTTCAGACTAACTCCGGGGGGGGGGGGGGGGGGGGTTATTTCTCTTACAGGGTGGGAGTTAAGTCTGATATATGTACAAAACGACTCCCCCCCTTAATGTTTTCAAGAATTTGTTGAGACTTGCACAAAAAATATTTTAGAACATTTTGAAGTTTTACTGAGTGGAGTTATTTTGGCACAGGGTGGGAGTTATTCTAGTTTAACCCCCGGGGAGTTGAAATTTACATATGAACAGTTTAACTCCCTGGGAGTTAAACCATTCGGGGAGTTAAAACTTTTCGTTACACCGGGACCATCTGCAACAACCTCCATTCACACACCGGTTCCTTGTCTTCAGGTTGACATGCATCACACACAAATCAATTCTGAAAACATAACGTCAGTTTATTTGCCACCTTACATCAACAAATGAAATTAAAGTAGGAAAAGTTTAACCAATAGAAAAAAAAAACCTCCCTGATATAACAGAAAGGTAATTCTATGTGACGCGTAGAAATGTGGAAAATAATTAACTGCATGCCCTTTGTCCCAAAGTGAAGAAACCAAACAGTTAGACATTTAATTATAAAGACACAGGGGGAGCAAAGACCTCCGCCCAGTTTGAGCAGATCCTGAATCCGCCACTTGATGTTAATCCCACTACAGATCCATCCAACTAGAATCTAATAGGTTCATCTTGGGTCCACATTCCATAATTGCACTAAATTTGGTTAAAATCAATACGACTGTTTTACTGGCATCATGCAGACAGACAGACACACCAACATGACCACCTCAGGGGAGGTAACAAGGACGGTGACTTGTTAAGTTTATGCTGTCACGATGGTAAGTTACATCAGACAGGAGTTATGGGCATGTAGTTGATGCAAGTGGATGTGAGTTTTCTGAACTCCTTACTCTCTGAGGGGGCCGGGCTGCATCCAGGTCGTGACTCCCAGATGTCCTTCTACTGCCAGCTTCCCAATTTAAAACAAGATGCAAAGCATATAAACGTACTCCCAGTATATCCTGAACACGCGTGATATATTCCATAAAGAGGAAAACCGTCTTGGGCTGGTCTAATTAGTAAATAGAGATTACTGTAATTGGGTTAAATTGATTCTAGAGTCTAGTGATGGGAATGAGAAATTACGTGAGATGTGATGCGCGCGCATCTAGCCAGTATTTAGACACGAATGACCTCTAAAATAAATTCAACAGACAATACCTGGGAGGGTAAGCGAGAATCATCCAGAGCCGAGATGGGAGGGCACGTAATTGCTCATTCCCAACACTAGGCTCTAGATAATTCCAATTTAACCTCAACTTACAGGTAAGTCTCGTTAAATTTACTAATTATCAATCGTCTAGCGATTGGTCATTCACAATGACGTGAGACTTCAGAGTTAGAGGTCATGAGTACTGAATCAATCATAAAAGCAATATAAACAAGTCGATGGATTTTGTTTGTCCATATTTAATTACACAAGAGCTGTGAAGTTTCTGGTAATTCAAAAACAATTTGTAATTTAGCATGCAATCACTTTCAATCAGTCACTGGATCAAACTGTACCATGAAACATGTCAGTCACTGGGTCAGTTCTGGACCCTGCAGCATTTCTACTTCTTATTTACAAAACTGTCTAGAACTGATTGTCCCAAAGATTTTTGAAGCACGGTTTGCAGTAGAACTTGGTAAAAGTGGTCTGTCTAGACCACCCAGCCGCTCTCATAATGCAGTCAATAGGCACATCTCTGCTGAATGCTGCTGAAGTGCTAGCTGCTCTGGTGCTGTGAGCTGAAAAATGGCTGATATCCACCCCGGCTAACCTCAAAACAGTTTTAATCCACCTGGATATAGTTCTCTTGAGACTTCACTGTGGGGTTTAACAAATGAAATGAAGAGTTGTTTCCCTTTCCTCAGAGTCTTTGTCACTCTTAAATACTGTCTAAGGTGGGTAACAATACACGATTTTTATTTACAAATGACTCTAGTTCTAACGGCTGCACATGTGACCCTGGTTTAGTTTGCTTCAGCACAGCACTAGACACTAAGACACACCTGTAATCTTTAAATCTGACATCCTCACATTTTAAAGTGTGGATTGTTTGACCCCTCTGACCTGACAGCAGGGCTAACAACATAACCAGGGTCAACTGCTAAAGAGTCATCTTTCCTACGTCTGGCCAGCCAGCTAAGTATTGTAGTACACTATCCACATCCCATGTATCATGATATTTGGGAATGGAGGGTCTTTCTTCAAACACCCCTTTCACTAGGCGACACACTAATGGGTGACTGCCTACTGCCTCGGTGCCTGGCCTGTGCAAATAAGCTGAAACTGCACTCTGGGCTAAATTTACTGTACTGTGACTAGCCCCAGAATCATACATTTCTGCCAGAAAATTTATTACATGGACATAAGTTGGTGTTTTTATTCCCTTGCTATCTACAAAAGTTTTCCACCTTCTTATGTAAGAGTCATACGCTTTCTGGGTAGAGTTTCTCCAAGAGCTCATAACCAAATCAGCTTAGACCAGAGCTGGTTAAAGAACACCTGAGATCCTGCAAACTAGCAGGTGAAGCTTCTTCTGCTGAATCAGGCGATGGACTGCATCTGGGTGGCTGGGGAGATGCACCAGGTTCTTTTCTGCAGGTCAGACGCACTGGCTCTGCTGTCAACAGTCGTAACAGTACTGGATACCACGGCTGAGTTGGCCAATCTGGGACCACCAGCACACCCGAACTCTGATCCCTCTGCACCTTCTGGAGGAATCGGGTGACGACGCTGAAAGGAGGAAAAGCATAGAAATGTATGTCTCTCCAAGTTACCCTGAAAACATCAAATGCCCTTGTCTGTGGTTTTGGGTACTGATAGCCCCCACGTCTGGCTGGGAAATGCTTGTTCGAGACGGCCCCTAAAAAAGACCCTTTCCTGTTTCCCCCATTTCCGTCATACTGGAAGCGACTAAATTTGGGGTTGTTTCCCCTTTTCCCAGCAGACAAGGCCTTGTAGCCCGTCTTCTCCATTTCGTTTATATCTTCGAGGGTGGATGCAAGATTGTCGCCAAACAAATGTTCCGTAACGGCAATCATTTCGTCGCACAAGCGCGGATTGACCGGTGGACTCATCGCTCGACGACGGAACATAGACAGCTCATGTGCGGCGTGCCCTAGCAACGCAATTGCATCTGTGCAGTTTCGTATTACTTCTGCATTTTGTCGCGAAGCCTCGTTCTGGTCTGCCACGCGAGCAATCGCGGTTGTTGCCTAGATAATGGCGCGCTGGGCGTGTGCAATCTTCAGATCCTATTTGCGTTGATCTGTTGAAAGTTTGTACCATACCTCCTTGTTTACCAATGGCACAACTAATTTTTCACAATTTTCCGGTCGATTGTGCGCCTCAAATTTGTCCTTCTGGACCTTTTCGCTCAGCTTTCGGCTAAAACGCGCATTGACTATTGTTGCCAAGCCATCACTGACCTTTGAACCTAGCATTTCTTTTCCACTGAGCTCTTATTCGATTTCATCGAACAACTGAGCGTTGTCTTTCTTAGATGTGCTAGAGGTAGAAGTACTGGCATTTCCCTCAATCGGTGCCTTTTCACACTGCTGTAAATCTAACTCTTCTTGATCCTCTTGTAAAACAAGGACATCGCGTTCGTCATATTCGACGTCAGAATCGTTTCCGCTCATGTCTCCGGCGTCGAGTTTACGTTTTAACGAAGTTCTCAAAAGAGTTTCAAATTCATCAAACCTCTTTTCCCACTTCGCATCCAAACTTTGCGCTGCATCTTGAAGCCTGTCCTCTGATTTTTCCTCCAGTTTGGAATCTCTCAAGTCCTTACCTTCAACGGCCGGCATTTCATCTTGATCATGTGTGGCCATGGTGCCAGACTTGGTACCGGTACCAGGCTGAAAGCCGGCAATTACGATACTGTTGATCTGAGCAGCAACACGAAATCTGGCTGATAAAAAGTCACTGAAAGGACTCAGCCTTGTTATCTTTAACTAATAAAGTTTTAAAAGAATAAAAAAAAAATGGACTGACCTCATGAAACGATGATATTTCTTTTGGCGGAAAAGCACGTGTCTTGTCTCTGGCATGATACAAGCATCACTAGCTAGATGCGCGCGCATCACATCTCACGTCATTGTGAATGACCAATCGCTAGACGATTGATAACTGTTAGTAACGGCTATTCTTGTAAACATCGGCCATCATCTGTGACCTATGATGAAAATACTTACAAATTTTCAGAAAGATCTGCCAAGAACTTTCTGAGATTTTCCATAAAGAAGAAAACCATTATGGGCCGTTAGTAACGGCTATAACGGTTAACTTGACATCGGGCATCATCCGTGACCCACAATGAACACACCCACAAATTTTCAGAAATATCGGCCACGTACTTTCTGAGATATTCCATGAAGAAGGAAAACCGTTAGGGGCCGTTATAGTAACGGCTATAACGGTAAAATAAAACATCGGGCATCATCCGTGATCCATAATACCTACAAATTTTCAGAAAGATCGGCCAAGTACTTTCTGAGATATTCCATAAAAAGAAAAACCGTTATGGGTTATTATAGCCGTTAGTAACGGACATAACGGTAAACTAAAACCTCGGGCATGATCCGTGACCCATAATGAACATACCTGCTAATTTTCACAAAGATCGGCCAAGTACTTTCTGAGACATTTCATAAAAAAGAAAAAAAACCGTTATGGGCCATTACAGCCGTTAGTAACAGCTATAACAGTAAACTAAAACATCGGCCATCATCCGTGACCCATAATGAACATACCTGCTAATTTTCACAAAGATCGGCCAAGTACTTTCGGAAATATTCCAAAAAGAAGAAAAACCGTTATAGGCGGTTACAGCCGTTAGTAACGGCTATAACGGTACACTAAAACATCGGGTATCATCCGTGACCCATAATGAACATACCTACAAATTTTCAGAAAGATCGACAAAGTCCTTTCTGAGATATTCCATAAAGAAGAAAAACTGTTATGGACCACTATAGCCGTTAGTAAAGGCTATAATGGTAAACTAAAACATCGGGAATCATCCGTAACCCATAGTGAACATACCTGCTAATTTTCACAAAGATCTGCCAAGTACTTTCGGAGATATTCCATAAAGAAGAAAAACCGTCACAGGCCTTTACAGCCATTAATAACGGCTATAACGGTAAACTAAAACATCGGGCATCATCCATGACCCATAGTGAACATACCTGCTAATTTTCATAAAGATCGGCCAAGTACTTTCTGAGATATTCCATGAAGAAGAAAATCCGTTGCAGGCCATTACAGCCGTTAGTAACGGCTTAACGGTAAACTAAAACATCGGGCATTATCCGTGACCCATAATGAACATACATGCTAATTTTCACAAAGATCGCCCATGTACTTTTTGAGATATTCCATGAAGAAGAAAAACTGTTACAGGCCGTTACAGCCGTTACGAACGGCTATAACGGTAAACTAAAACATCGGGCATTATTCATGCCCCATACTGAACACACCTACACATTTTCAGAGAGATCGGCCAAGTACTTTCTGAAATATTCCATAAAAAGAAAAACTGTTACAGGCCGTTACAGCCGTTGGTAATGGCTATATCGGGGTAAACTAAAACATCGGGCATCATCCGTGACCCATAATGAATATACTTGCTAATTTTCACAAAGATCGGCCAAGTACTTTCTGAGATATTCCATAAAGAAGGAAAACCTTTACAGGCCGTTACAGCCGTTAGTAACGGCTATAACCAGTAAACTAAAACATCGGGCATTATTCGTGACCCATAATGAACATACCTATAAATTTTCAGAAAGATCGGCCAAGTATGAATTAATATTTAATTTAATGTCTGTTCACAAGGATAGTGATTTTAGACACCATGCAAAAGTTCCTCCTCCCCCCCCCCCCACCCCCCACCCCCCCCCCCACCCACCCTTCAAAAGTAAGAACAAGTGAAATAAAACTTCAAAGTAATCTTCCAATAGGTGTGGATAGAATAACTTTTGCAATTAAGATAATGTCAATTTCTTCATCATTCAAAATGTCCATTGTGTTATCATACTTCAGAAAAAACTCCATATTATTCATTCGGTATCTAGCGAGCAAAATTGGGCATTCTAATAGTAAGTGATGAATTGATAGTTTAAGATTGCAAATACAATTAACTTTTGCGTACTTAGCTTTCCACGAGTTTAGTCGTATTTTGTACAGTAAACTAATTATAGGTCTACTATATGTCAAGACTTTAGATCTAGAAGCAGATGGACTAGTACAAGTGGATTTTTCCAACAGGGAGTACATTTCATCTGTTGATAATGCTAATTTCTCATTTGAAACTGTGTCAGAGTTATTGAAAGCTCCTCGTTTAGCAGCTCTATCAGCAACCTCATTCCAAAAGAGCCCAAAATGAGACGGCACCCAGCAAAAGTCAATACCAATACCTTTTATAGCAATACGATGAATTAAATACTTAATTTCAAAGACAATATCGTTACGACTGTTGCAGCTATTTTGCTTGAGTGTTTGTAAAACTGATTTTGAATCAACACATAGTAAGATGTTATAAGTGGAATAAGGTAGATCAGAAATGAATTCTAAAGCTTGCATTATTAGGTATAATTCAGATGTAAATATTGAAACACCTTTGCCTAAATAATATGACTTTTCTATTCTGTGCGAAGGAATAACAAAACCTGCACCACTGTCTGACGTTTCTAAGACGGAGCCATCAGTGAAAATTTTTAGATGATTTGAATATTTTGAATCTAAATGAAGGCGAGCGTCAGTAAGTAATAAATTCTCTTCTTTATTGTTGTTGTAACTGCTGTATTCTACATCAAACTTTGCCTTTCTGTGTTCCCATGGTGGCATCATTGGTATAATAGGCATGACTGAAATATTGTGAATATCTATTTTGCTTTTACTCATAACGTCTTCAGTAAACTTCTTGATAGGCTGAAGAAGTGTTATGTTTTTTGCTCTCTTTGGGAACTCTGTTTCTGCATTTAAGAATATTTCCTCCTGTGTATCATTTAAGATAGATAGGCTTCTGATTACATATTTTGAAACTGCTAATTTTCGATGTTCTGTTAATGACAACATGTTGCTCTCTTTATATGTTCTATGAGTGTTAGAGTGCATAGGGACACCAAGAGATAGCCTGCTACCTATGCTTTGTAATTTATTTAAAAGAGTATTTGAAGCACTGAAATACACCTTTGCCCACAGGAGAGTACTGATCGAACTAAATAAATTGCAAGCAGTCAATTGCAATTCCTATTCGAAAACAAGGTAAACCGAGATCAGATATAAGTAGTTATCGACCAATAGCTTTAACTTCCCATGCCAGTAAATTATTTTTAAAAAATTATACAGAAAAGATTATTTTATCACTATGAAAACCAAAATATCATTCCTACATGTCAAGCTGGGTTTAGAAAAGGACGTTGCACAACAGACAACTTAGTTAAACTTACAACTCAAATTTAAAAAAACAACAACAATTCTCCAAAAGAAAAAGTACACTTGCCACATTCTTTGATGTACGAAAAGCTTATGATAGTGTTTGGCATGCACAACTTTTATATAAATTGAAAAAAAATGGAATAACAGGTATAACTTTCATTACATTAGTAATTTATTATCAATAGGTCAATACAAGTCAGGTTGGGAAATGTCTACTCTTCAGCGAAAAGAATTGATATAGGCATTCCACAAGGATCTGTACTAGCTCCATTATTGTTTAATATATTAATTCACGATCTACCAAACTGTCTATCAAAAGACAACAAATGTTGTGCAATATGCAGACGATATAGCTATTTGGATCAACACATCATTGAGGAAACATACTAACAAAAGAACTGTTCATTATGTTCAGAACATGTACCAAGGAGAACTTAATAATCTAAATCAATATATGAAAGAAAATGGATTGAAGTTGTCTTATGAAAAGACTTATCTTATGCTTTTTAATAATGGTGAAAATCCTGAAACTCTTGATTGGATGGAAACCCTCTTGTTTATAAACATTCTGTTAAGTTTTTAGGTGTACATTTAACATCAAAATTAAATTGGAAAGTTCATATTGAATATCTGATTTATAAAGCAAGAAAAAGATTTAATTTTTTAAAAATCATAAATAAACAGACATGATCGGCCAAGTACTTTCTGAGATATTCCATAAAGAAGAAAAACCGTTACAGGCCGTTAAAGCCGTTAGTAACGGCTATAACGGGGTAAACTAAAACATCGGGCATCATCCGTGACCCATAATGAACATACCTGCTAATTTTCACAAAGATCGGCAAAGTACTTTTGGAGATATTCAATAAAGAAGAAAAACTGTTACAGGCCGTTACAGCCGTTAGTAACGGCTATAACGGTCAACTAAACTATTGGGCATTATTCTTGACCCATAATGAACATACCTACAAATTTTCACAAAGATCGGCCAAGTACTTTCTGAGATATTCCATAAAGAAGGAAAACCGTTACAGGCCGTTACAGCCGTTAGTAACAGCTATAACGGGGTAAACTAAAACATCGGGCATCATCCGTGACCCATAATGAACATACCTGCTAATTTTCACAAAGATTGGCCAAGTACTTTCGGAAATATTCCAAAAAGAAGAAAAACCGTTACAGGCCGTTACAGCCGTTAGTAACGGCTATAACGGTAAACTAAAACATGGGGCATTATTCATGATTCATAATGAACATACCTACAAATTTTCAGAAAGATCGGCCCAGTAGTGTTGTCTGGAGTGAGTGGAACACATTTTGACCACGGACGGACGGACGGACTGACAGACAGCATTTCTTCGTTCCCATTCTTAGTACTTCAGGTGACCATAACCCCCCCCCCCCCACCCCCCCGACCCTGGTGGGGAGGGGGGGGGGGATTTGCAATTGTGTTTTTCTGAAAGTTTAGGCTATATGCCGTCATCATAGGATGTCAACAAAAGATTGGTTGGAGCTCTTGGGAGCAACGAGGTCTGGAAGAAATCATCCGTTTTCTACCCTTAAAAAAGGGGGGTAAGGGTGAAAAAATGGCATTACTCATAGTATGATGCCTTAAAAATCAAATACAAGTTGTTTCTAAATGCGCTGATGCTTGCTCTACATGGGCATGCCAAATTTGACGTGTTTGAAGCACACTTGTAGTAATACTATCCAAATAAACATGACATATGCGTTAATTTGTCAATCTTTTTTAACACTTATAGCGCACCAACCTATTACTCTTTAAATTGATTTTGAAATGGATACAATTGAACAGAAACTGTTAACCTGTTTCAAAATGGTGTCAAGAAAATGGTTTAGTACAGTTTGGGCCAACCTGCTTATAAACCATGACCAAGGGGTTCGTTTCAACACAAGCGAGTGATGAGTGAGTGTTGCAGTATGCGCCTGTCCACCAGTAAGAAGATTGCACCTTTACACAGAACTGTTGACAACAAATTCTTTAGTGTCAAACCCTTCCTCTTGAACAGCATCACAAATGTTCACAAGTTCAAAGTCACCGTTCTCCTCCTCAGGAGTTGGCTGGTCACAGAGGATATCAACAAGTTCACATGGAAGTATATCCTCCTGACACCAGTCGATCTCCACACCACTGTTGTCTTCCAGCCTCTGCCTGACGGCCCATCAATTGAGCACGATGGGCATGCTTCCAAACCTCCACGTTAGAACAGAAGATACTTGTAGCTTACCATGGATAGAGTATATCCAACCTAAGCTATAGCTATCTGACTTGGCTGTCTGCTCAGCCCAAGCAGTGTCACCTGTGGCTGTAGAGTTTGATGCTAGAGTGGCAGTCTCTGTCACAGCGGTCACATCTGCATGTTGACAATGGTTTGTTTCCTGCCATCTTCTTTCTGCATGTTTGTTTTTCTGCTTCAGCAGCTGTCAGTTTTTCTTCGCTAATCTGCACAACAGCATGAGGTCTGGAGGAATGACAGCATTCCTTCAGACCTTATCAAACACTGCAAGAATACCCTGCAACAACAATAACTATCATGTTGAAAACAGTAAGATATAATACCTGGTAGTTGACTCGCTCTGTGTGCATCCGCAGGGAAGACTGACAGGGAGGTAGGAGGCTCAGGTCAGTTCCGTTGTAGCTGGCCAACACTGCATGTCCCCGACTGGTGTCAAACTTTTCTCTGAGAAGGTCAAAGCGGACCTGGTTGATGTTCGTGCTTTTGGGTCTGCCATACAGACAACAGACATAGTATTGTCAAGGTTGTCCACTGAATCAGAAGACAGTTCTGGGCTTCCCAGTGCTCGGAAGGCATCATGAAGGAACGGCTCTTTGTGAACGCATTGAACACCCTGACCTTCCTTTTGCTCACAAAAGAACTGGTGGAGTCACAGCCGGAAAAAGCATGTAGGCCAAGGAGTGCTTCATAGTATTCCTGTCCATATTTGGCAACAAGGTCTGTGGTGGAAAGCAGTCTCCTGTAGTTTCCAGTGCCAGTGTCCAAGTATACTGTTGTATGGAGCTGGGAACTGAAGTGTAGTAAGAGTTGAAACACATCAGTGTCTGAAGTCAGAGCGCACAATTATGCCCTCGGAGTCAGAAGCATTCTTGTCCTGGTGAAAACAGTGAAGGATGATCCTCGTGTCCGCTTCTTTCTGAGTGGAAAACAGCTCTTGAACTGGTGAGGCTTCCACAGTCTTGCTATCCGTGGAGGAGAGCTTGAACCAATCGGGCCCACATGTCACAAACAGCTCTCTGTTCAGGAGTGTGGCAGGATGGTAATCTTTTTATCCATTCAGAAAGCAGGAATTTGATGAGCTGGTTCTTGTTGTCACCATTTTTCATAAACCCTTTCCAGTCTCTGGGGACCTTAGTGTTGGGACCCTTCAGAAGGAATGCTTCACCTTCTCCCCGACGAGAACGTTCCATTGATTTGATGGAGTTGTGGTTGTACACATCTGCCACATAATCAATCCTGTCTGTGGATGGCAGATGTTTCAGGATTCTGTCTGCCAGGTCTCCAAATATTGGGGGAAGAGAGGTAAGTGACTGCAGATGGAACATTGCATCAATTATGTGATGGCATTTCCCCGATCTTGTTGCTCCTTGAACTCTGTGTCCTCCGAGAGATGCACAAGCTTTGCTTTCTCTGTCTTTGCAGGCAAACCATCAGGAGTTGCTAGGGCCCAAGGCACTGGACTCAAAGGGTAGCTCATGACCTTCTGCAAACTGATGTTATTTTCCTGCGATATCATGAGGAGTTGTCCGAACATGTCTCTCTGGCGCAGAGTTTTTGTCTTCTGCAGTTTCGCAAATGTCTTCAGCTCCACTTTTTCAGAGAAGCATGGAAACTCAGTTTTCTCAGCCAGTCGTTCTGTCACGAATTGGCGAAAGGCTTCCTTTCTTCGTACATCTGCTGATAGAAGTTTTTCTTGAATGCTGTCTGGTGCTTGAGTTCCTGATGAGAGACAGAAGAGACCCCTCTCTTTCACTGAAAAGGGATCCATGAAACTGCAGAAGGAATCTATCACGTTTTTCACACACTCCTCACTGGTTCTAGTCTCTGCACATGTCAGGTCTTTGTGAACTTTGACATCATCCCCAGTCATGCCAGCCATCTCAAGCGTTGCAGCAAGAAAAGAAGCTCTGACATGACGTGTCATGTACCAGCGAAGGTAGGCAGCACTGTTTCTGCTGAATCCTATGATCCCACCCACAGATTTTGCATGGCAGTTGATCGTTTGCTCAATAGTTTGGTCAACTGGTACTCTGCATGAAGGAACTGTTGATCTCGACACACGGAGTCCTCCATGTCGCAGGAGTTCTTCTGCTGAGGGATGGCTGTGCTTGAGATTCAGAATGCTCAGGAAATAGACTGTGGCGTACCTTGAGTAGTTCTGGTGATCCATCACAAAGAGCAGAGGGCACATTTTCTCTATGCATGACAAGTGCAAGTCCAAGTCATTTTCTTTTGTAGCCCGGAGGAGATGCAGAATAAGCCACAGTCTCTCAGCATACTGCAACCAGAACTGTGCTGTCTTTCCCTTTCTTCCCCGTGATAACGTCCTTCTTGAAGTTCGAGTACAGTCTGAAGAGGAGAACAACAGATGGCTTCTCAAGAGTGTCTTGAAGCTGATGTCTGTTTGTGCACCCTGGCAGATCTTCAGACAGCTGGTTCAGAAGATCTGAAGCTTCTGTCGATTCCTTCAAGAATGTCTGAAGAAGCAACCGCCCAAAAGCCTCCAGAACAACCTTGTGGACTCTCAGGGCACGATTGTAGTGCTTTCCTGCCAAGACAGCATCAATCGACCCACTTGAGCAGACTCCTGACCGCACAATGATCTCTCCAAGACCAGATCCCCTCATGAGTTTTCCAAGTGCTGCCATGTATGAACACAGAAAATGAAATATGCCAAGGCGAGCAACAACGTCCTTGAACCAGTCATTCTGCCAAACAATCATGTATGCCTTTCTTGCAACAGCCAGGTCACATGTGAACAGAGTGTGTTTCTGGCCCACTTCCCTTGTTGAAGCATCAACAGAAACTTGGAGGATATGTTCAACAGTAGCGTTCTCAGTGACGGGATGTAGAACTGGCTGCATGTTGCCAACCGTTGACTGGTCATTCACCATACCAAGATTCCTCCCAGTGAATGATACCCAGCCTGCCCAGATTCTGGTTTTCTGATATAGATCTGGTTTATGTGTGAAAAATATTTGTACACTCACTGCCCATAACTTTCATGCTACGACCATCTACTACTACTACTACTACTACTACTACTGCTTCTGCTGCTGTTGCTGCTGCTGCTACTACTGCTACTACTACTACTTCCACAACTACTACTACTACTACTACTATTACAGTACATGTGGTTTAATGTTAGATACATTTCAGACTGCCGACGGTGATGATCATACTGGAGAATGGCAGTAAGCCAATCTTAAATAAATGTTAGCGAACCGCCTAGAGAAATGTGGACAAACAAGTCACAAGACAAAACACGACGCGTTTCGACCTCTTAGGTCTTCTTCAGATAAGGCACAGACAATGAAAATGAACGAGTTTGTCACTTATCTTTGATCTCTTCAGCGCAAGGTAGGCGTTGACTGAAAACGAGGCCTCGTTCATTTTCATTGTCCTGTTTGTTTGTGTCTTGCCTGAAAAAGACCTGAGAGGTCGAAACGCGTCGTGTTTTGTCTTGTGACTCGTCTGTCCACGTTTCTCTTGGCGGTTCGCTAACATTTATTTAAGATTTGTTTAGATTTCCGCCTGCAGTCGTCTTACTTTGCAACTAGGCAGTAAGCCAGTTTGTTATACGTTTTTTTTTGTTGTTGTTGTTTTAATACCGGAAGTTGGCGCCAAATACTGTCAAATTGGCATTGTTTCTGCAACAAGATGACTATCTGTAAATGGAACAAAGAACAATTATCTTTCTAACAGAAGCTGCAAACCATTTGACGATACGTGGATTAGTTTTATATCGACTGGTCTTTAACTAAGTATACCCTCTAATCGCAAATATAGAGCCCAAAGAAGGAAAATTCGCTAATAAACATGGTTATATCTCCCAAGAGCTCCAATAAATCAATTGTTGACATATGCATTTCAGTTTATGATGTGAAAAGACACAAGAAAATCATAGTGACAAATCCCCCCCCCCCCCCCCCCCCCCCCCCCCTCCGGGGTCACCTTTCCATTCTGCCACCTGAAGCACTATCTAAAGTACTCCCTGTTCTATAAGAACTGGGAGTACAAAAACAAGAACAGAATTTTTGAAACGCACAATAAGATTACAGAATCATAAAGCTCGCAAAAGGCATTGTTGCATTGACATCACTAAACTGAGTAAGCCTGTCTAACTAACTAAAATTTGGAGGGAAATACACCGTTTCCCTGATATCATCCACAATGATGATGATTGAATGTTTCCAGACGTATGACGTAACGAAGCACTGACGTCAGCAAGTGCTACTGAATACAAGAAAACGTACAAACGTATGAGGTGTTCTTTTTATCTTTAGAACATACGCTTTGGAGACAGTTGCATGAAAATAATGGAATATATAGTTAGCCCTACACATGTGCTAATTTCAGTAAATTAAATTAATTGTTAGCGCAGTGCATGTGCTAATCTTTGTTTTAAATCGCTGAGTGCCCTCGAAAGTGGATAGAGAGATTCAGTGCAAGAAAATATCAGCCTTCACTTTGAAAAAAGAGTTTGAGTCAGAAATAATCATTTTGTGCACTGTTTCAACAAGGCAACGTTGGTGACAGTTCCACCAAGATTGTGTCTAACAGATCTTAAAAAGCGTATGTAATAAATCCGCAAAACTGAACAAACTTTTCACAAGACAAAACGCGACGCGTTTCGACCTCCTAGGTCTTCTTCAGGCAAGAGAAACAACGCTCAGGACAACGAAAATGAAGAACGAGCAATCACTAAAATGGTCAAATTCGGCGCAAGATGGGCGTTGTTTTTAGGATTTGTTTAGGGTTCCGCCTGCAGTCGCCGCACTTTGCAACTAACCGTGCCTAACAGGCAATGTTGGTGGGAATATTGCCAAAACTGGGATGACAAGTAAAGCTTGGGACAGTTTGTTGTTATCATTGTTGTCGCACCCTGGCTAATAGACTCCAGGGATCATCCGAACAAAGTACTTGAACACTGTGGCACAAATGTATCAGCTGGGGATGAGAACATTACATGTGTGACCGTTTTTGATTACCCCGCCATGTGGGCAGCCATACTCTGACTTCGGAAGATTTGGGAGACTGATAATGTTATGCTAGGAGCTTGTCACAACTGAAGACAATCCCCGCATAACTATGCAGAGCATAACATTCTGATGTAGCCTTGGTGTTCTAGCCTATGTCAGTTGGCCTGACAGCCTTAAGCCAAGGCGGGGGGGCAGTTTAATTAACATGTCTTTCAATTTAAGGCAAGATTGATGAGTGTTTGACAAAGAACTGTGGCTGACAGGCAAATGTAGGGAAAATTTCATTAAGCATCGAGACAAGCAGGCAAGGCGGAGGGTGGATTCAGCAAAGACTGTGACTTACGGGCAATGTAGATGACAGTTTCATCAATGATTATCTTACGATGAAGAATCAATTTTATTCAAGGCACTTTTACGAACATATATCGGTGACTAAGGTGAAGCACATAAACCGGTCCCAATCTCTTGCTAAATCAAATCCAGACACAGGGTAATTCTACTTTGGTTTATAAGAAAAAGAGAAAACAAAATTAAAGCGTGTACTTCCATATCGTTCAAGTCGAACTAAAATGCTATTCCCTCCCGAACTACCAAGGGAACATCGTGAAACATCCCACAAAACAGGCAATCGAGAAATATTGTACATGAAAACAAAATTGAAAATCATGATGCTACTCTGGGTTTTTTTTGTTTGTTTGTTTGTTTTGTTTGTTTGTTTGTTGTTTTTTAATGAGAAGGGAAAAAATCATTAAAAATCTAGTCCTTCCAGGGCCAGATCCCGACAAAAAGTCCCATTCCTTCCAAAGCCAAATCTGGAGTAAAGAGTAATATTTCGCTTCACGAGTTCGTTACACAGAGCATCACCATCAAATTAAATCATAGTATTGCCTAACCATTTCTGAACATCATCATCTAGTGGGTAAACAGAGAAAAGCAGATGTTTGTTTCTTTCAAAGGAGAACTGCGTTGATGATGGCAGTAAGGTTCAGCTTCTCACTGGCGTCAAATGCTTCCCTTCTCCCAGCCAAAAGGAAACAGGTGACCCGTTCGTAGCATTTAGCCATTTCACCAATTCCCTACACACAGTTGATGAAATGAATGATAAGATTTAAGATCAAGCTGCCAGAGAATGTTGCCAGGCCAGAGAGAGAGAGAGAGAGAGAGAGAGAGAGAGAGAGAGAGAGAGAGAGAGAGAGAGAGAGAGAAGACAGACAGACAGACAGACAGACAGACAGAGAAAGAGAGAGGTTCTTGGCTATATCCCTGTTATCAGTCTCCTCACCACACATAGTGTCATGGTCGGCAGGACCCACACAGGAACAAAGTTGCCGTCCATCGTGGGTTATGTGTTTTGGACTTAGCGGGTATCCCTGGGGTGTTGTATGCTTATTACCAGGTGTTTTTTTTCTTTGCCCAGTAGGGTGGTTAGTTCTCCGTAAGGGTGCTTTCCTCTTCTATACCCCTCTTTTCTCCATACACTCTGTCTATCCTCCCTTTTCTGTGGCAGGCCCCGAATCCCAATAGGTATGTGAATGCATATGTATGTTTGAATGAATAAAGTGTTGTTTGTGTTGCACACTCTTGGCTCTTGTGGTGAGTGGTGAGTGTGTGATCTGACTTTCGACTCTGTGGTCCCTTACTGAACCCGACACAGTACGACTCCAAACACGGCCAAGCTTTTGCCACATGAGGTCTTACGTGCTCTCTGACAGGCAATGTTGTGGACGAAGTCGCTAGTGGAGAAGACTCCGTTCACTGTGACGACCATACAGATGAAGAACATGCCACTGTGCTGAGAACAGGGGAACCACATCCATTGGTGAAGTGAAGTGGGAGGAAGTGTCTGAGAGACTTGCACTGTCCTCTACAAGGACCACGTGACCCTCAGGGTCAGGTCAGTTGAATTTTATGAGGACTGATCTTTCAGAGAGAGTATGCCTTTGCATACAGTGCCTCTGTTGGCTGTGACAAATTCTTCCACTGTCACACAGTCACTCAGAACTGGCCTGACTGGAAATACCATCATCATTTTCACTTCATGATTGTTGTCAGTTTGGACTCCCATCATTGTGTGAAAATGGAGTGTTATTCACATGACCACGTGTGTACTGTGTGTGAAAATGGAGTGCTATTCACATGACCACTTGTGTACTGTGTGTGAAACTGGAGTGTTATTCACATGACCACTTGTGTACTGTGTGTGAAAATGGAGTGTTATCCACATGCATAATCGTCACCATTTCCACGAAAAGTAACCCCAACCATTATTACCAGGACTACTGCTCTATAAGCTTGATCAGTCATGTCGGCAATGTGACGCTCAATAGTATTTGGAATAGATTGAATGCTAGCAGACACGATCACTGCTGAACAAACTGGGGATTTTTTTTTTTTTGCGGTGTCCCATCTTCTTTGCCGGTTGTTACAATGATTTGAAATCGGATAGAACGTTTGACTTAATTCTGTTACATGCCAAACTCTGTATTTACGCATGTAAATATGAAAAAAGATTTCCCATTATTTCAAGTGTTCATTGTGTATTGGCAAGCAAGATATGAAACAGAAAAGTATGCTGCATGTCTTCAAATGTCACTCACAAGGTTTGTTACCCAGTGGCTCCCATATTCATTTTTATGGGATTAATGCATTATAGATCTACTTGCAAAGCGAGAGGACTGCAGGCGGAAATCTAAACAAATCTTAAATAAATGTTAGCGAACCGCCCAGAGAACGTGGACAAACGAGTCACAAGACGAAACACAACTAGTTTCGACCTCTTAGGTCTTCATCAGGTGAGACATTAACGAATAAAACAATGAAAATTCACTTAGCTTTGATCGCTTCAGATCACTTGGTAGGGTTCAGCGCAAGGAAGAACGCCTTCTTCCTTGCGCTGAACCCTACCAAGTGATCTGAAGCGATCAAAGCTAAGTGAATTTTCATTGTTTTATTCGTTAATGTCTCACCTGATGAAGACCTAAGAGGTCGAAACTAGTTGTGTTTCGTCTTGTGACTCGTTTGTCCACGTTCTCTGGGCGGTTCGCTAACATTTATTTAAGATTAATGCATTATAGTTTTTTGCATGGTTTCTGTCATATTCTCACAGGATTGACTAGAACAACTTGTAGATTTCCAAACTACATTTATTTACAAGCTGAATTCGACAGAGAGGGAAGGAGCGTCGTGTGCTTATCTCAGTTTGGTGGTAACCGGCAGTTCCCCTTATCTCCCTTGTCTGTCTATCTACCGCATACAGCCGAACCAATTATAGGCACTCGTAATATACAACACTTCCTTCCACCTTATCATGAGGTCATGTGTTCCATCAATTCAATATCAATGGCTTCAATTTCCATGTGCGATTCGAGAGTAGCATGCACGATTTCAATTGTCCTTCTACCTTTTTTCACGGGGTGCTTTCAAAAACGAAATAGCGAACGTTAATGCACTCTGAGCAGGCTGATGTTCACAGGTCCAAACGGGCTGGTTCCCTCCGCTCACGGATCGATCTCCGGGGTAGAGGTGGTGACTGTGCAGGCCGTCTTGGCGTCGTCACTGGCCGTGGCAGGTCTGACCTCACCGACATCGGACTGGAACCTCTCAAGTGGCTGCCCTTGGCTCAGGAACTGATGGAACTGGAACTGATGCATCGTTGGGCACAGGTGACAGATCTAATGGGGGTTGGACCAAGGGAGTGTGCGGGGTTACGCGCCTCTGCATACGGATATGTGGACCTATTTTTAGGCTGTAGGAGAGTGGACCACTGTCACCTGTGTGTTGACTTCGGCTTCTTCTTCCGGTGCTGGGATGAGATGGTCAATGTGCTTGTCGGCTCCAGGCGCTGCATCACAATGCCCGAACCCATTTGTCAGGGCCCTGAAACTGCCTAACAGTGACAGTCTTCCCAGGTACGAAGGCACGCAGATTCTTTGTGCCATGGTCATGCTGCTCCTTCTGCTGCTTCTGCTTGCGAAGGATTGTTCCGCCTTGGTCTGGTTTCACTAATGCCAGTTGAACTCTCATCGGCCACTTCAGGAAAAGTTCAGCCAGTGATACCCCTGTCGTCGTGTGTGGAGTGGCCCGGTAGCTGAACAGGAGGTTTGCCAGTTGGTGCTGGATGGTCAGCTGGGAACTCCGTTTCAGGCTCCTTTTCAGTACCTGGACGAATCTCTCAGCTGCTCCATTTGTGGCAGGGTGATATGGTGGGGCTCTTGTGTGTTTTACCCCATTTCTTCGAAGGAAGTCGGCAAACGTCTGAACTGGGGTCCGTTGTCACTCACTATTTCTTCTGGTAGCCCATATGAAGCAAACAGGCGTCGAAGAACATCAATGGTCTTCTCAGTGGTGGTGCTTCCCATTGGAATCACTTCTGGCCACTTGGAGTGTGCGTCAATCAGAACAAAGTAATTCTGTCCCTGATGCTCTGCAAAGTCAATGTGTATCCACTGCCAGAGTCTTTTTGGCCATGACCATGGATGCAGTGGTGCTGTTGCTGGTGTGTTGGCCACCTTGGTGCAGTCATGGCAAGCTTTGACTGTAGCTTCAATGTATTGATTAATGCCGGGCCACCACACATAACTCCGAGCAAGAGCTTTCATCCTGCAAATTCCTGGGTGCTCTTTATGTAGCTCCCCCAGGATCCATTGCTACAGTGATGTGGGGATGATCACTCAAAGACCCCAAAGAACCACACCTTCTTCAACTGAGAGCTCCTGTCTCCTTTTTAAGTAGGGCTGTAGTTCTGCATCCTTGACATGGTTTGGCTATCCGTTGAGTGTGTTATTCCACACTTTGGAGAGAACTGGGTCCTTTCTGGTCACTTCCGCAGTTCGCTCACCTGTCAGTGGAAGATCAGTGCAGTTGATGTTGAAAATAGGTTCTTCTCTGGCTGTTGAGTCTTCCGTCTTCAGGGGCAGTCTGGACAACAAGTCTGCATTTTTGTGCTCGTTTGTTGTTCTAAACTGTAGCTGGCACTGGTGAGCTGCCAGAATCAGCGCCCAATATTGCATTCGGGCTGCTGCCAGAGTTGGTACTCCGTTCTTTGGTCCAAGGATGGTGAGGAGCGGTTTGTGGTCTGTCACAAGCGTGAAGGGGCGACCGTACAGTAGTCGTGGAATTTCTTTACTCCAAACACCAGTGCTAGCGCCTCCTTTTCAATCTGGGCATAGTTCCACTCGGACTTGGACAGAGTTCTGGACGCATAGGCAGTTGGACGATGGGTTCCATCCGGCATCTCATGGCTGATGACTGCCCCCATCCCCACAGAGGATGCGTCGCACTCCAGCCGAATTGGCAGGTTAACGTCAAAATGGGTGAGGACATCGGCAGATGTCAGAAGCTCCTTGGTTCGCATGAAGGCTGCTTGACATTTGTTGGTCCAGTGCCATGGTGTCTTGTCCTTGAGCAAGTCATGAAGTGGACTCAGCTCTGACGAGAGGTTAGGTAGAAACCTGGCATAGTACTGCAGCACTCCAAGGTAGGACCTCGGCTCACTGACGTTTTATGGCGTTGGGGCCTCAGTGATGACCTGGACTTTTCTCTGGCACTGGGTGAAGTCCATCCTTGTCGATGATGTGACCCAAGTACTCGACCTTGTTCTTCAAGAACTCACATTTGGACATCTTCAGCCGCAGTCCATGTTCTTCTAATCTTTGTAGAACCTGGTCCAGCCGGTCCAAGTGCTCCTCAACTGTAGCTCCTGTCAGTTGAATGTCATCAATCCTGGGACTCCTTGTAGGATCTGCTCTATGGTTCGCTGAAAGAGTGCTGGTGCCGATGAAATACCAAATGGTAGTCTGCAATACTGATACAGTCCCTTGTGGGTCGTGATGGTGAGGAGATGCTGGGACTCCTCATCTACTTCCATCTGATGAAAGGCCTGAGTGAGGTCCAACTTTGAAAATATCCTGCTTCCTGCTAGCATGGCAAACAGGTCACTGGGCTTGGGGAGTGGGTGCTGGTCCACGTCTAGTGCCTGGTTGAGGGTGACCTTGTAGTCCCCACAGATCCTCACTTCCCCGGTTTTCTTTGGTACGACAATGATGGGTGAGCCCCAGTCACTCCGCGTCACTTTGGTCAACACTCCCTCTCTTTCTAGTTCCTCTGGGGATTCCTCCACCTTTTGAGGTAGGGCGAAGGGAACTGGCCTGGCTTTGACAAATTTAGGTGTTGCTTCTGGCTTCAAGTGCAGCTTTGCCTTGAACCCCTTCATGGCCCCCAGACCTTCCTCAAACACCGGCTTGTGGTCGGCCAGCACTTCATCCAGCTGCTTGGTCTTCCGGAGGTTGAACACTTGTGCCCAGTCCATCTTGATCTCTGCCAGCCATTCTCTCCCCATAATGGGGGTTGTCCGGTGACATCTGCTACCAGCAGCTCCATCTGATACACCTGCTGGTTGTGAGCGACTTGTACCTGCAGGGTTCCCTTCTTGGGTAACTGCTTTCCCGAGTATGTGGTGAGGATTGACACTTTCTTTTCTAGCTGTTTCCCTTGAAGAGTCTGGCAAAGGTGTCCCTGCCGATGATCGATTTGGCCGAACCTGTGTCGAACTCCATCTCCAGGTTCACCTCATCAGCTTGTAATCTTGCTGTCCAGGGTGCTGTGCCCTTTCCGCCCTTGTTTTGGGTGTGGAAAAATCCGCTGTATTTGCAGTCTCTGTCCACTGCAGTCATCATCTTCTTCTTCAACATCTATGTGCTTGGTAGCACCCGTGCTACGACACACTGCTTGCAGATGTCCCTTCTTTCCACACCGCCTGCACTCGTAGGTTTTGAATCTGCAGTCTTGCATCGTGTTCCGCTCTGCCACACCAGTAACACTCTCAAGTTGACCCTGGGGGCAACCTTCTGCCTCCCTGTGCACTCCCTGTTCTGGAGTGAGGTCGTCCACTTGGTTGTCCACCTTCCACACGATGACATTCAGTGGGTGCCGGCAAGGAGAGGGTGTCGATGTCTTTCTTCAGTGCTTCTCTCGCCAGTGCGCTTTTTACTGCATCCGCAAAGTTTGGTGCAGTCCCTGTCCGCAGTTGCTTCTGTGTTTCCACATCGGCCACTCCGATGCAGAAAATGTTCCTCAGAACTTCGTTCAGAAACTGTCCGAACTCACATTCAGCACCTAGCTCCTTCAAGGCCGCCACAAAGTCTGTGATGGATTCGCTGCATCCCTGTTTCCTAGCATAGAATCTCGCTCTTCTACTAATGAGCGACTCTGTTGGTTTGATGTGAAACTTCAGCACCTGTTTGACGTCCGCTATTGTCTTGTTCGAAGGTTTTTCAGGAGCACAGAGATTTTAGAAGCTTGTATGTTTTGGACCCTGCTAAGCTTATGAAAGTGGGAACTTTGGCATTGTCTTCGATCTTATTTGCAAGAAAGAAACAGTCTAAACGCTCAAAGTAGGTGGCAACATCACATGTAGTAATATCAAATTCTTCCAGTCTACCAACTTGTGCCATTGTGATTGTCAAACAGTAAAAAAAAAGTAAAAGAAGAAAAAAAAAAATGGCTAGAACAAGAAGGAAGAAAATCACAGATTGTTCAGATCTGACCTGATTTCAGCTTGAATGAGTCCTTTCTGGTGTCAGCCTCGGAGTCTAAGCCAGATGGTAGGCCTAACACAGTGTTTCCCTTGAAGCCTGAAGTGTCGACTTAACCGTATTAGCCTGTACTGGTTTCCCGTTACGACGTCGGCAGATGCGCACTTGTGACTAGGCCTTCAAAGTTGTTGCCCGTTTCACACAGCATCTTGCACGATCCCATCCTCGTCGCCAGATGTCATATTCTCAAATAATTGACTAGAACCACTTGTAGATTTCCAAACTACATTTATTTACAAGCTAAACTCGACAGAGAGGGAAGGAGCGTCGTGTGCTTATCTCAGTTTGGCGGTTACCGGCAGTTCCCCTTATCTCCCTTGTCTGTCTATCTACCGCATACAGCCGAACCAATTATAGGCACTCGTAATATACAACAGTTTCCAAATAATAAGACAACAGCCAGTTGCTTTGTTTTCTGTCTTTGATTAATTTATTTTCTTCTTTCTGTCATTTTGTTTTTCATTTAGTTAACAATCATTGTTTTTGTTTTTACCCTTTGTGGTTATTATTGTGTTTATATTTGTTCATTATTAGATTTGTTTTAAAACGCATACGGTGTTTATTAAGGGACTTATGTTATCATTTTAATGTATAGTATTAATAAAAGTAGTAGTAATTATGGTGGTAGTAGTTGTGCTTATAATAGTATTAGCAATCACTGTAGTAGCAACATAATATGTCGATGAAGTCGATGAGGAGGAGGAGGAGTATGTTTTTTTATTATTATTGTCATTATATTATTATTATTATTATTATTATTATGTTGTTGTTGTTGTTGTTGTTGTTGTTGTCTTACTACGATAAGTATGCGTTTTGCGTTTTGTATTCCCTATTTGTAATTTTGTTCTTAAGGTGTTGTTTTTTTTAAATAGTATTTCTCATTAAAAAAAAAATTCTT
>CM065742.1:45650578-45675578 GCA_033310375.1 Conus canariensis
TGTTGCCAACAATGAATGTTGACATCGGCCTCGTAAAGGATGACAATATTAGCATCATGTTTATTTTAACAGTCTGTTCGCTATTGTGTTTTTTCAAAAGGGAGTTGTGTTCGTATATTTATGTGTTCGTGTATGTATGTTTGTATGTTCGTACGTTCGTGTGTGAGTGTGTGTGTGTGTGTGTGTGTGTGTGTGTGTGTGTGTGTGTGTGTGTGTGTGTGTGTGTGTGTGTGTGTTCGAGTCATGTGCTGGATTAATGCCTTAAATAGTAGGTTTATATACTTCTCAGCATTTACAGAGGGAGCATGAGCTAAAACGAGTTTGACACATAAATCATTTTTCTGCAAAAGCTGTAGTAAGTCAGGCACCAAATTAAGTTAGTTACAGAGAATTCCTGAACATGTATTGGCACAGAGGTGTCTTGCTCTTATAAACATCACAGCAAAAATGACAACGTTTATTTGCAGTCCTGATATTCCCCAAACTTCGTTAACACGTTTAATGGGTTTTTTTTTCTGGAACGGCTGTTCCCCTTCATTTAACATCTCTTGTGAGACATCTGCAAATTGTACATGTTCATGTTACTTATCATCGAAAGATAAACCCTTAATGCTAGAATGTTCTCTAAACTTCAATGAAGGACTTCAGAGAGTTCGACAAAGATGTGAAGTGAAACTCGATCACCTTGTCGAAATCGTAGTAAAATGTTAAACCACTTACTTGCTTGCCTGTTTACAGTCAACAGTAGATTTAAGATTTGTGTAAAACACTTCAGTCTGGGGACAAAATTAATGTCTTCACCAAACCACAGGATTGAACTACTTTTATCATGAATGTCCAGTTTAACGAGTAATGAGATAACACACTGCATACTAGCGGTCCACACATATCATTTTCTTGTAGATAATGTATTTTCTATTATAGAAAACTTTGATTATCACCTGTCTACCTTACGAAACCAGTTTGATCACTACTAATGAAAGCTGGTTGTGCATTTTCAATTCTCAGGGTGACACAAATAGATCCAGGCTTATAATGAGTATTTAATGTGTAGGATCTACATGTTTTCTATGTTCTCCCTTGATTTACCGTCTTCACGAAGACATACTATGTTTCCATTTTGTGCAGTTAATAACATGATTGATTTCACAAAGGCGCATAGAAAATATATCTGATAAAAAGTAGATGACTGTGCTTGTACAGTGAAACGAATGTGATTTTTCACACACACACACACACACACACACACACACACACACACACACACACACACACACACACACACACACTGTGTGTTTCGATTGATGTATCAAATGTCAAATTATCAAAGGGAGACAACTCATCTCACCACCTTCTCTGTGATCATCTGTGCCATATGGAGGGAAAGGTAAGCAGTGACACACGACCAAACCAGGAAAAAACTGGGTCGGAGCTGTTTTTAATTTCCAGTGGAGTGTCTTTTTACAACTTTTTCATCGTTGGAGTTTCTTGTAGTCCTACCTGTCAAATAGTGTTTTCATTACAAAAAATTTCCGCTTACTAAAATGTATCAACTTATTTCCTGCTACAGTCGTGAATTCGGTCTGTTTCATCAGCCTTACGAAAACAAATTAGAGCAAACCTGGGACGTTGTTTATATCTTTACTACTGAAACCTTTCATGAATAGTTCAGTGATTTCTGGACGGTCGAAAGAGTTCTTTTCCCTCTTTACAATTATACATTTCTTGGCTGTTATAAGGTTACTTGCTTCGTACGATTTTTCTTCTGGTCTCTGTTGTTATTGACGTTGCTGTTGTTTTTGTTGCATATCAGTTAACGTAATTTGAACACAAACAAAAAGGGAATCAATCTATAATTTAATTTTTGATTTTGTTTGTTTTGTCAAAACTTCTGATTTTGTGTTGAGTCTTGAAAGGAAGACTCAACAATTATTATTTAATCATGTAATAGTGATTGTTGTTGTTTTGGAGGCGGTCGATGGGTGGAGAGGGAGTGTGAGAGAGCGAGGCTGGGTGATGGGGGTAAGCGTGGGTGGGGAGCGAGCTTGCGATTGTGGGGTGTGTTTTTGTGTATTGCCTGTTGTTCTAATTTACTTCGCTTGTGACATGATGTTCTTCTTGTTTATTGTATATGTCTTGAACGTTCATTCAGCGGACAAATTTTCTGAATAACAATGATAGTGATAATAATATCAACAACAACAGCAACAACAACAACAACAACAACAACAACAACATAAGAAGAAGAAGAAGAAGAACAATAACAACAATAACAAATAAACAAATTAAAATTTAGATACAAAATTGAGGAACATATTGCATATTTGAAATTAAACCATGCAGATCTTTTTGCCAGATGGCTGGCATACAGACCATTAATGGATACTGTTTAACATTTATACCCTTTTGTCGTTCTTTGTTTTTTCAAACAACTTGCACTGATAGATTCAGAAGTGTAAGATGAAGTGTGTAAATTAACACTCTTTTGTACATTATTAGAGGCCTGATTTCAATATTATGCCAAACATAATGATGTGAAAAACGTCCCTGTCAGCATGATTTTTCTTGATACATCCACCTCTCTCTCTCTCTCTCCCCTCTCTTCTCTCTCTCTGATTTTGTTTTTTTTTTTGTCTGTTTTGATTAGAGAATGTTTGCATGAATTTGTAAATTCACATTGTTTGGGGTGATTTCTTTCTTTCTTTGTTTCTTTATGTACATACTTGCCTTCCCTGTATACACATGTATGAATGCAAATAAAAGAAAAGTTTAGAAAAATAATAATAGCAATAACAATAATGAAGATAATAATAATGAGATAATGATATAATGATGATGATCATGAAAATAATAATAATAGTAAGAAGAAGACGAAGAAGAAGAAGAAGAAGAAGAAGAAGAAGAAGAACAACAACAACAACAACAACAACAACAACAACGACAACAAACATTAAAACATGCACTTCTTTCGCTTCCAAGCTCTGTGTACACATCGGAGAGCATGCGGACAACATCACAATGAAAGAGTGTGTGTTGTGTTCAAAGCATGCCGCGTTAGTGTAGTTAATTTACTACTAAGCTTGGTCTAGTAATCCCCACGGCAACTAACCTACCTTACCTCTTGCACCTCCCCTTTCTTTTCTCCCCCCACCACCTCCCCCCCCCCACCCCACCCCTTTTTCTTTTTTTCAGTCTGGAGGTGTCTGACATAACTGGAAGCAATGTGTCATAGAATGTTCCGGTTTCCCTTATCAGTAGTATTTTGCGTTGGAACAGACCCAGAGAATATCTATTTAGAAATAAATCTTAAATAAATGTTATCGAACCGCAAGAAAAACGTGGACAAACGAATCACAAGACAAACACGACGCGTTTCGACCTCTTAGGTCTTCTTCAGGCAAGATACAAAACAATTAGGACAACGATAATGAACGAGCAATCACTTATCTTCAATCACTTCAATAGCTTCATTTACTTACACGGGGGGGGGGGGGGGGGGGGGGGGGGGGGGGGGGGGGGGTAAACGTAAATTGAAAGTCCTATTTTTGTCTAGAAAAGATGCTTTTTTATTTATTATTTCCTTTTACAGGATAGTGATGCATTATGGCAGGCCACGTGCCAGACGAGCAGAGAAAGTGGATCCTAAAGAATGACTGAAAATGTGAAAATACAGTGTGTCTTTTTGTGTTGGAATGTTCTGAGTGCAGTAATACATGGTGAACGGTAATAGTCACTGTCAGCCTACTTTTGCACCACTGCGTGGTAATATATATTTTCCGCATAATGCATACACAGACATGGTGATGGTAATGTTGCTTATAATCCAGCCGACCGCAAAGGGCTACATCAGAGCTCTTACCACATTGAAGTCAACTTACAATTCATTAACAAAAAAAAACCCTGATTCACACTACCGTTTAAAACACACCTTTTGAAAACACACTGGAAATGTTGTTAAAAATCTTTCCTCTGTAAAATCTTATATCAGATGAAAGATGTTAATCTCTGTCAGAAATTCCCACAGGCTTCAGGTTAGACATAAACTTGAGTGTACTTTCAAATGGTCATGTGTTTTGCATGTCTGATGTTAAGGTTTGCAGAACTGCCAGGTTCCACGTAACTGGACGTACGGAGACAGGTGAGAGTGACGCGTTTCTTTTTTGCCAGATTTGAGTGCGCTAACTGGTGCTCCAGGTGGCTTACTACCCTCCAAGATGAACGACACGGTAATGCCACCAGACACTTACCATGCAGATTTTGGAGACATTACATCCAGTGCGAATTCTTTCACCAACCACACAAATCAGCCATCTATATTGCCCCACCAAGTGTTCTTACCTTGCAACAATCCTCGAAATATTGTCAGTCCTCACACGACGGAAATGGTGGAGCTTGTGCTGTTTGCCGGGATATTTCCTGTCCTCGTGACCTATGGCGTCATCACCAACGTCATCAATATGGCTGTCTTTGCTCAGCAGGGACTGTCAGACCGAATTAACTTGTGTCTGTTTAGGTATGGTATACCGGAGTGAGTGGTATTATAGACGTGGTGTTGTATGAGTAAGTACCACAGATTGAGTTAACATTTATGCCAATGAGGCTGTTTGTTTTTTCCTATTTATTAGTGCTGAAAACTTATCTGAATATCTGCATTATGATCGTTTTATCTCTATTATCCCATAGACGTAAGAAGAATGAATCATTTCATTAAACGATACTTGATTCAGCCGGTTGGTATGCTATGTGAACATCTCAAGTCGTTACTGTATTCTGGTCATTCTTACCATGTCTGCGGTAGGGAACACCACAACTCATTCATGTATGTACGTTTCCCTTTTCAGGCCTATAGTCGCGATTTTTTCTGTCTGTTGTGCTTTTTCTTTCAAACGTCATTTGTGTTTGGCATCCAAAGGATATTGTGTACATTGTTTTATCTATTGGTTTCTTTTTATTTTCTTAGTATTCTTGAATTTACTGCCTGTAATTCTGTTTCTTCAGGAATGTTGAGATTAAGAACCATGTTCCCATCTTTTGATGCTGATAGCCATGATAATTTTTTTTTCGTTTCTGAACTGTTGACACGGGAAGATTGCTCTTCTTCGTACCATTGGGATGCTGACTTTGATATCTATCATTAGGTTGGTGTCTTTTGAAGCCTAGTTACACAGTAACGTTTCCAGGCGAACAGCCATCCCAAAGAATTTACTAACAGCAATGAGTATTTCAGAGCTGTGTTACCCCATGACCACTGCTGACGAGTATGCTCATCAGTGAGACTGTAATGTGCTTGTGATGGGATGGGGCGGACAGGTGGACTGACCAGGTACCACTGTCTGTCTTTTCTTGTTTTCATGGGACGATGGGCGTCCATTCATATACAGCAAAGACCTTTTTTAAAATGTACATAACCTAAAGTTACTGTCCGCCCGCAGCCGTGGTGAAGTGGTCAGCGTCGCGTGTTAACAGACACACGGAACCAAACATCATGAAATTCAACTTCCATTTAGTAACTCTTTTTGTTAATGTATTACAAACGGAATAATAAGGCAACAGAATGTTTTAATTTCAATCAGTATGGAAGCCATCCAGGACTAATGTCTGTTGCTAGAAAATGAGATAATGTTAATAAGAATTGTAGATAAAAATCCGTTAGTCGATTTTCTAAAGTTCAAAAGTAAAAAGAGGAAGTATAGAGTTCTGCGCGGATATCTTAGAGGTTTTCTCTTGAAATCATAAATATAGAATTGTACACTTAGAAATACAGGAGTCACAAGAATTCAAAGAGTGCGTAGTACACTTACTGCCCCTCCCTCTCCCTCCCTCCCTCGCCCCCCCCCCCTTCTCTCGCTCTCTCTCTCTCTCTCTCTCTCTCTTATATATATATATATAATATATATATCTTGCTCTGTCACACACACACACACACACACACACACACACACACACACACACACACAACAAACGTACACACACACACACACACACACACACACACACACACACACACACACATGTATGTACGTACGTACGTATGTATGCACAAACATACATATTGATAGACAAACAGACACGCACAGGAGGTATAGATCTGCTGAGATCGTTGCAACATCCGAAAATAAATCTCCCTGTCGGACCCCCTCCCCCATCCGTCCCTTTATTTAAACACACGCAACCAGTCCGCTTGAGCATCTCAGTAAAGACTCTCATCGATTTGAAAGGACCCACAACCCATCCGAACAATTGTCGGTTGTTTCCCCACCCTGTTTGATCGTGTTTGATCGATTTGAGTAAACACCCTGAACTTCTTTGTTCATCCCACATAATGATATTAAAAGGATAATTATCATGGAAGAACGAATGCTCTGGTTAACGTGTTTCTTTTGCAGTTTGGGTGTGTGTGTGTGTGTGTTGTGTGTGTGTGTGTGTGTGTGTGTGTGTGGTGTGTGTGTGCGTGCGTGCGTGCGTGCGTGCGTGCGTGCGTGTGTGTGTGTGTGTGTGTGTGTGTGTGTGTGTGTGTGTGTGTGTGTGTTGTGTGAGTGTGTGTGTGTTTCTTTTCCAAATCGGTGTGTGTGTGTGTGTGTGTGTGTGTGTGTGTGTGTGTGTGTGTGTGTGTGTGTGTGTGTGTGTGTGTTGTGTGAGTGTGTGTGTGTTTCTTTTCCAAATCGGTGTGTGTGTGTGTGTGTGTGTGTGTGTGTGTGTGTGTGTGTGTGTGTTGTGTGTGTGTGTGTGTGTGTGCGTGCGTGCGTGCGTGCGTGTGTGTGTGCGCGTGTATGTTTGTGTGCGTGTGTGTGTGTGTTTGTCTTGTGTGTGTGTGTGTTGTGTGTGTGTGTGTGTGTTGTGTGAGTGTGTGTGTGTGTTTCTTTTCCAATTCGGTGTGTGTGTGTGTGTGTGTGTGTGTGTGTGTGTGTGTGTGTGGGCATGCGTGCGTGTGTGTGTGGTGTGTGTGGTGTGTGTGTGTGTGTGTGTGTGTGTGTTACGCGCGCGCACGCTTATTTTTCAGTCTGGCAGTGTCCGACACAGGGTTCCTGCTGTTCCTAATGTGTTGCAAGTCCAAAGCTCTCGTCAGTCTGGTGGACCGTGAGGCGGGAGATTATTGGGGAAAACGGTACCCCGGTACCGTATTGGGCAGTTTTCTGGGCTTCGTGGTCCTGTCCAACGTGACCACGGCTGTCATAGCTGTGGAACGGTGTATCTGTGTTCTGAGTCCCCTCAAAGCTGCCAGGATCTTCAGAACAAAGTCAGTGTGTGTGTGTTGTGTTTGTGTTGTGTTGTGTTGTGTTGTGTTGTGTTTGTGTTTGCGTTGCGTTGTGTTCCGTTGTGTTGTGTTGTGTTGTTGTTGTTGTTGTGGTGGTGGTGGTGGTGGTGGTGGGGTATGTGTGTGTGTGTGTGTGTGTGTGTGTGTGTGTGTGTGTGTGTGTGTGGTGCGTGCGCGCGCGCGTGCGTGCGTACGTGCGTGCGTGCGTATGTGCGTGCGTGTGTGTATTCTCGTGTGTGTGTGTGTGTGTGTTTGTGTGCGCGCGTGCGTGCGTGCGTGTGCGCGCGCACACGTGTGTGTGTGTTTATGTGTGTGTGTGTGTGTGTGTGTGTGTGTGTGTGTGTGTGTGTGTGTGTGTGTGTGTGTGTAAAGAAGATAAAATCCAGGAAATTTATCATCACGAGATAGATGTCTACATTGTTACGTCTTCAACAGTAGGTGAATGATTAAATGTCATCTTAGTATAACTGATTTCACAATAACTCAATGTTATTTCCGTTTTAAATTATCTTGAAGCCAGTGTCAATGAAACAGTACTGACATCTTTCACGAATTGTATAAGTGGAGCAAAATAGTATGATTTCAATTTGAACGGAAACTGCAACACTATTTTAGTTCGACGGATTCCACGTGATTTTCATTTCAAGGTCTTTACCAATGGGAAGAATAAAACGATGCGATTACAACTTCTAGAATTTAATTCAGTACCACCGCTCCTAGTTTTTTTGTGGTTTAAAACAACTTACTTACCTATTCAATCCAATGACCTTTTTTCACATTCGTATATGGTTTTGCAGGTATATGGCAATACTGATCGTCGTGATGGGTGTGTACATTCAAACAGTGCTCAGTGCTGCCTTCAGCCTGCGATATCAGACCGTTGAAGTCACCGACCCCCTCACCAACACCTCCACCTTCATCTCTCGCTCGTCTCCTTTCTACCTCCGTCACCGAACTATCATCGACATCATCTACAGCCACCTGCTCCTCGTCACTCTTCCTTTCTTCTCTCTCGTCGTTGTGATCGTCTGCACCATCATCATCATCTTTCGCCTCAAAGTCACCGCCACCTGGCGTCAAAAAGCAGTGTCCAATATGACGTCAGTGGCGAAACAGGAAGTGAAGGTGACGCGGATGCTGGTGACTGTGTGTATGGTATACGTCACGTGCACAACCCCAGCTGTGATCCTGGAGATAGCGATGTTCAGTCGTGTGCCGGGGTTTACGATCACAGATTATCTGTGCAATTTGTTCAAAGTGTGCGTGGCTCTTCGTAATCTGCTTGAGGTGGTGAATGCTTCCAGCAATTTTCTTATCTACATCCGACAGAGTTCCCGCTATCAGTCCACTCTCTGGCGGCTATGTCCTCCTGGTTGTCCAGTCGATGCAGGAAACCTGGAGGTGGAAGCGAGTAGTGTATGACCTTTCTTTCACCATGGTCAGCATTTCAAACATAGGGTGATCATAGGTGTGCACAGCAACACGAATACGGTGTTCGTTTTTTACCTCTCTGCAAGAAACGTGTCTTTCCCTTTCTGCAAGAAAGTTAGAAAACTAAGGGATGGAGAAATACTGACTGCAGCTTTCTTTTTTTTACCTCTCCACAATAAACTGTGTTTGTAACGTCTTTTTACCTCCCCACAATCAGTCTTAAATGAAAGTTAGCGAACCGCCCAAAAAACGTGGACAAACGAATCACAAGACAAAACAGGACGCATTTCGACCTCTTAGGTCTTCTTCAGGCAAGATGCAAAACAGTTATCACACTGAAAAACAACGAGCAATCACTTATCTTCAATCACTTCAGCGCAAGATAGGCGTTGAATGAAAACGAGGCTGTCAGAAGGGAGATAATGTGTGAGTCAAGGTAGTAATGATGACAATTATATTACTATAGGAATACTAATGATGGTAATGATGATGATCAAAATATTGTGAAAAAAAACAACAGAACAAATAAAGACAGGATTACGATCACTTTTGGTGATGATATTGTTATAGCATTTGTAGTATGGGAGAACGAAGAGTGGGTTAGAGGAATTTTAAAGAGATGGTTGCCGTGGCAACGGTCTTAGCGGCGATAGCGATAGTGATGTTAATGGAGTGATAGTAATATCAATACTAACAATCGTATTAATGATGATAATGCTAACAACTATAGCGAAGGTAATGGTAATAATGGTACTGATAATAAAAGCATGATACAGAAATATATTTAAGAGAAAAAACAATTATGATAATAATAATTTTTTTAAAAAGGATAATAATAATAATATAATGATAATAATAATAATGGTAATAATGAAATAATAATAACAATAGAATAAATTAACAGAAAAGTAATAACAGTATTAACAATAGTAATGATAAGAAAAGTACTAATACCAAGGGTGGGGGGGGGGGGGAGGGAAGGAGGGGGAGGGGAGGGCAGGAAGAACAGAGAGGAGATGGAAGGTATAAATCATGGGAAGGATGGAATCTAATGGGTATATTATATAAACAATAAGATGCTAAGTAATATTGGTAATGAAAATTAGGTGGAAAGGAGTTGAAATGCTCAATGAATAACAGCAGACACTTCTGTTGGATAATAATGATAGTAGTAATGATAAGTGCAGCAACGCTTGAAAAAATAGCAGCGGCCGGTAAGGGATGGGAATGATGAACGATAAAAGAGCTAGCATTTCTATTTATGAAGAGAGAGAGAGAGAGAGAGAGAGAGAGAGAGAGAGAGAGAGTGTGTGTGTGTGTGTGTGTGTGTGTGTGTGTGTGTGTGTGTGTGTGTGTGTTTCCATTGTAATGTCAGCCTCCTACTCATTGATCACCCCGTTCCTCATCCCCCCCCCCCCCCCCCCATCAACACCACTAAACCTATCATTACTGGGGGAGGCGGAAAGGGGGTGGGAGTGAGTAGATTGATGTAGCAAGTGGAGAGACTTAGAGAGTGTAGGAAAAGGGAAAAGAAAGGTAGCTGTAACTTATGTCTGAGGCGCACGGCGCACTTGTGTGTGTTTATAATGCATGCTTACGCAGTTGCCTCTCTCACTCTCTCTCTCTCTCTCTCTCTCTCTCTCTCTCTCTCTCTCTCTCTCTTCTCTCTCTCTCTCTCTCTCTCTACATGTTCCATTATTTCAATGTTTTGCGTTGCATTTTATGTTTTCATGACGAAAGTAAAAAAGAAAAAACAAAAAGAAAGGTAATCCCCCAGACCAGTTGGATTAGTCAGACACAAGGAAGAGACCATGTCCCGTACAGTGTATTTCCTCACCTGACAGGGGGTCCTTACAGACCACCAGGATTCCTGTTTTATGAAATGAACGGCACGAAGCCAAAGGTGACACGGTGAATACTCATGGAGCAGCCGTTGACCCAGCCCTCGGAGGTAACTGATCATTTGCACAGGTAATGTGATTTATTTACACAGATTCAAATCTCCAAACCAGTCACTGTTGCCTTGTGGGTAATAACATGGGCAGTTGCTAGCATGTGACGGGTTCACCCCCCCCCCCCCCCCCCCTCCTCTCTCTCTCTCTCTCTCTCTCTCTCTCTCTCTCTCTCTCTCTCTCTCTCTCTCTCTCTCTCTCTCTCTCCATGTTCCATTATTTGCCTGGCAGAGTGAAGACGTAGTCATCTGACTTGAATCTTACCTTCGGCAAATCTTCCTCCTGTGTGTGTGTGTGTGTGTGTGTGTGTGTGTGTGTGTGTGTGTGTGTGTGTGTGTGTGAATCATCCCGAAGCTGCAGAAAGTTCCCAGAAAGTTCCAGAAATTGTTTTCTGAAGGCTTCTTTCATTATTTCCTGGTTGTCATACGACATGGTTCACACACTGTTCTGAATGCTTCTTTCATTTTGACTAGTTGTCGTACGACATGGTTCACACACTGTTCTGAATGCTGCAAGTATTGTGACCGGATATAGTACACATGAGTCATCCTTACACCCCAAACCAAATTATTTCCACAGGGAAAACTTCATCACAAAAGACTGACCATTAAAAAGAAACTCAAGCGACAAACATGTGTATTTGATTTCTGGTGCGAAAATACACCCCCGCCCCCTTCTTCTCCGCTTTTGCACCTATCACCATAACTATGTGATGATCTATTGATTCTGCGACGAAACGCTTTGGGTTAATCCGAGGATCTCCTCGCTTTTAATTACCAACACAGAAGCTTCCAGTTTTAGATCTCGTCTTTTGATGGAAAGTAGCTGCGGTCAACTAAACCAACAAGAAACTATGATCAGATGGTGCAGGACTGGGGCAAAGATTGTAAGAACCCTCCTCACGCACATCAACAGCCGTAGAGACTTTTCCAGTCGTATCATCCTTATGATGGATTGGTGGATAATAGTTATCATTTATCTTTGGCAGCTTTTCTTTTTCAACATTGAAGGCTTGAATAGATAGAATCTTGTGATCGTGTTGTGCAAGATGTTGAACCAAACAGTCTACATTTTTAACAATGGAACGACAGTCCCAATGGAATATCTCAAAAATATTTTCATTAGTTCTACCCATTATTGGTGAACTATCATATTATGCTAAATGAGAAATAAAGGTAGTCTCAGAGATTTGCATATACTGAGAGGGGGACAATTGCATAGAAAAAGTGAAGCAAAGGAGGTGCATGAGAAGAAAAGTTGAGAAGTATCTAAAAAAAATCTATATGTGTTTAACAATAGCTTCAATCAACTAATTGTATAAAACACAGATGTCTAGTAGACATAAAGTCATTAATGGTGAAGAACAATAGGAAATGCTCAGCTTCGTAAATGTCAGGGAATCTTGATCTCTGAGACAAAAGTTATCACAGTGTTGGTGAAACATGTCCCAGTCACTCAAAGCATGGAAGCGATTATGCCAGGCGTGATATTGAGGGCCAGGGTAGGACTGGGGACGGTGGAATCTAGACTGACGTGCAGGCCGTTTCGGGGTTTCCCACACCAGGTTTCGGACACGAGGTCCAGCGTTGCCAGCCAGTATGCTGGGGCTCTTGTGGTGGGGTGAATGCCATCCCTGAGGTGATGTTTCTTCATGTTGTCATGTTTAATGAAAGAGAAGTTGCCTACCCCAATAGGATTGAGAATGCTTACTCCAGTAATAGATCTCTTCATATCGGCCTTCCTCAGGGCAAAGTCATTGCCCTATTTTGTTCAATATTTTAATGTCAGACCTTCCTAGGGGGTTATCGAAAGATACAGTTTTAGTTCAATATGCTGATGACATATGTCTATGGCTGAAAGTCTGAATGAAAAGCAAAACTCCAACCAGAACTCTGAACTACACCAAGAAGTTATGCCAACGCGAACTCGATAAAGTAAGTAAAGGCAAGGCTGAAAATGGTCTTTCATTATCTCTTACAAAAACCAGTATGATGCTTTTCAATTCAGGATATAACCCTGAAAAAAATTCTTATATTTTCTATCCATGGTTCAGTCATACGATATACTCAAACAACCAAGTTAGGGGTGTTAATCTTACATCAAAACTTTCTGGACCAGCCATTTTGAGTATATACTAACTAAAGCATGTAAGAGCTTAAACTTCTTAAAAATCGTTGCGCAAACAAAAATGGGGACAGACCAGCCGCCGTGGCGAAGTGGTTAGCGCCGCGGACTCCTGGCTGGGAGGTCGTGGGTTCGAATCCCATCAGAGGCATGTGGGTTTTTCTGCCCCAACCGGCTCCTACCCAGAGTTGAGTTTGCTGCGGACTCAGCTGGGAAGACTGGGACCACACAGTCGAGTTTCGTCCACTTGATGGATGCGTTTCTAAATCTGAGAGTGTTGCTCAAATTTCCTGACCAACACTGCAGGTGCCTGTATCTCTCGGGCCTGGTTAACGCCGGGATATATTATGAAAGGGAGCGTAGAGTACAGCCCTGTCAGGTAGTCTCAGACCGAAATGGAAATCCGTAGCATCATCTTAATCATCCTCGTTCTCATCGATCAGCATTAAAAAAAAAATGTCTCAGATTCTGTGGCCCTTCATACCCTGCTCTCATGGTGACCTCAATTTCGATGTCCTCTCCACGTCTGTGGCCTTGGTTTGGTGCCAGTCGGGGTCACCGATATCGGCGAGTCCATGGGGGCTGTCGTTGGATGGACGGGGTGGCGCCCTCCGGAGGGAGAGCTCACTCACGTCGGCTCCGCGACTAAGCAATTATTGTCGTCAGTAGGGGGCTTAGTAGGTGGTGTCCTGCGTATGTTAGATCAGAACAGGCGCCACTGAACACCACCGAAGTGACTCAGCACCAGTGCAGTGTCTCCTCCGGTGGGTTGCTTCTTGACTACTTGACATTGACTGCTCCCTGTGGATTGCCGGTGCCGGGGCTGCGTCGGGGCCGACCTGGCTGTGGCTGTGGACGGGGTGTTGGAATGAGCGGCGTGGGTGCACTGCCTCTGAGGTGGCGCAGAGGGTGAGAAAGCAAAAACAACAACAACAACAACAAGAACAACAACAACAACCAACAACAACAACAACAAATGGGGACAGGATACAAAAATGTTAATATTTCTATCAACGTCACTTGTGCGTTCCAATTTGACGTATGCTCAGGAGCTATTTTTCAGTGCTCCACAACATCTATTAACTAAAATATAAAGTGTTGACTGCAAAGCCTATAAACTTTCCTTAGGAGCTCCACTTCATGCATCAAATTTATGAACCTTGATGAGCTAAGAACTCTTTCTGCTGCCAGATATGTTTTTACGAAGTTCGTCGTTCGAAATGTCAGAGAGGCCGAAGTTCGTATGTTGTCCGATCTTCAGTTTGCTGAAAGAGCTAAATTCATCCAATCATTAAAATCCATAAACACGTTAACTTCAGACCTGTTTAAAAAATCAAAATTAGACAGAAAGGAAATAGCAACAAAAGCTTCCTACTCACCTGTACCTTCGTGGGAGATGAACAATTTGAAGCTTGACATCAATCACACAAATTTATCCAAACATGATTCACCTAATATCCTTAGAAGTTCCGTCTGCTCCCATATTGATGACAAGTATTCTGAGCATTTAAAGATTTATACTGATTGGTGCTTGATTTGTGCATGGAAACAGTGAAGTAGGGGCTGCCATCATTAGACCAGCTTCAAAAGTAGAGAAGCAGTTTCACATAATAATGTGAAAATACTTCTATTTTTACTGCTGAATTAGTTGCAGTATTGAAGGCCTTGGATTACATTTTTGATTTTCCGAAAAACGTATTCCAAATTCTATTATGTGTTGATTCTAAATCGGTCTTACATGCACATAAATCTCTAAACCAGAAAATGCGATAGGAATTGATAATTGAAATTAAACACACTGTTCATCTTTTATCACTGAAAGGCACCAGCGTAACTTTCAGTTGGATACCTTCCCGTTGTGGAATTGTTTCAAATGAATGGGCTGATCGAGCTACAAGAAAAGGAGCAGCCAGTCAGGATGATTCAGTTCCAGCTAAGATACGGTTAGATTTACAAGAAGGTTATAGCTGTTTAGTGGATGTGCCATACAAAATGTTTGACAAGAAACTTACAAATCTAAAGTCTCATTACAGTCAGCACTGCATAAATGCTAAGAACAAAAGAAAAACTACACCTCTTTTACATTTCATGTTCCGATCTTATTCTAGGTCAGTTTCCAGCCTGATGTATAGACTTCGTTTAAATGTTCTCCGCACAAAATACAGCACACCTCGCTTTTAGTTAAGTCGAAGGGAGCAAAGGTTTTCCTTTACTGTAACAGATTTTTCTTACAACCAATGTCATCAGTAATAAGAAAGTTTTGATTTTTTTTTTTTTTTATCTTATCCGAGAATTGTTTGTTTCAAAGTCGAAATTAAGTTCATTAAGCTTAAATGGGCAACCAAAAATTGCAAAAAGTAATACATTGTTTTCAAAATCGTGCTTTAATTATTATGAAAATGAAAATATGTCCCAAATTCGAATGATAAATATGTTTGATAACAACTAAAAAGCAAGATATAAACAAAGAAACTGCCTAATAGGCAAATATGTACAATAGGCGTGGCGCCTAATGAAAATAAATGAAAATACAGCATGTAGGTTCACAGAGTAACTTGAACTCCAGTGATGGATGCCTGATGTCTACCCTGTATTTGGGTAGTTTTTCAAAGTAACAGATACCTGCCCTGTCTTTGGACACTATGAAAATAAAGTTAACAACAACACAACCCAAATCATAACAACTCAGCACAACACACTACAAACACACCACACACGCGAACACATGCACGCACGTACGCACGCACGCACGCGCACACACACACACAACAACAACAACAACAACAACAACAAAATTGTGCCGTGTGTGGGACGCACACAATGAAGTGGTTCACCCACCAATCTTTAGCTCCCTGCCTAGAGTGGATGTCCACATAATTGCTATCTGAGACCACTGAAAAGAAGACGGCTTTTGGAAAGGAGTGGTCCATCGATGAGGTGGCACCTCCATGTTCAGGATAAACGGACAGCAACTTGCGGTTCAGGATGTCACTTAGAGCGTGCAATTGCCAAATTCCCATGTAGGACCCCAGCTTTGCGCACTGCGCAACTTCTGCTTCAGGTATAGATCTGACAGTCTGGTGTGAAAGTTTCTGACCATGATAATGCTCAGAGTACACGGTACATGGCATAAACTTTCAGCAGATCTTCATCCAACTCAGACTCTCCTTTCAAATTTGTGTTGTCCAGATACTCAGCCATTTCTGCGGCTATTTCTAAAACGACACGTATTCGCATGTCATCGTGACATTCTTGATGACAGTAGACCATTACAGACGCACAACGGGTTAGGCAACTGCCGTCACCATATATCTGCATGGCTGTGACGCGTGGTGCGTCATTGGGCAGCCATTCTGCTGAATCTTCATCTTTAGTGAACTTTGAAGGGACGCAACCTTCCGTTACCGGGTGCTTTACCAGTGTTGTTCCGTAACGATTCGCAATCGTCAGCATGTCTGTAAGGTTTCTGCTATTGTGCTTCATGCGGAAAGTTTCCTCCTTTGAAAGATCTTCATCCCAGTTCCCTCCCCCCATCCCCTCATCGTTTCTCTCCTCCTCTACTTCTTCCCTGACCACCTCATCATTCTCTCTCTCTCCTCTTGGCCATCTCCCCTCCTTACTCCTTCATCATCTTTCTCCTCAACTCCTTTCCTGCCTTCATTCCTTCTCTTGTCTTTTCCTTCTCCCTTTGACAATTCTTCATTCTTCCCCTGTATCTCCTCTCTCCCTCCCCCCAGCCCCCTTTCTCTCTCTACCCTCTCCTTCATCTTCTCTCATCATTCTTTCACAAGCTCCTCCCACTTCTGCAACATCTCCCTCCACAAACCCCGTACGGTGTTCCCCATTCTCTTTATGCCCTCTTCCAATCTTTCCATGCCCTCCATCTCTCTTTTTGCCAGCTTTTCCCTCTACGTCTTCTTTTTCTTTGTTCCTCTTCCTGGGTCCTGTGTCTCTCTCTTGAGCTTTTTTTTAGCCCAGGTCTTTCTTGGTATAAAAGTCAGTTATTTTCTTCTGACGTCCAGTACATGCAAAATGATCTTTAACAGTTTGCACAAACGCATAGAACGAGTTCAAGAGCGTTTAGCCGCAGTCTGCCTGCAAGCAGTAGATATTTATTTTCCGCACACAATCCAAAACTGTCTTTCCTGACACTTTTTCAGTTTGACCCCCAGAGTCTTCCTCTCCATCCAAATGTTCTCCAGTAGGCCCAATCGGTTCTGGAGCAGCTGACGTGGAGGGTGTTGGATCTTCTGTGCCAGTTGCCAGTTTGTGAAACGCTGATGTTGCAACATCGTCATCAACACGGATGTAGTCGGATGCTTGTTCATCGCACTCATCAAAGAGGTTTTCAATCTCACTGTCCATATATTCGTCCTCTGTAGATTCATCTCTTTTTGCTACCATTTCATCCATCCTGAATCCAGCTTTGCGGAAGCATTTGCTTATTGTGCTTGGGTTCACCTTGTCCCATGTTTGTTTGAAGGTGCACACAGCGTCAAGGGAAGTGAATTGATAATTTTCAGCAGCTCCTCCTGCATCTGTATATGCCTTCAGCTCGAGATCTTTGGCCGTGCGACAGTGAACTTTCATATTTTGAATCATCTCTGCATCACACGGCTGTCATTTTGATGTGGCCTTTGGCGGCAAGAAGAGGATATCCGTCGCATTTAGCACCAGCAGGATATTGTGCGCCGAACAGTTGTCGAGCACCAGCGGAACTTCGTGTTTCTGCCGGTTCATCTCTCTGTTAAATGACTGCAGCCAGTCCTTGAAAATGTCTGCCGTCATCCACGCCTTGACGTTGGCCTTGTAATCAACAGGCAGTTTCTTGATGCCATGGAAACATCTGGGGTTGTTCAATTTCTCGATTATTAGCGGTGAGTTTTCCCGTGCCGATCATGGTGCTGCTTCACAGGACGGTGATCTTTTCCTTGGATTGTTGGTCACCATGCCATTTGTCGTGTTTGAAACAGTGTGTCGTATCTGGCAATAGTCTTCAGAATAAAGCTGACTCATTTAGATTGAAACTGTCTCATTTAGATTGAAGACATCAAGTAATCATAAAAAGGAGAGAGAGAGAGAGAGAGAGAGAGAGAGAGAGAGAGAGAGAGAGAGAGAGAGAGAGAGAGAGAGAGAGAGAGAGAGAGAGAGAGAGAGAGAGAGAGAGCACCTTGCTTTGATGAATCAGTCCAGGAGTTCTCTGTCGACTTCAGCAAGCTGTGGTTGACGTTGTCGTTGTGTCGATGGGTCTACAGTGCCGCTTTGGAATTCAGCCCTGTACCTCTCTTTGTTCTTCAACACGGCAGTTACCATGGATGGATAACTTGAACCTGTTCTGCTATGGTAGATTTTTTTCTTTACGGAAAACAGTTGTTCTTCATCAATAAGTTGAATTTTTCTTTTCAACGACAACGACTTTCTTTTCTTCCCTTTCTCCATCATCTCTGGTTAGCATCCAAAGGATAACGGTGACAACAGTTTCGCAGGTGGCACAGCTCGTTTTGCTACTGTTGCTGGAGCTAGGTTGACACTTCGGACGTTTCTCATGTTCCTGTTGTGCAGTGGGCGGGCATCTGGGCTACATCCGGTAAATTATAGGGTAGGTTTCTGGAAGAGACGAAGGTCATGAAGAGGACATTTTTTTTTTATTTTAGTATAACTGAGGAGTCTGTCCTGTGGGGAACCAGAAATGTATTTACTTAAGGAGTGTTTTATAACCGAGTTGCTAGAGCCGGGGAGTATTTAGTAATAGAAAAGAAGACCTCTGACAGGGAAGCAGTGTTTCCCATTACTGTAACTGACACTGCTTGTGGCTGCCTTTACTATAAGCGGGATATGTGGAAGAGAAATATAATAACATTTAGTCATTTACTCATCCATTGCTCCAAAATCAAAGAACTAGTATCTCTAAGAGTGGGACGTCAGTTTTCACCCGAGTCTTCCATCTCTCTTGAAGATATTTTGAACAGTTATCCACTTCTTCGCATTATTTCCGAGTGTTTGATTAATTGTCCAGTTGGTATCTTCCTGTGATTGACTCAATTTCCATCGTCCCAAACCCCCATTTTTGCGATAGTTCTGTCGCTTTTAACACACACACACACACACACACACACACACACACACACACACACACACACACACACACACACGCACGCACGCACGCACGCACGCACGAACGCACGCACGCACGCACACACACAGAGCACTGAGGTAAAGAATTGTTTGTGTCATTGTTCTTTCACTGTGCCATACCTGCACGCTTTGTCAGACTTCCCTCCCTCCTTTCAACTTCAGCCAGTGTGTTTGTTTGGCATACAAGTTTTGTCTGCTCAACAGATTCACTATGTGTTATGTCAAAAACAGTTTGAAACAAACCATAGGACTAAAACGCTCCCCTGTCGGCACTTTTATTCAAGCATTGCCAGAAAACAGCAGTGTGGTAGGTCGATAATGATTTGGGTTATGTAACGTTTCCAGGAAAACGAGTAGTTCTCACAGATCCAGGTACAGCGCCACACCCTGCAGCTTTCTCTTTCACTTTTTTTTTTCTTTCTCGCTCTCTTTCTTCTGTTTCTCACTGATTTTTTTTCCAACACTAACTTCGACACGCCTTTTCCTAAAGATCTCACTGATGGGCTAGGTGAATGAATTCTTCTGCTCTCTCTCTCTCTCTCTCTCTCTCTCTCTCTCTGCCACTCTGAAATATGAAATGTTTCCTTACAAGAGGAAGGTTTTTTGTATTGAGGAGTTAACACTTCTTCCAGATTATGTACGAATGCTTTACGTCGCGTCTGAACTACATATTGACGTAACAACTCGATATGACGTACACTTCTCATTTAAAACCTTTATTGCAGTCTCTTATATGCATTCACATAGTTATTATATACAAAGTTCTTCAATTTGTTAAGAAACACATCAAATGTCGATTAGATGCCAGTTGCGTCCCCTGAGCATGGGATTCACCATCACAATGCTCCCCCAAATCACATATCTGTCTTTACCTGACATTTACAACGGATACAACAAACGAACATGCAGAAAGACAGACTGACAGACAGACAACAGACAGACAGACAGACAGACAGACAGACAGACAGACAACCAAACAACGGATGCATGTTCTTGAATTCAATCTAAATTCATGCATCACGCTCTTCCAAACAACTTTTTAACCCTAGTATGTATGGATTATGAAATTGGAAGTTTGAAGAACAAGGCATATAACATTCTGGAAAATGTGAACATTTTGATGCAAACTAGTCCCATCAAAACGAATGGAGCTTTTCAGAAAGGCCAGGAACAATGATGTAGGCCTAATACAGATAATCAAAATGCCCAGACCAGTCAAGAAAACTCGAGGTCGCCTGACTGATGAAAAGGCATGACACATTTCAAAACAGTTTCTGAAACTTTCTGGACACTTTGTGCACGTTCGGAATGATCCTGGCCCCTTAAGAAATTTCACAGATGATCACACTGACTATATATAACATAAAGTCACATGCGACTGAATGCATCCAAGGAAAACTCTAAATATACGGATCTAAAAAATACATCTAAAGAAAACTCAAAAAATACATATCTAAAAACAAAACTCTGAAACAAGTATACGCGATCTCTTTATAATAGATATAACTCTCAACGTGCAATTTCCCCCAAAAGGTGACGTCTTGACAATGTAACAATGTTCCCCATAACTGTGACTAGCAGGCAATATTTTTGACAGTAAGGATTGTGGCTTACATGCAATATCAGTGAGAATTTCAAAAGTGTCATGACTTTCAGGTAAAGTTGGTGACCATTTCACCACGGACTTTGACTTGCAGGCAGAACTGGTTGTTTCACCATGGATTGTACCTGACATGCAAGGTCAATGACATGTTCACCAGACTTGTCACTTACAGGTAATGCTGAGGACAGCTCTCTGAGGATAGTGACTTACAGGCAATCATAATGACACGTTCACCAATATTGTGACTGGAAACGATACACTCTAAGGTGCAGGTGGGACCCAGAGGAGTACTGTCCTCAACTGCCTAACAAACCAGCTGCGAGCAATCCTGCATCACCCTTGGTAGCCTGCACTATGTTCAAATAAGTGCATGCACACAGAAGACATTCCATTAAGACGTCAAGGGACATAATTGCTTCCTGGGAAATGCCATTGTGTAATGGCCACCGGATGTGACACGAAAGAACTTCCTCGGGAGTGTTCCCTTGGGTGTACCAGCCCATATTTCATGACTGCAGAGCACACCAGCAAAAAAGCCACAGTCAAGCAACTGCAATGTGCATCCTGGAGCTCATTCGTTGCTGTTCCGCTGACAGGTGATGACAGTATGTCACGAACGGCCTCTTCCCTCCCCTTTTCTCTTGGTGGTTTAACCAGGGAGAGGTGAGGCGAGCTGTCCGTGCAATTGTTACCTTCCCCTTCCATCCCCCAACCTTTCCTCAGTGTGGCGTGTCGCCTGTTGTGGCACACGAAACTTGTAGGACATGTGTGTATTTTGAACCATTGCGACAACTGTTTACTGTTCTGGTTCTAGCAGAGGATGTGTGTAGGCAGTTTACTGTTTACTCATGAGTCATTCGTTGATCGGAGAGCACGGTCTCCGCCATTGGGAGCTGTCAACGAGCATTCCAGCTGTTTGAGTCGTCTTCGTTGGGGTCCAGTCTGAAGAGGTCTGGGTTGTCCCGTCTTCGTTGGCGTAGGGCGATGGTCCTGCCTTTATTTTTCCTCTTTTCCCCGTCCACCATCCTGTTGGAAAGCACCGGAAGAGTTTGTATTAATGTAGATAGTGAAGGCCAGTTTAAGTTGGAAGTTTTATTCATTTTTGTGGTAGCATCTGAGAGTTGTTTTTTTTTAACCAGTTTTTTTTAGCTTCGCAAGAGTATTGCCATGGTAGTCGGAAAAGTGCCGTTTCCCTCAGGGGAAATAGGAAGATAATGTTGTTGTTTTTTTGTCGATTTGGAAATCTGTTCTCTATTACCTGTAGACCCACTCAGAGAAGTGTTCACTTTGAAGAGGACTATCTGTCCTACATTGGTTTGGTAACTTTGTTGATGAACTGTTTAGTGGTTAAGAATTAAATTCATTATGCATGTAGAAACATGTTGGTTCGTTTAGCCATATAGTTTCTAACATTAAGGTTCGCTCGATACTATTCGTAACAGAGTGGAGAATTCAATCCATGATGTTATCAACTGTTTACGAGTGAGTTCCTTTCAGTCGAAAGAAAAGTTCAGGGAAATCTGTAGGCAAATCGAGACGCGCAACAACGCTATCACTCGACCAGTGTGGGAATTAAGGGGGGTGAGTAGTGGACACACCTCAATGCACCCGTTCATTGCGCTTGCTCATTGTCTTGTCTTGTTTCGTTTTGTCTTGTCTTGTATTTGTATTACTCCTTCGTATTATCGTTTCGTATCAGAGTGTCATGAAAGCATGGTCATATAGTTATGTTTATTTTTGACCAGGTGGATTTATTTTGGGGTTAAACGAAATATTTGATAATTGATGCACTGCTCCTACGGCCAGAAACAACTGTAAGGACATCTATAAAGCTAGCTTAAATGTCATACATGACTTACGATTTCCCCATGCACCCCACTCCTGCTCATGGACTGACGACGAGTAGTGACACCACCACCTTACCTCCTCATGACTCCCACCGACCATGAGCAGACATGTGTGAACACACTATTGATCCCCAGTACAGGGTTTGATTTCTGGCAGACGTTCGTTTGCTCAGCTTAATGTGAGCCAGCACAGGTGCCCCTGCCCATCGCAAGGGAGGTCCTAGACGTCACTACACACGCCCACGAGGGAGCAGCCCACCTGTCCGTGGAGGTTCGGGTCTGGAAGAGGAGATCTCCAGGAGAAGGGTCGAACGGTCTTCTCTTTGCTGCTGTGGGCTTCAGGGCTTGGAGTGACTTCCTCCTCTGTTGCCATGAGTGGACCCATGTGTCAGTGTGGCTGCTGTGTGAGGTGGCATAGTGGGGGCTGACCCACCCCATCTGGGAGCATTCGGTTAGCGAGCATCAAACTGTTTTCTTTTTATATATTATTTATTATTACCATTAAGTGAAATGGTAAACAATTTTGCTAAGGTGTAGGCCCCGTTTGTATGCTAGTTGTGTTTCTGTCTTTCTTTCTTCTTTGGGGGCATTAGTAATAGTGAGGTCAGTGTTCTGGACTTAGGGGGTATCCCTGGGGTGTTCTATGTTAATTATTGTTTTCTTTTTCTTAGCCCAGTAGGGAGGTTAGTTCTTTGTAAGAGTACTTTCCTCTTCTATACCCCTTCTTTTCTCCGTATACTCCGTCTATCCTCCCTCTTCTGTGACAGGCCCTGAATCCCAATAGGCATGTGAATGTACATGTGTGTATGAATGAATAAAGTGTTGTTTGTGTTGCACACTATTGGCTCTTGTGGTGAGTGGTGAGTGTGCGATCTGACTTTCGACTCTATGGTCCCTTACTGAACCTGATACAGTACGGCTCCAAACACGGCCAAGCTTTCGCCACTTGAGGTCTTACGTGCTCTCTGATAGGTAACGTTGTGGACGAACTAGCTGGTGGAGAAGACTCCGTGCACTGTGACGACCATACAGATGAAGGACATGCCACTGTGCTGAGGACAGAGGAGTCACATCCATGGGTGAAATGAGGTGGAAGGAAGTGTCTGGCAGACTTGAACTGTCTTCTACGAGGACAACGTGACCCTTAGGGTCAGGTCAGTTGAGTTTAATGAGGACTGACCTTTCAGACATAGTATGCCTTTGCATACACTGCCGCTGTCAGCTGTGACACATTCCTCCACTGTCACACAGTCACTCAGAACTGGCCTGACTGGAAATACCATCATCATTTTCACTTCATGATTGTTGTCAGTTTGGACTCCCATCATTGTGTGAAAATGGAGTGTTATTCACATGACCACTTGTGTACTGCGTGTGAAAATGGAGTGTTATTCACATGACCACTTGTGTACTGTGTGTGAAAATGGAGTGTTATTCACATGACCACTTGTGTACAGTGTGTGAAAATGGAATGTTATTCGCATGCATAATCATCACCATTTCCAAGAAAGGTAATCCCAACCATTATTACCAGGACTACTGCTCTATAAGCTTGATCAGTCATGTCGGCAATGTGACGCTCAATACTATTTGGAATAGACTGATTGCTAGCAGATACAATCACTGCTGAACAAACTGAGGAGATTTTTTCTTTTTTGTATCCCATCTTCTGTTCCAGTTGTGATAATGATTTTAGATCGGATAGAACGTTTGACTTAATTCTGTTACATGCCAAATTCTATATTTACACATGTAAATGTGAAAAAAAGATTTGCCATTATTTCATGTGTCCATTGTGTATTTGCAAGCAACATATCAAACTGAAAAGTATGCTGCATGTCTTCGAGTGTCACTCACAAGGTTTGTTACACAGTGGCTCCCATATTCATTTTTATGGGATTAACGCATTATTTCTTTTTGTGCAAGGTTTCCAAATAATATGACAAAGGCCAGTTGCTTTTTTCTCTCTTTGATGAATTTATATTTTTTTTTGTTTCTGTCATTTTGTTGATCATTTAGTTAATAATCACTGTATTTATTTTTATCCTTTGTGGTTATTATTGTATTTATATTTGTTCATTGTTACATTTTTTAACGCATACGGTGTTTATTAAGGGACTGATGTTACTTTTTAATGGTAGTAGTAGTAATAAAAGTAGTGATAGTAGCAGTGGTGGTGCTAAAAATGGTATCAGTAATCACTGTAGTAGCAAGGTAATGATGGTGATGATGTCGATTCTGATGATGATGGGGAGGAGGAGGAGGAGGAGGAGGAGAAGTATGTTTTGTTATCATTATCATTGTTGTTTTACTACGTTAAGTTTGCGTTTTATATTCCCTATTTGTAATTTGTTCTTAAGTTTTCAAATAAAATATGTCTCATTAAAAAAAAATCTTCTGTGGCGTCACATAGCCATTGAACCCATCCTGCTTCCTTTGTGGATATTCTGCTTACGTACTCTTTCTGCATCATCACAGATTTTTTTTTTAAGTTGATGGGAACAGTCCCTTGTTTGGACGTTACAGAAAATGGTAGTTTTCAACACATTCGATGTTCTTAAGTGTAATAGTTTTAACTCATTTGGTTTTAACTGAAACAAAATGAAAATGTTCAACCCATTTGATTTTATCACAGCACCAAATGATTTCTTTT
>CM065742.1:45680578-45708078 GCA_033310375.1 Conus canariensis
TTTTTTTTTTTTTTTTTTTCTTTTGCTGTTTATTCCCTTAAAGAGACCGGCCCACACCGTGCAAATGGAGAGCTTTTCAGTCTGGAGGTGTCTGACATAACTGGAAGCAATCTTTCATAGAATGTTCCTGCTTCCCTTAACAGTAGTCCTTTGTGTGTCGGAACAGACCCAGAGAATATATTTTTAGAAATAGCTTCATTTACTTATACAGTGGGGTGTAAACGTAAACTGAAAGTCCTATTTTTGTCTAAAAAAGATGCTTTTATTTACTATTTCCTTTCACATGATAGTGGTGTGTAAAGGCAAACAACGTGCCAGACGAGGAGAGAAAGCATATCCTAAAGAATGACTGGAAATGTGAAAATACAGTGTGTCTTTTTGTGTTGGAATGTTCTCACTGCAGCAATCCACGGCGAAGGGTAATAATCACTGTCAGCCTACTTTTGCACAACTCTGGTAATACATATTTTCCACATAATGCACACACAGGCATGGTGATGGTAATGTTGCTTATAATCCAGCCGACTGCAAAAGGCCATATCAGAGATCTTACCGCGTTGAAGTCAACTTACAAGTCATTAAAGAAACCTGATTCACACTACCGTTTAAAAGACACCTTTTAAAATCACACTGGAAATGTTGTTAAAAATCTATCCTCTGTACACTTTTAGATCAGATGAGAGATGTTAATCTCTTTCAGAAATTCCCACAGGTTTCAGGTTAGACATAAACTTGAGTGTACTTTCAAATGTTCATGTGTTTTTCATGTCTGATGTTAAGGTTTGCAGGACTGCCAGGTTCCACGTAACTGGACGTACGGAGACAGGTGAGAGTGACGCGTTTCTTTTTTGGCGGATTTGAGTGCGCTAACTGGTGCTCCAGGTGGCTTACTACCCTCCAGGATGAACGACACGGTAATACTACCAGACACTTACCATGCAGATTTTGGAGACATTACATCCAGTGCAACCAACCACACAAATCAGCCATCCACATTGCCCGACCAAGTGTTCTTACCTTGCAACAATCCTCGAAATATCATCAGTCCTCACGTGACGGAAATGGTGGAGCTTGTGCTGTTCGCCGGGATATTTCCTGTCCTCGTGACCTATGGCGTCATCACCAACGTCATCAATATGGCTGTCTTTGCTCAGCAGGGACTGTCAGACCGAATTAACTTGTGTCTGTTTAGGTATGGTATACCAGAGCGTCTGGTATTATAGACGTGGTGTTGTATGAGTATGTACCACAGATTGAGTTAACATTTATGCCAATGAGGCTGTTTATTTTTTCCCATTATTAGTGCTGAAAACTTATTTGAATATCTGCATTATGATCGTTTTATTTCTATTATCCCATAGACGTCAGAAGAATCATTTCATTAAACAATACTTGATTCGGCAAGTTTGTATGTTATGTGAATCTCTCAAGTCGTTACTGTATTCTGGTCATTCTTACCATGTCTGCGGTAGGGAACACTTCAATTCATTCATGTATGTACGTTTCCCTTTTCAGGCCTATAGTCGCAATTTTTCTGTCTGTTGTGCTTTTTCTTTCAAACGTCATTTGTGTTTGGCATCCAAAGGATATTGTGTACATTGTTTTATCTATTTGTTTCTTTTTTTTCCTTAGTATTCTTGAATTTTCTCCCTGTTATTATGTTTCTTCAGGAATGTTGAGATTAAGAACCATGTTCCCATCTTTTGATGCTGATATCCATGATAAGATTTTTTCGTTTCTGAACTGCTGACACGGGAAGATTGCTCTTCTTCGTATCTTTGGGATGCTGACCTTGATATCTATAATTAGGTTAGTGTCTTTTGAAGGCTAATCACACAGTAACGTTTCCAGGCGAACAGACATCCCAAACAATTTCTAACAGCAATGAGTATTTCAGAGCTGTGTTACCTCATGACCACTGCTGACGAGTATGCTCATCAGTGAGAGACTGTAACGTCCTTGTGATGGGATGGGGCGGACAGATAGAGTGACCAGGTACCACTATCTGTCATGTCTTGTTTTCATGGAAGGATGGGCGTCCATTCACATACAGCAAAGACCTTTTTAAAATGTACATAACCTAAAGTTACTGTCCGCCCGCAGCCGAGGGGAAGTGGTTAGCGTCGCGGATTCAAGGCTGGGAGGTCGTGGGTTCGATTCCTATCAAAATGAATCGATTTAACTGAAGACATGTGATGTTTGATTAGAAGTAGTCGAGTGTTCACAGACACACTGACCCAAACATCATGAAATTCAACGTCCATTTAGTAACTCTTTTTGTTTATGTATTACAAATGGAATAATAAGGCAACAGAATGTTTTAATTTCAGTCAGTATGGAAGCCATCCAGGACTAATGTTTGTTGGTAGAAAATGAAATAATGTTAATAAGAATTGCAGAAAAAAAAATGTATGTACGTACGTACTTATGTATGCACAAACATACATATAGACAGACAAACAGACACGTACAGCAAGTATAGATCTGCTGAGATCGTTGCAACATCCAAAAATAAATCTCCCTTTCGGACCCCCTCCCCCATCCGTCCCTTTAATTAAACACACGCAACCAGTCCGCTTGAGCATCTCAGTAAAGACTCTCATCGATTTGAAAGGACCCACAACCCATCCGAACAAATTGTCGGTTGTTTCCCCACCCTGTTCGATCGTGTTTGATCGATTTCAGTAAACACCCTGAACTTCTTTGTTCATCCCACATCTTGGTTTTTAAAAGGATAATTTTCATGGAAGAACGAATGCTCTGGTTTTTGTGTTTCTTTTGCAGTTCGGTGTGTGTATGTGTGTGTGTGTGTGTGTGTGTGTGTGTGTGTGTGTGTGTGTGTGTGTGTGTGTGTGTGTGTGTGTGTTGTGTGAGGGTGTGTGTGTGTTTTCTTTTCCAAATCGGTGTGTGTGTGTGTGTGTGTGTGTGTGTGTGTGTGTGTATGTGTGTGTGCGTGCGTGCGTGTGTGTCTGCGTGCGTGCGTGCGTGCGTGTGTGTGTGCGCGTGTGTGTTTGTGTGCGTGTGTGTGTGTTTGTCTGTTTATGTGTGTGTGTTGTGTGAGTGTGTGTGTGTGTGTTTCTTTTACAATTCGGTGTGTGTGTGTGCGCGAGTGCGTGCGTGCGTGCGTGTGTGTGCACGTGTGTTTGTGTGTGTGTGTGTGGTGTGTGTGTGTGTGTGTTGTATGTGTGGACGCGCGCGCGTTTATTTTTCAGTCTCGCAGTGTCCGACACAGGGTTCCTGCTGTTCTTAATGTGTTGCAAGTCCTACGCTCTCGTCAGTCTGGTGGACCGTGAGGCGGGACATTATTGGGGAAAACGATACCCCGGTACCGTATTGGGCAGTTTTCTGGGCTTCGTGGTCCTGTCCAACGTGACAACGGCTGTCATAGCCGTGGAACGGTGTATTTGTGTTCTGAGTCCCCTCAAAGCTGCCAGGATCTTCAGAACAAAGTCAGTGTGTGTTGTATTGTGTTGTGTTGTGTTGTGTTGTGTTGTGTTGTGTTGTGTTGTGTTGTGTTGTGTTCCGTTGCGTTGTGTTGTGTTGTGTTGTGTTGTTGTTGTTGTTGTGGTGGTGGTGGTGGTGATGGTGGTGGTGGTGGTGGTGGTGTGTGTGTGTGTGTGTGTGTGTGTGTGTGTGTGTGTGTGCGCGCGCGCGCGCCGTGCGTGCGTACGTGCGTGCGTGCGTGCGTGCGTGCGTGCGTATGTGCGTGCGTGTGTGTATTCTCATGTGTGTGTGTTTGTGTGCGTGTGTGCGTGTGTGCGCGCACACGTGTGCGTGTGTGTGTGCGTTTATGTGTGTGTAGTGTGTGTGTGTGTGTGTGTGTGTGTGTGTGTGTGTGTGTGTGTGTGTGTAAAGAAGATAAAATGCAGGAAATTTATCATCACGAGATAGATGTCTACATTGTTACGTCTTCCACAGTAGGTGAATGATTAAATGTCATCTTAGTATAATTGATTTTCACAATAACTCAATGTTATTTCCGTTTTAAATCATCTTGAAGCCAGTGTCAATGAAACAGTACTAACATATTTCACAGAATTGTATACGTGGAGCAAAATAGTATGATTTCAATGTGAACGGAAACTGCAACACTATTTTAGTTCGACGGATTCTACGTGATTTTCATTTCAAGGTCTTTACCAATGGGAAGAATAAAACGATGCGATTACAATTTCTAGAATTTAATGCAGTACCATCGCTCCTAGGTTTTTGTGGTTTAAAACAACTTACTAATCCATTCAATCCAATGACCTTTTTTCACATTCGTATATGGTTTTGCAGGTATATGGCAATACTGATTGTCGTAATGGGCGTGTACATTCAAACAGTGCTCAGTGCTGCCTTCAGCCTGCGATATCAGACCGTTGAAGTCACCGACCCCTCACCAACACCTCCACCTTCATCTCTCGCTCGTCTCCTTTCTACCTCCGTCACCGAACCATCATCGACATCATCTACAGCCACCTGCTCCTCGTCACTCTTCCTTTCTTCTCTCTCGTCGTTGTGATCGTCTGCACCATCATCATCATCTTTCGCCTCAAAGTCACAGCCACCTGGCGTCAAAAAGCAGTGTCCAATATGACGTCAGTGGCGAAACAGGAAGTGAAGGTGACGCGGATGCTGGTGACTGTGTGTATGGTATACGTCACGTGCACAACCCCAGCTGTGATCCTGGAGATAGCGATGTTTAGTCGTGTGCCGGGGTTTATGATCACAGATTATCTGTGCAATTTGTTCAAAGTGTGCGTGGCTCTTCGTAATCTGCTTGAGATGGTGAATGCTTCCAGCAATTTTCTCATCTACATCCGACAGAGTTCCCGCTATCAGTCCACTCTCTGGCAGCTGTGTCCTTCCTGGTTGTCCAGTCGATGCAGGAAACCTGGAGGTGGAAGCGAGTAGTGTATTGACCTTTCTTTCACCATGGTCAGCATTGCAGGCATAGGGTGATCATAGGTGTGCACAGCAACACGAATACGGTGTTCGTTTTTTACCTCTCTGCAAGAAACGTGTCTTTCCCTTTCTGCAAGAAAGTTAGAAAACTAAGGGATGGAGAAATTCTGACTGCAGTTTTCTTTTTTTTAACCTCTCCACAATAAACTGTGTTTGTTACATGTCTTTTTACCTCCCCACAATCAGTCTTAAATGAAAGTTAGCGAACTGCCCAAAAAACGTGGACAAACGAATCACAAGACAAAACAGGACGCACTTCGACGTCTTAGGTCTTCTTCAGGCAAGATCAAACAGTTATCACAAAGAAAAACAACGAGCAATCACTTATCTTCAATGACTTCAGTGCAAGATAGGCGTTGAATGAAAACGAGGCTGTCAGAAGGGAGATAATGTGTGAGTCATGGTAGTAATGATGACAATTATATTACTATAGGAATACTAATGATGGTAATGATGATGATCAAAATATTGAGAGAAAAAAACAGAACAAATAAAGACAGGATTACGATCACTTTTGGTGATGATATCGTTATAGCATTTGTAGTATGGGAGAAAGAAGAGTGGGTTAGAGGAAGTTTAAAGAGATGGTTGCCGTGGCAACGGTCTTAGCGGCAATGGCGATAGTGATGTTAATGGCGTGATAGTAATATCAATACAACAATCGTATTAATGATGATAATGCTAACAACTATAGCGAAGGTAATGGTAATAATGGTACTGATAATAAAAGCATGATACAGAAATATATTTAAGAGGAAAAAAATTATGATAATAATAATATAATGATAATAATAATAACGGTAATAATAAAATAATAACCACAATAGAATAAATTAACAGAAAAATAATAACAATATTAACAATAGTAATGATAATAATAGTACTAATACTAAGGGGGGGGGGGGGGGGGGGCAAGGGAAGGAGGGGGAGGGGAGGGCAGGAAGAACAAAGAGGAGATGGAAGGTATAAATCATGGGAAGGATGGAATCTAATGGGTATATTATATAAACAATAAAGATGCTAAGTAATATTGGTAATGAAAATTAGTTGGAAAGGAGTTGAAATGCTCAATGAATAACAGCAGACACTTCTGTTGGATAATAATGATAGTAGTAATGATAAGTGCAGCAACGCTTGAAAAAATAGCATAGGCCGGTAAGGGATGGGAATGATGAACGATAAAAGAGCTAGCATTTCTATTTATGAAGAGAGAGAGAGAGAGAGAGAGAGAGAGAGAGAGAGAGAGGAGAGCGCGCGTTGTGTGTGTGTGTGTGTGTGTGTGTGTGTGCGTGTGTGTGTGTGTGTGTGTGTGTGTGTGTGTGTGTGTGTGTGTGTGTGTGTGTGTGTGTGCGTGTGTGTGTTCCATTGTAATGTCAGCCTCCTACTCATTGATCACCCCCTTCCTCATCCCCCCCCCCCCCCCATCAACACCACTAAACCTATCATTACTGGGGGAGGCAGAAAGGGGGTGGGAGTGAGTAGATTGATGTAACAAGTGGAGAGACTTAGAGAGTGTAGGAAAAGGGAAAAGAAAGGTAGCTGTAATTTATGTCTGAGGTAAACAGTGGGAGGTATGTTAGTATGTGTGTGTGTGTGTGTTGGTGGAGGAGATTGCAGGTTGGTGCTGCAGAGGTGGAATGGTACTAACTACCTTTGGGTGTTGATGCCATGACAATGGAGGGTGATGAGTTTTGCAGTAAGATTAGGTTCCTGCATAAGGCGCTCGAAGTTGTCACTCTGTGACTGCCAAAGTGCCAGAACTTTGACATGGTTGATGTTGTGTTGGGTGTGGTTGAAATGTAGAGCGACTGGTTCGGGACGATGGTGGCAGATGTCATCCTGGTGTTCAGAGATGCGTGTCTCAAGTGTGCAAGATGTCTCACCTACATAGATCTTACCACATATCTGGCAGTGGATGGCATACACAATGTTGTGGCTCTGATAGGAGAAAGTACGTTCAATAGTGAATGAGTCTTTGGGGCCATGTAGGCTGATGTCTGGTTTGGTGAGAAGGCAGATTTTGCAGTTGGGTTTTGAGCAGGAGAAAGTACCTGGTGGCTTAGTTGTGGAGGTTTTGTTCAGCTAAGAGCGCACCACTAGGTCTTTGAGGTTTTTGTCACGTTTGAAAGTTAGACTTCAGGATCCTGTAGATGGGCAGAGTGTGAGGATGGAAGAGAAGGCAGGTGGTGGGTCTGTCTGTCTTTTTGGGAGGCTTAGTTTCCAGAGCAGATGTTCTGGATTTAGCTGTGGTGCGGCTGACAGCATCATTAATGATGGCACTAGGGTAGCCATGGTTGGTGAAAAACTGAGACATTATGACTGCTTGTACAGTGAAATCTTTGTTGCTGGAGCAGAGTCTGCGTAGACGAAGGAATTCAGAATATGGAATGTCTGTCTTTAGTGGACTGGTGGTGGGAAGATGTGTAGTCCAGGTAGGGGTACGCATCAGTGGATTTATAGATGACTGAGGTTTTAAGCAGTCCATCTTTGAGGGAGATAGCGATGTCCAGGAAGTTAACTGACTGTGAAATGGTGTAGGTCAGTTTGATGGACGGATGGAAGGTCTGAGCAAAGTTGAGGAAACTGCCGAAGTCATGTTCTCTAAAAGAGGAAGTATTTAGATGACTAGCAACAGAAGCAGAACAAGCAGCAAAAAAGGAAACGTGAAAGGACTGTATGACATCACCAAGAAGCTGGCAGGAAAGTACAGGAGGCCAGAACGACCAATAAAAGACAGAGAAGGAAGGCAACTCACAGGAGAAGAGCAGCAGGAGAACAGATGGGTTGAGCACTTCGAGGAGCTCTTGAACAGACCATCGTCAGAGAACCCTCCAGACATCGAAGGGGCTGACTCAGACCTGCCCATAGACTGTGGGGCACCAACCAAGGAAGAAATTAGAAAGGCCATCAAACCGTTGAAGAACGGAAAGGCGGCAGAACCTGACAACATCCCCGCAGAGGTGCTGAAGACAGACATAGAGACCACAATAGAGATGCTTCGGCCTCTCTTCAAGATCTGGGAAGAGGAGCAAGTGCCAGCAGACTGGAAGGAAGGATACTTTATCAAGATTCCCAAGAAAGGCGACCTTAGCAACTGTGCAAACTACAGAAGAATCACACTGCTGTCAGTGCCAGGAAAGGTTTCCAAAAGAGTCATTGTGAACAGGTTAAAGGATCCTGCTGATGCTCAACATCGCAGCCAGCAGGATGGCTTTCGCAAGAATCAATTCTGCACAGATCAGATCATTGGTGTGCAATCGAACGAGTGGAACTTATCCGTGTACGTCAACTTTATCGACTACGAGAAAGCCTTTGACAGCGTAGACCGAGACACCCTGAGGAAGCTTTTCCGACATTACGGTGTGCCGGTCAAGATCACCACCATCATCAGAAACTCGTACGAGGCTCTGACCTGCAGAGTCATCCATGGAGGGCAGCTCACGAAGGCATTGGAAGTGAGGACTGGCGTTAGACAAGGTTGCCTGCTTTCACCATTTCTATTTCTACTGGCAATTGACTGGATCATAATGACCTCAACAGATCAGAAAAGACATGGGATTCAGTAGACACCCTGGACGCAGCTCGACGATTTGGACTTCGCCGACGACCTGACACTATTCTCGCACACCCAACATCAAATGCAACAGAAGACAAGCAACGTAGCAGCCACATCAGCACAAGTAGGGGTCAGCACCCATAAAGGCAAGAGCAAGATTCTCAAGGCCTACACTGTCAGCACCAACTCGATCATGCTGGACAGCGAGATGCTAGAGGAGGTAGACGCCATTATCTACCTGGGCAGTGTCATCGACAAACGGGGGGGGGGGGGGGGGGGGGGGGGGGGGGAGGATCGGAAAGGCCAGGGCAGCGTTCGTACAGATACGGAACATCTGGAGCTCCAAGGAACTGTCAATTAACACCAAAGTCAGGCTCTTCAACACCAACATCAAGGCAGTTCTATTGTACGGGGCGGAGACCTGGAGAATTACAGTCACCACAATCAAGAAAGTGCAGGTGTTCATCAACAACTGCCTGCACAAGATTTTCCGCATCCGGTGGCCAGACACCATCAACAACGACGAGCTCTGGGACAGAACAAACCAGCTGCCCGCAGAACAGGAAATCAAGAAACGACGTTGGGGCTGGATTGGGCATGCGCTGCGGAAGCCCGCAAACAACATCACCAGACAAGCCCTAACATGGAACCCCCAAGGAAAACGAAAAAGAGGTCGGCCAAGAAACACCTGGCGCAGGGACCTGGAAGCAGACATCAGGAACATGGGGATGACTTGGAACCACCTGAAGAAAAGAGCCCAGGACAAAGATGCCTGGAGGTCCTTGATTGGCGACCTGTACCCCAGATGGGGTAATAGGTGATGATGATGACGATAAACTGTGTTTGTAAAACAAAGAGATGGAGAACTTCTGACTGTAGCAGCTATGGTAATAGAAACAACACAATGTACGAGAAAATGATCTCTCTTGGGGCTGAAGAATACAGTTAATGGAGCTTTGTTCATCCTGCCGCGATGTCATAAAACAAAAAAAGAAAAGAAAAGATAAAAGAGAAACGAAATCTAGTAAGTGAAGAAAATAGGAGAAAGACGTGCGAGGCTATCAAATCATCAGTCACACACTATGACACACTGTGAGATCAAAAGGTCTCATAACAATGTAAGCTGATGTAATGAAACACACCTTGGCAAAGTATACACAAAGTAACTCATTTAAAGATGACTAAGAATAGCCTCTGCCATTCAGATATACTCCTTTAGCTAAACAACTAGTTACTGTCGCAAGTTAGCCCTACAGGTGTATGATTGATCAGTGTATTATTACCATTTAAACACAAAACACCAGTTTTATTTCAAGTTAGGCCTACAAGTTTAAAGTTGATGATTGTATTATTACTATATTATTGTATTGTATTGTATTTGAACACAGAATACCAGTTTTATTTCAAGTTACGCCTACAAGTGCAAAGTTGATCATTGTACTGTTACCATTGTAACACAAAAAACCAGTTTCATTTCAAATGTTAGACAATTACCTGGTCCTTTACCTCAAATTAAAAAGAAAACTGATAATTTATGTACTTGATTGTAGATTATGTGCAAATTAATGTCTTAAATAGTTCATCATCATATCTCTGTTAAAAAGTGATTTGGCAGACTTACTGTCTGATCAATGCTGCTTTAAATATGAGAGGGTACATCAATTAAGTGTTTTTGTCATAATTAAATGCTTCCTTTGATCAGAGTCAGAAAAGACTGAAGGCTAAATATAATTTTTCTCCATAGGGTTAACTTCAGAAAAACCGCTTTTCCGGTAGCCTTTACATGTAATTAATATCATCGTGGTCGAAAGTAAATACGTGAAAGAGTATTTGAACTGTCTATAAATTTGTGAAATCTAGATTAACATATTTTTCCAGAGTTCTTTCTTTCGCGCGCGCGTGTGTGTATGTGTGTGTGTGTGTGTGTGTGTGTGTGTGTGTGTGTGTGTGTGTGTGTGTGTGCGTGCGTACGTACGTGCGTGCGTGCGTGCGTGTGTGTCTGTGTGTGAGTGTGTGTGTGTATGTGTGTGTGTGCGCGCGCGCTTGTGTGTGTGTTTATAATGCATGCTTACGCAGTTGCCGCTCTCTCTCTCTCTCTCTCTCTCTCTCTCTCTCTCTCTCTCTATATATATATATATATATATATATATATATATATATATTGTTCTATTATTTCAATGTTTTGCGTTGTATGTGATGTTTTCATGACGAAAGTAAAGAAGAAAAAACAAAAAGGAAGATAAACCCGCAGACCAGTTGGGTTAGTCAGACACAAGGAAGAGAACGTGTCCCGAACAGTGAATTTCCTCACCTGACACGAGGTCCAGTTTTGCCAGCCAGTATGCTGGAGCTCTTGTGGTGGGGTGAATGCCATCCCTGAGGTGATGTTTCTTCATGTTGTCATGTTTAATGAAAGAGAAGTTGCCAACCTCCAATAGGATTGAGAATGCTTACTCCAGTAATAGATCTCTTCATATCGGCCTTCCTCAGGGAAAAGTCATTGCCCTATTTTGTTCAATATTTTAATGTCAGACCTTCCTAGGGGGTTATCGAAAGATGCAGTTTTAGTTCAATATGCTGATGACATATGTCTATGGATGAAAGTCTGAATGAAAAGCAAAACTCCAACCAGAACTCTGAATTACACCAAGAAGTTATGCCAACGCGAACTCGATAAAGTAAGTAAAGGCAAGGCTGAAAATGGTCTTTCATTATCTCTTACAAAAACCAGTATGATGCTTTTCAATTCAGGATATAACCTTGAAAAAAATTCCTATATTTTCTATCCATGGTTAAGTCATACAAGATACTCAAACAACCAAGTTAGGGGTGTTAATCTTACATCAAATCTTTCTGGACCAGCCATATTGAGTATATACTAACTAAAGCATGAAAGAGCTCAAACTTCTTAAAAATCGTTCACAAACAAAAATGGGGACAGACCAGCCTGCCGTGGCGAAGTGGTTAGCGCCGCGGACTCCTGGCTGGGAGGTCGTGGGTTCGAATCCCATCAGAGGCATGTGGGTTTTTCTGCCCCGACCGGCTCCTACCCAGAGTTGAGTTTGCTGCGGACTCAGCTGGGAAGACTGGGACCACACAGTCGAGTTTCGTCCACTTTATGGATGCGTTTCTGAGAGTGTTGCTCAAATTTCCTGACCAACACTGCAGGTGTCTGTATCTCTCGGGCCTGGTTGACGCCGGGATATATTATGAAAGGGAGCGTAGGTACAGCCCTGTCAGGTAGTCTCAGACCGAAATGGAAATCCGTAGCATCATCTTAATCATCCTCGTTCTCATCGATCAGCATTTTTTAAAAAAATGTCTCAGATTCTGTGGCCCTTCATACCCTGCTCTTATGGTGACCTCAATTTCGATGTCCTCTCCACGTCTGTGGCCTTGGTTTGGTTCCGTCGGGGTCACCGATATCGGCGAGTCCATGGGGGCTGTCGTTGGATAGACGGGGTGGCGCCCTCCGGAGGGAGAGCTCACTCACGTCGGCTCCGCGACTAAGCAATTATTGTCGTCAGTAGGGGGCTTAGTAGGTGGTGTCCTGCGTATGTTAGATCAGAACAGGCGCCACTGAACACCACCGAAGTGACTCAGCACCAGTGCAGTGTCTCCTCCGGTGGGTTGCTTCTTGACTACTTGACATTGACTGCTCCCTGTGGATTGCCAGTGCCGGGGCTGCGTCGGGGCCGACCTGGCTGTGGCTGTGGACAGGGTGTTGGAATGAGCAGCGTGGGTGCACTGCCTCTGAGGTGGCGCAGAGGGTGAGAAAGCAAAAACAACAACAACAACAAATGGGGACAGGATACAAAAATGATAATATTTCTATCAACGTCACTTGTGCGTTCCAGTTTGACGTATGCTCAGGAGCTATTTTTTCAGTGCTCCACAACATCTATTAACTAAAATATAGTGTTGACTGCAAAGCCTATAAACTTTCCTTAGGAGCTCCACTTCATGCATCAAATTTATGAACCTTGATGAGCTAAGAACTTTTTCTGCTGCCAGATATGTTTTTACAAAGTTCGTCGTTCGAAATGTCAGAGAGGCCGAAGTTCGTATGTTGTCCGATCTTCAGTTTGCTGAAAGAGCTAAATTCATCCAATCATTAAAATCCATAAACACGTTAACTTCAGACCTTTTTAAAAATATCAAAATTAGACAGAAAGGAAATAGCAACAAAACCTTCCTACTCACCTGTACCTTCGTGGGAGATGAACAATTTGAAGCTTGACATCAATCACACAAATTTATCCAAAATGATTCACCTAATATCCTTAGAAGTTCCGTCTGCTCCCATACTGATGACAAGTATTCTGAACATTTAAAGATTTATACTGATTGGTGCTTGATTTGTGCATGGAAACAGTGAAGTAGGGGCTGCCATCATTAGACCAGCTTCAAAAGTAGAGAAGCAGTTTCACATATGTGAAAATATTTCTATTTTACTGCTGACTTAGTTGCAGTATTGAAGGCCTTGGATTACATTTTTGATTTTCCGAAAAACGTATTCCAAATTCTATTATGTGTTGATTCTAAATCGGTCTTACATGCACTTAAATCTCTAAACCAGAAAATGCGATCGGAATTGATAATTGAAATTAAACACGCTGTTCATCTTTTATCACTGAAAGGCACCAGCGTAACTTTCAGTTGGGTACCTTCCCATTGTGGAATTGTTTCAAATGAATGGGCTGATCGAGCTACAAGAAAAGGAGCAGCCAATCAGGATGATTCAGTTCCAGTTAAGATACGGTTAGATTTACAAGAAGGTTATAGCTGTTTAGTGGATGTGTCATACAAAATGTTTGACAAGAAACTTACAAATCTAGTCTCATTACAGTCAGCACTGCATAAATGCTAAGAACAAAAGAAAAACTACACCTCTTTTATATTTCATGTTCGGATCTTATTCTAGGTCAGTTTCCAACCTGATGCATAGATTTCGTTTAAATATTCTCCACGCAAAATACAGCACACCTCGCTTATAGTTAAGTCGAAGGGAGCAAAGTTTTTCCTTTACTGTAACAGATTTTTCTTACAACCAATGTCATCAGTTATAAGAAAGTTTTGATTTTTTTTTTAAAAATCTTATCCGAGAATTCTTTGTTTCGAAGTCGAAATTAAGTTCTATAAGCTTAAATAGGCAACCAAAAATTGCAAAAAGTAATACATTGTTTTCAAAATCGTGCTTTAATGATTATGAAAATGAAAATATGTCCCAAACTCGAATGAGAAATGTGTTTGATAACAATTAAAAAGCAAGATATAAACAAAGAAACTGCCTAATAGGTAAATATGTACTATAGGCGTGGCGCCTAATGAAAATAAATGAAAATACGGCATGAAGGTTCACAGAGTAACTTGAACTCCAATGATGGATGCCTGATGTCTACCCTGTATTTGGGTGGGTTTTTTTTAAGTAACAGATATCTGCCCTGTCTTTGGACACTATTAAAATAAAGTTAACAACAACACAACCCTAATCATAACAACTCAGCACAACACAATACAAACACACCACACATGCGAACACATGCACGCACGTACGCACGCACGCACGCGCGCGCGCACACACAACAACAACAACAAAATTGTGCCGTGCGTGAGACGCACACAATGAAGTGGTTCACCCGCCAATCTTTAGCTCCCTGTTCCCTGCCTAGAGTGGATGTCCACATGATGGCCATCTGAGACCACTGAAAGAAGACGGCTTTGGGAAAGGAGTGGTCCATCGGTGGAGGTGCCTTCTGACTGTGGCACCTCCATGCTGAGGATAAACGGACATCAACTTGCGGTTCAGGATGTCACTTAGTGCGTGCAATTGCCAAAGTTTCCCATGTAGGACCCCAGCTTTGCGCACTGCGCAACTTCTGCTTCAAGTATAGGTCTGACAGTCTGGTGTGAATGTTTCTGACCATGATAATACTCAGAGTGCATGGTACATGGCATAAACTTTCAGCAGATCTTCATCCAACTCAGACTCTCCTTTCAAATTTGTGTTGTCCAGATACTCAGCCATTTCTGCGGCTATTTCTAAAACGACACGTATTCGCATGTCATCGTGACATTCTTGATGACAGTAGACCATTACAGACGCACAACGGGTTAGGCAACTGCCGTCACCATATATCTGCATGGGTGTGACGCGTGGTGCGTCAGTGGGCAGCCATTCTGCTGAATCTTCATCTTTAGTGAACTTTGAAGGGACGCAACCTTCCGTTACCGGGTGCTTTACCAGTGTTGTTCCGTAACGATTCGCAATGGTCAGCATGTCTGTAAGGTTTCTGCTATTGTGCTTCATGCGGAAAGTTTCCTCCTTTGAAAGATCTTCATCCCATTTCCCTCCCACCATCCCCTCATTGTTTCTCTCCTCCTCTACATCTTCCCTGACCACCTCATCATTCTCTCTCTCTCCTCTTGGCCATCTCCCCTCCTTACTCCTTCATCTCTTTCTCTCAACTCCTTTCCTGCCTTCATTCCTTCTCTTGTCTTTTCCTTCTCCCTTCAGTCTTCCCCTGTATCTCCTCTCTCCCTCCCCTCAGCCCCCTTCTCTCTCCACCCCCTCCTTCATCTTCTCTCATCATTCTTTCACAAGCTCCTCCCGCTTCTGCAACATCTCCCTCCACAAACCCCGTATGGTGTTCCCCATTCTCTTTATGCCCTCTTCCAATCCTTCCATGCCCTCTATCTCTCTTTGCCAGCGTTTCCCTCTACGTCTTCTTTTTCTTTGTTTCCTCTTCCTGGGTCCTGTGCCTCTCTCTTGAGCTTTTTTCGCCCAGGTCTTTCTTGGTATAAAAGTCAGTTATTTTATTCTGATGTCCAGTACATGCACAATGATCTTCAACAGTTTACACAAATGCATTGAACGAGTTCAAGAGCTTTTAGCCACAGTCTGCCTGCAAGCAGTAGATATTTATTTTCCGCACACGATCCAAAACTGTCTTTCCTGACACTTTTTCAGTTTGACCCCTAGAGTCTTCCTCTCCATCCAAATGTTCTCCAAAGTAGGCCCAATCGGTTGTGGAGCAGCTGACGTGGAGGGTGTTGGATCTTCTGTGCCAGTTGCCAGTTTGTGAAACGCTGATGTTGCAACATCGTCATCAACACGGATGTAGTCGGATGCTTGTTCATCGCACTCATCAAAGAGGTTTTCAATCTCACTGTCCATATATTCGTCCTCTGTTGATTCATCTCTTTTTGCTACCATTTCATCCATCCTGAATCCAGCTTTGCGGAAGCATTTGCTTATTGTGCTTGGGTTCACCTTGTCCCATGTTTGTTTGAAGGTGCACACAGCGTCAAGGGAAGTGAATTGATAATTTTCAGCAGCTCCTCCTGCATCTGTATATGCCATCAGCTCGAGATCTTTGGCCGTGCGACAGTGACTTTCATATTTTGAATGATCTCTGCATCACACGGCTTCATTTTGATGTGGCCTTTGGCGGCAAGAAGAGGATATCCGTCGCATTTAGCACCAGCGGGATATTGTGCGCCGAACAGTTGTCGAGCACCAGCGGAACTTCGTGTTTCTGCCGGTTCATCTCTCTGTAAATGACTGCAGCCAGTCCTTGAAAATGTCTGCCGTCATCCACGCCTTGACGTTGGCCTTGTAATCAACAGGCAGTTTCTTGATGCCATGGAAACATCTGGGGTTGTTGAATTTCTCGATCATTAGCGGTGAGTTTTCCCGTGCCGATCATGGTGCTGCATCACAGAACGGTGATCTTTTCCTTGGATTGTTGGTCACAGTGCCATTTGTCGTTTTTGAAACAGTGTGTCTTATCTGGCAATACTCTCCAGAATAAAGCTGTCTCATTTAGATTGAAGCTGTCTCATTTAGATTGAAGACATCAAGTAATCATAAAAAGGAGAACGAACGAACGAACGAACGAACGAACGAATTTTATTGCTATTAAGCTGTACAGCTCCTTTAGCAAGGCGTCGCGATGTACATTGACAAAACGCGACACGATAATATCACTGACATGGAAACCACAGCAATGTATTTTTTTAACATTACATGACAAAGTCGTGAACGACAAACTGTCTCTAACATGCGTGCACGATCCGTTCAGCGGAGGACAGTCACCCCAGGTAGAATTGCACCAGGCCGAGGAGAGCGTGCAACCGCCGTAGAGCACGTGCTGCGTCTCTGTGTGTTGTGTGTTGCTGGCACGTCTTCCTTTCCGCAGGTGGGAGAGTTTAACACGTTCTTCCGATGACATGTTCTTTGTTCCTGCTTGACAAACCAGAATAGACAGTCGTCTTCCGAACTCGGATCGCAGGCGAACTCTAAAACAATGTCATCCGATTCGCACAGTAACACACCCACGCCATCTGACTGGTGAAGCACGATCTTTCGGAATGCTAAGTTTCTGTGCTTATCCCTCAGCCGTCTCTGAACTTGCCGATCAGTCAAAGTGCTAACATAGTCTTTCACCACACCCGTGTCAAAGCCTGCCACAGTTCTGTCGATAGAATGTTCGAGGCCTGTGTCGATGACAGAGTGCTGGATCTCCTGGTTAACGATGTCGCACTCAGACTGACTGGAGTAGGAAGGTAGAAGACTGTCTTGAACATTGGACGTGTCAGTCTCGCTGTCAACATCTGTTGGCTTGATGTGTTCAATAACATCCTGTGTAGTGCACTGTGTACTGTGATCTTCAACTTCTGTGTCAAACAAGGCTAGTTGATTCACTACACAAGCGTTTCCGTTATCTGCACCAACCTGTTGCAAGCCGTGTATTTTGCTGCTTTGCTCTTTCCTGATCACGTCGCACCTGGCTGGGCGGTTTCTTCCGGTAATATTGAACTCGCGTTCCTCGATTCAAGATGGGGTCCGCCATTGTTGTTTTGACAGGGACGGCTGGCTTTCAGTCGTAGGACGACGACGGTGTTGCTGCCTTCACCTGTAATTTTCCAGCTTACACTGTGTTCTCGGTTAGCAGGGCGTTCAGGGCTGTCCCCACAGTCGCTGGAAGTCCAGTAACTGGCATTGTCAAAGACTAATCGAAAATAATTTTCGCAGCTTAGACAAATGGCGCCCTGTCGCTTCGTGTAAAACCACGTGACCCCCCATAAACAGGAGAGAGAGAGAGAGAGAGAGGAGAGAGAGAGAGAGAAAGAGAGAGAGAGAGAGAGAGCACCTTGCTTTGATGAATCAGTCCAGGAGTTCTCTGTCGACTTCAGCAAGCTGTGGTTGACGTTGTCGTTGTGTCGATGGGTCTACAGTGCCGCTTTGGAATTCAGACCTGCACCTCTCTTTGTTCGTCATCACAGCAGTTACCGTGGATGGATCAACTTGAACCTCTTCTGCTATGGTAGATTTTTTTTCTTTATGGAAAACGGTTCTTCTCCGTCAATAAGTTGAATTTTTCTTTTCAACGACAGCGACTTTCTTTTCTTCCCTTTCTCCATCATCTCAGGTTAGCATCCAAAGGATAATGGTGACAACAGTTTCGCAGGTGGCACAGCTCGTTTTTCTACTGTTGCTGGAGCTTGGTTGACGCTTCGCACGTTTCTCACGTTCCTGTTGTGTAGTGGGCGGACATCTGGGCTACATCCGGTAAATTATAGGGTAGGTTTCTGGCAGAGACGAAGGTCATGAAGAGGACATTTTTTTTTTTTTGTATAACTGAGGAGTCTGTCCTGTGGGGAACCAGAAATGTACTTACTTAAGGAGTGTTTTATAACCGAGTTGCTAGTAACCAGGGAGTATTTAGTAATAGAAAAGAAGACCTCTGACAGGGAAGCAGTGTTTCCCATTACTGTAACTGACACTGCTTGTGGCTGCCTTTACTATAAGCGGGATATGTGGAAGAGAAATTTAATAACATTTAGTCATTTACTCATCCATTGCTCCAAAGTCAAAGAACTAGTATCACTAAGAGTGGACGTCAGTTTTCATCCGAGTCTTCCATCTCTCTTGAAGATATTTTGAACAGTTATCCACTTCTTCGCATTATTTCCGAGTGTTTGATTAATTGTCCAGTTGGTATCGTCCTGTGATTGACTCAATTTCCATCGTCCCAAACCCCCATTTTTGCGATAGTTCTGTTGCTTTTAACACACACACACACACACACACACACACACACACACGCACACACACACACACACACACACACCACACACACACACACACACACACACACACACAAAACACACACGCACGCACACACGCACGCACGCACGCATGCACGCACACACAGACCACTGAGGTAAAGAATTGTTTCTGTTATTGTTCTTTCACTGTGCCATACCTGGACACTTTGTCAGACTTCCCTCCCTCCTTTCAACTTCAGCCAGTGTGTTTGTTTGGTATACAAAACAAAACTCTGAAACAAGTATACGCGATCTGTTTATAATAGTTGTAACTCTCAAAGTGCAATTTCCCCCAAAAGGTGACGTACTGGCGATGTACCAATGTTCCCCATGACTGTGAGTTGCAGGCAATGTTTTTGACAGAAAGGATTGTGGCTTGCATGCAGTATCAGTGACAATTTTACCAAGTGTCATGACTTTCAGGTAACGTTGGTGACCATTTCACCACGGACTTTGACTTGCAGGCAGAACTGGTCGTTTCACCATGGATTGTACCTGACATGCAAGGTCAATGACATGTTCACCAGACTTGTCACTTACAGGTAATGCTGAGGACAGCTCTCTGAGGATAGTGACTTACAAGCAATCACAATGACACGTTCACCAATATTGTGACTGGAAACGATACACTCTAAGGTGCAGGTGGGACCCAGAGGAGTACTGTCCTCAACTGCCTAACAAACCAGCTGCGAGCAATCCTGCATCACCCTTGATAGCCTGCACTATGTTCAAATAAGGTGCATGCATGCACAAGACATTCCTTTAAGACGTCAAGGGACATAATTGCTCCCTGGCAGATGCCATTGTGTAATGGCCACCGGATGTGACATGAAAGAACTTCCTCGGGAGTGTTCCCTTGGGTGTACCAGCCCATATTTCACGACTGCAGAGCACACCAGCAAAAAGAGCCACAGTCAAGCAACTGCAATGTACATCCTGGAGCTCATTCGTTGCTGTTCCGCTGACAGGTGATGACAGTATGTCACGAACGGCCTCTTCCCTCCCCTTTTCTCTTGGTGGTTTAACCAGTGGAGAGGTGAGGCGAGCTGTCCGTGCAATTGTTACCTTCCCCTTCCATCCCCCAACCTTTCCTCAGTGTGGCGTGTCGCCTGTTGTGGCACACGAAACTTGTGGGACATGTGTGTATTTTGAACCATTGCAACAACTGTTTACTGTTCTGGTTCTAGCAGAGGATGTGTGTAAGCAGTTTACTGTTTACTCATGAGTCATTCGTTGATCGGAGAGCACGGTCTCCGCCATTGGGAGCTGTCAACGAGCATTCCAGTTGTTTGAGTCGTCTTCGTTGGGATCCAGCCCGAAGAGGTCTGGCTTGTCCCGTCTTCGTTGGCGTAGGGCGACGGTCCTGCCGTTATTTTTCCTCTTTTTCCCGTCCACCATCCTGTTGGTAAGCACCGGAAATGTTTGTATGTAATGTAGATAGTGAAGGCCAGTTTAAGTTGTGAAGTTTTATTCATTTTTGTGGTAGCAGCTGTGAGTTTTTTTTTTAACCAGTTTTTTTTGAGCTTCGAAGAGTATTGCCATGGTAGTCGGAAAAGTGCCGTTTCCCTCATGGGAAATAGGAAGATAATGTTGTTGTTTTTTTGTTGATTTAGAAATGTGTTCTCTATTACCTGTAGACCCACTCAGAGAAGTGTTCACTTTGAAGAGGACTATCTGTCCTACATTGGTTTGGTAACTTTGTTGATGAACTGTTTAGTGGTTAAGAATTAAATTCATTATGCGTGTAGAAACATGTTGGTTCGTTTAGCCATATAGTTTCTAACGTTAAGGTTCGCTCGATACTGTTCGTAACAGAGTGGAGAATTCAATCCATGATGTTATCAACTGTTTATGAGTGAGTTCCTTTTAGTCGAAAGAAAAGTTCAGGGAAATCTGTAGGCAAATTGAGTCGCGCAACAACGCTGTCACGCGACCAGTGTGGGAATTAAGGGGGGTGGGTAGTGGACACTCTTCAATGCACCCGTTCATTGCACTTGCTCCTTGTCTTGTCTTGTCTCGTTTTCTCTTGTCTTAAATTTGTATTACTCCTTCGTATTATCATTTCGTATCAGAGTGTGATGAATGCAAGGTGATATAGTTATGTTTATTTCTGACCAGATGGATTTATTTTGGGGTTAAACGAAATACTTGATAATTGATGCACTGCTCCTATGGCCAGAAACAACTGTAAGGACATCTATAAAGCTAGCTTAAATGTCATACAGGACTTACGATTTCCCCATGCACCCCACTCCTGTTCATGGACTGACGACGAGTAGTGACGCCACCACCCTTACCTCCTCATGACTCCCACCGACCATGAGCAGACATGTGTGAACACACTATTGATCCCCAGTGCAGGGTTTGATTTCTGGCAGACGTTCGTTTGCTCAGCTTAATGTGAGCCAGCACAGGTGCCCCTGCCCATCGCAAGGGAGGTCCTAGACGTCACTACACACGCTCACGAGGGAGCAGCCCACCTGTCCGTGGAGCTTCGGGTCCGGAACAGGAGATCTCCAGGAGAAGGGTCGAACAGTCTTCTCTTTGCTGCTGTGTGGCTTCAGGGCTTGGAGTGGCTTCCTCCTCTATTGCCATCAGTTGAGTGGACCCATGTGTCAGTGTGGCTGTTGTGTGAGGTGACGTAGTGGGGGCTGACCCACCCTGTTTGGGAGCATTTGGTTAGCATGCAACAAACTGTTTTCTTTTTATATATTTATTTATTACTACTATTCAGTGAAATGCTAACCAATTTTGCTGGGATGTAGGCCCATTTGTGTGCTAGTTGTGTTTCTGGCTTTCTTTCATTTGAAAAATACCAAATAGAATCCTTATGGATCGAATTACAGCTGAAAAAATCGAATCCTATACTCATAATATATAGAAACCCGGTGGTGCAAACTGATTGGATAGATGAATTCTCTTTAATGATGGAGGAAGCATCCTTATTCTCTTGTCTCTCTTGGTATAAAATCAGTTATTTTATTCTGACGACCAGTACATGCAAAATGATCTTCAACAGTTTACACAAATGCATTGAACGAGTTCAAGAACTTTTAGCCACAGTCTGCCTGCAAGCAGTAGATATTTATTTTCCGCACACAATCCAAAACTGTCTCTCCTGACACTTTTTTTTTAGTTTGACCCCCAGAGTCTTCCTCTCCATCCAAATGTTCTCCAGTAGGCCCATTCGGTTCGGGAGCAGCTGACGTGGAGGGTGTTGGATCTTCTGTGCCAGTTGCCAGTTTGTGAAACGCTGATGTTGCAACATCGTCATCAACACGGATGTAGTCGGATGCTTGTTCATCGCACACATCAAAGAGGTTTTCAATCTCACTGTCCATATATTCGTCCTCTGTAGATTCATCTCTTTTTGCTACCATTTCATTCATCCTGAATCCAGCTTTGTGGAAGCATTTGCTTATTGTGCTTGGGTTCACCTTTTCCCATGTTTGTTTGAAGGTGCACACAGCGTCAAGGGAAGTGAATTAATAATTTTCAGCAGCTCCTCCTGCATCTGTATATGCCATCAGCTCGAGATCTTTGGCCGTGCGACAGTGGACTTTCATATTTTGAATGATCCCTGCATCACACGGCTGTCATTGTGATGTGGCCTTTGGCGGCAAGAAGAGGATATCCGTCGCATTTAGCACCAGCAGGATATTGTGCGCCAAACAGTTGTCGAGCACCAGCGGAACTTTGCGTTTCTGCCGGTCCATCTCTCTGTCAAATGACTGCAGCCAGTCCTTGAAAATGTCTGCCGTCATCCACGCCTTGACGTTGGCCTTGTAATCAACAGGCAGTTTCTTGATGCCATGGAAACATCTGGGGTTGTTGAATTTCTCGATCATAGCGGTGAGTTTTTCCGTGCCGATCACGGTGCTGCTTCACTGAACGGTGGTATTTTCCTTGGATTTTTGGTCACAGTGCCATTTGTCGTTTTTGAAACAGTGTGTCTTATCTGGCAATAGTCTTCAGAATAAAGCTGTCTCATTTAGATTGAAGCTGTCTCACTTACATTGAAGACATCAAGTAATCATAAAAAGGAGAGAGAGAGAGAGAGAGAGAGAGAGAGAGAGAGAAAGTAAGAGAGAGAGAAAGAAAGAGCGAGAGAGAGAGAGAGACACAGAGAGAGAGAGAGAGAGAGAGAGAGAGAGAGAGAGAGAGCACCTTGCATTGATGAACCAGTCCAGGAGTTTCTCTGTTGACTTCAGCAAGCTGTGGTTGACGTTGTCGTTGTGTCGATGGGTCTACAGTGCCGCTTTGGAATTCAGCCCTGTACCTCTCTTTGTTCTTCAACACAGCAGTTACCGTGGATGGATGGACTTGAACCTCTTCTGCTATGGTAGATTTTTTTCTTTATGGAAAACGGTTCTTCTTCATCAATAAGTTGAAATTTTCTTTTCAACGATACCAACTTTCTTTTCTTCCCTTTCTCCATCATCTCTGGTCAGCATCCAAAGGATAATGGTGACAACAGTTTCGCAGGTGGCACAGCTCGTTTTGCTACTGTTGCTGGAGCTGGGTTGACACTTCGCACGTTTCTCATGTTCCTGTTGTGTAGTGGGCGGGCATCTGGGCTACATCCGGTAAATTATAGGGTAGGTTTCTGGCAGAGACGAAGGTCATGAAGAGGACTTTTTTTTTATTTTAGTATAACTGAGGAGTCTGTCCTGTGGGGAAAAAGAAATGCATTTACTTAAGGAGTGTTTTCTTATAACCGAGTTGCTAGTAACCATGGAGTATTTAGTAATAGAAAAGAAGACCTCTGACAGGGAAGCAGTGTTTCCCATTACTGTAACTGAAACTGCTTGTGGCTGACTTTACTATAAGCGGGGTATGTGGAAGAGAAATTATATAACAATTAGTCATTTACTCATCAATTGCTCCAAAGTCAAAGAACTAGTATCTCTAGAAGTGGGACGTCAGTTTTCATCCGAGTCTTCCATCTCTCTTGAAGATATTTTGAACAGTTATCCACTTCTTCGCATTATTTCCGTGTGTTTGATTAACTGTCCAGTTGGTATCTTCCTGTGATTGACTCGATTTCCATCGTCCCAAACCCCATTTTTGTGATAGTTCTGTCGCTTTTAGCACACACACACACACACACACACACACACACACACACACACACACACACACATGCACGCACGCACGCACGCACGCACGCACGCACGCACACACACATGCAGAGCACTGAGGTAAAGAATTGTTTGTGTCATTGTTCTTTCACTGTGCCATACCTGCACGCTTTACTTCCCTCCCTCCTTTCAACTTCAGCCAGTGTGTTTGTTTGGCATACAAGTTTTGTCTGCTCAACAGATTCACTGTGTCTTATGTCAAAAACAGTGTGAAACAAACCACAGGACTAAAACGCTCCCCTGTCGGCACTTTTATTCCAGCATTGCCAGAAACAGCAGTGTGGCAGGTCGATAATGATTTGGGTTGTGAAAAGTTTGCAGGAAAACGAGTAGTTCTCACAGATCCAGGTACAGCGCCACGCCCTCCAGCTTTCTCTTTCACTTTTTTTTTTTCATTCTCGCTCTCTTTCTTCTGTTTCTCGCTGATTTTTTTTCCAACAATAACTTCGACACGCCTTTTCCTAAAGATCTCACTGATGGGCTAGGTGAATGAATCTTCTGCTCTCTCTCTCTCTCTCTCTCTCTCTCTCTCTCTCTGCCACTCTGAAATATAAAATGTTTCCTTACAAGAGGAAGGTTTTTTGTATTGAGGAGTTAACACTTCTTCCAGATTATGTACGAATGCTTTACGTCGCGTCTGAACTACATGTTGACATAACAACTCGATATGACGTACACTTCTCATTTAAAAACTTTATTGCAGTCTCTTATATGCATTCACATAGTTATTAATGTAAAGTTCTTCAGTTTCTTAAGAAACGCATCAAATGTCGATTAGATGCCAGTTGCGTCCCCTGAGCATGGGATTCACCATCACAATGCTCCCCCAAATCACATATCTGTCTTTACCTGACATTTACAACGGATAAAACAAACGAACATGCAGAAAGACAGACTGACAGACAGACAGACAGACAGGACAGACAGACAGACAGACAGACAGACAGACAGACAACCAAACAATGGATGCATGTCCTTCAATTCAATCTAAATTCATGCAACACTCTCATCCAAACAACTTTTTAACCCAAGTATGTATGGATTATGAAATCGGAAGTTCGAGGAACAAGGCTTGTGGGGGTCCGACTCGGTGCGCTCTCTCCACGTCACCACAGCTCCATGTCTTAGAGGGGTAGAAACGATTCAGCAGCTGAACGACTTTCCGGGTGCATGCACGGTAATCTTCATTTGGGCCTTCAGCAACATTGAAATATTTGACATTGTTCCTTTTCGAAAACGATTCTAACCTATCCACATCCTGTTCGAGAGTGTCAAATGCCGTTGACAAATGTTCTTGCTGGTCGTACACTGTGACACATGTACTTTGTAGATATTGACACTGGTCTGTCAGACTGGCCACTTTCTGCTTCAGCTGATCGTTTTCTGTCTGCAGACTGTCGCACCACGTATGCAATGAACCGATATCAGCACAAACGGCAGCATAATGTTGTTGTATCTGCTGAAGTTGTGTCAGAACTTCATCGGTTGTGACGTACTGTGATGGCATTATGTTTGAGCTGTGATAGGAGGCAGCGTTGGGAACGGGAGAACGCGCGGAAATGGAAGGCCTGACATCGTACTGGTAAGATTGCGACAGGTTGGACAATACCTGTTGATTTCTTGTCTTGTCGTCAACACAGCCCGTCCCGCTGACTGGTCCTGGGTTACTTTTGACGTCCATGCACATCAGCAGGAATTTGAAAAGAAACACTGCTACTAAGGCTGAAGCACAACGCCCCAATTTATGAGGGGCTGTGTTGACTGAATCAGAGTAGGAGTAGTGCATGAATTGAAAAAAGAGAGGCGGAAAGTTCGTACGGAATGGACACACCGCAATCTGCTGAAGTCACAGTGAAGAGGTACGAATCTCACACCACTAAACCGTGCACCGTGTAGGCCTAGTTGTTGTCTTCTGGCCATGAAGTAGACATAAGTCCACAAAAAGGATCCACAACTTACTCTGAAAGTTTCAAAATTTGCAGGCATTGTAGTACTTGTTGTAATGTCTTATTTTGAACAAATTCCTTGTGGTTCCTTCTCTTAATCCAGTCAAACTTAATTAGAAAAACAACTAACTGAGCAGAGCGAAAATTTCCGTGACCTGCCAAGCTTGACTTGTCACTTACAGGTAATGCTGAGGACAGCTCTCTGAGTATAGTTTCTTACAGGCAATCATAATGACACGTTCATCAAGATTGTGACTGGAAACGATACACTCTAAGGTGCAGGTGGGACCCAGAGGAGTACTGTCCTCAACTGCCTAACAAACCAGCTGCGAGCAATCCTGCATCACCCTTGGTAGCCTGCACTATGTTCAAATTAGGTGCATGCACACAGAAGACATTCCATTAAGACGTGAAGGGACATAATTGCTCCCTGGCAGATGCCATTGTGTAATGGCCACCGGATGTGACACGAAAGAACTTCCACGGGAGTGTTCCCTTGGGTGTACCAGCCCATATTTCATGACTGCAGAGCACACCAGCAAAAAAAGCCACAGTCAAGCAACTGCAATGTGCATCCTGGAGCTCATTCGTTGCTGTTCCGCTGACAGGTGATGACAGTATGTCACGAACGGCCTCTTCCCTCCCCTTTTCTCTTGGTGGTTTAACCAGCGGAGAGGTGAGGCGAGCTGTCCGTGCAATTGTTACCTTCCCCTTCCATCCCCCAACCTTTCCTCAGTGTGGCGTGTCGCCTGTTGTGGCACACGAAACTTGTAGGACATGTGTGTATTTTGAACCATTGCGACAACCGTTTACTGTTCTGGTTCTAGCAGAGGATGTGTGTAAGCAGTTTACTGTTTACTCATGAGTCATTCGTTGATCGGAGAGCACGGTCTCCGCCACTGGGAGCTGTCAACGAGTATTCCAGCTGTTTGAGTCGTCTTCGTTGGGGTCCAGTCTGAAGAGGTCTGGCTTGTCCCGTCTTTGTTGGCGTAGGGCGACGGTACTGCCGTTATTTTTCCTCTTTTCCCCATCCACCATCCTGTTGGTAAGCACTGGAAGTGTTTGTATTTAATGTAGATAGTGAAGGCCAGTTTCAGTTGGAAGTTTTATTCATTTTTGTGGTAGCAGCTGAGAGATTTTTTTTTTTAACCAGTTTTTTTTTTTTTTTAGCTTCGCAAGAGTATTGCCATGGTAGTCGGAAAAGTGCCGTTTTCCTCATGGGAAATAGGAAGATAATGTTTTATTTTTTTTGTCAATTTGGAAATCTGGTCTCTATTACCTGTAGACCCACTCAGAGAAGTGTTCACTTTGAAGAGGACTATCTGTCCTACATTGGTTTGGTAACTTTGTTAATGAACTGTTTAGTGGTTAAGAATTAAATTCATTATGCGTGTAGAAACATGTTGGTTCGTTTAGCCATATAGTTTCTAACATTAAGGTTCGCTCGATACTATTCGTAACAGAGTGGAGAATTCAATCCATGATGTTATCAACTGTTTACGAGTGAGTTCCCTTTAGTCGAAAGAAAAGTTCAGGGAAATTTGTAGGCAAATCGAGACGCGCAACAACGCTGTCACGCGACCAGTGTGGGAATTAAGGGGGGCGGGTAGTGGACACACCTCGATGCACCAGTTCATTGCGCTTGCTCCTTGTCTAGTCTTGTCTCGTGTTGTGTTGTCTTGTATGTGTATTACTCCTTCGTATTATCATTTCGTATCAGAGTGTCATGAATGCAAGGTGATATAGTTATGTTTATTTCTGACCAGATGGATTTATTTTGGGGTTAAACGAAAT
>CM065742.1:45713078-45720578 GCA_033310375.1 Conus canariensis
CAAACCTGGGACGTTGTTCATATCTTTACTACTGAAACCTTTCGTGAATATTTCAGTGATTTCTGGACGGTCGTGAGAGTTTTTTTTTTACCTCTTTACAATGCATACATTTGTTGACTGTTATAAGATTACTTGCTTCATAAGCTTTTTCTTCTGGTCTCTGTTGTTATGGATGTTACTGTTATTTTTGTTGCATATCAGTTAACGTAATTTGAACACAAACGAAAAGGGACAAAAAATCTATAACTTAATTTTGAATTTTGTTTGTTTTGTCAAAACTTCTGATTTTGAGTTGAGTCTTCAGAGGAAGACTCAACAATTATCATTTAATCATGTAATAGTGTTTGTTGTTGTTTTGGAGGCGGTCGATGGGTGGAGAGGGTGTGTGAGAGGGCGAGGCTGGGTGGTGGGGGTAAACGTGAGTGGGGAGCGAGCTTGTGACTGCGGGGTGTATTTTTGTGTATTGCCCATTGTTCTAATTAACTTCGCTTGTGACATGATGTGGGTTCTTGTATATTGCAGGCTTATACGTTTTGAACGTTCATTTGGCGGACAAATTTTCTGAATAATAATGATAATGATAATAACAATAATAATGATAATAATAATAATAATAATAGTAATGATAATATCAACAATAACAGCAAAAATGCAATAATAATAATAACAAAAATAATAAAATAAAAGGAGGTAATGATTATGATGATAATAATGAAAACAATAATGATAGTAAGAAGAAGAAGAACAACAACAACACCAACAAAAACAACAAAAACAACAACAACAACAACAAACAAAACACGCACTTAAGCTCTGTTCGCATCGGAGAGCACGCGGACAACATCACAATGGAGACTATGTGTGGTGTTCAAAGCATGCGGCCTCGGTGTAGTTAATTCACTGACAAACTTTGTCTTGTAGCCCTAGAGCTTCCTCCCCAAGGAAACTAACCTCTCTTACTTCTTGCACCCTCCCCTTTCTCTCCCCCTCCCCTTTTCTTTCTGTTTATTCTCTTAACAGAGACCGGCCCACATCGTGCGAAAGGAGAGCTTTTCAGTCTGGAGGTGTCTGACATAACTGAAAGCAATGTTTCATAGAATGTTCCTGCTTCCCTTATCAGTAGTGCTTTGTGTGTTGGAACAGACCCAGAGAATATCTGTTTAGAAATAGCTTCATTTACTTAAACATTTACTTAAACATGGGGTGTAAACGTAAACTGAAAGTCCTATTTTTGTCTAAAAATGCTTTTATTTATTATTTCCTTTTACAGGATAGTGATGCATTATGGCAGGCAACATGTCAGACGAGGAGAGAAAGCGGATCCTAAAGAATGACTGGAAATGTGAAAATACAGTGTGTCTTTTTGTGTTGGAATGTTCTGACTGCAGTAATACATGGTGAACGGTAATGGTGACTGTCAACCTACTTTTGCACCACTGTATGGTAATATATATTTTCCACATAATGCAAACACAGACATGGTGATGGTAATGTTGCTTATAACCCAGCTGACCGCAAAGGGCTATATTAGAGCTCTTACCGCGTTGAAGTCAACTTACAAGTCATTAACAAAACAAAAAACCTGGTTCATACTACCATTTATACGACACCTTTTGAAAACACACTAGAAATTTTGTTAAAATTCTATCCTCTGTAAAATCTTAGATCAGCTGAAAAATGTTAATCTCTTTCAGAAATTCACACAGGCATGAAGTAAGACAAAAGGTGAATGTATTTTCAAATGTTCAAGTGTTTTTCATGTCTGATGTTAAGGTTTGCAGGACTGGCAGGTTTCATGTAAACTTGACGTACAGAGACAGGTGAGAGCGACGCGTTTCTTTTTTTGACGGATTTGAGTGCGCTACCTCGTGCTCCAGGTGGCTTACTACCCTCCAGGATGAACGACACGGTAATGCCACCAGACACTTACCACGCAGATTTTGGAGACATTACATCCAGTGCGAATTCTTTCACCAACCACACCAATCAGCCATCCATATTGCCTGACCAAATGTTCTTACCTTGCAACAATCCTAGAAATATCGTCAGTACTCACGTGACGGAAATGGTGGAGCTTGTGCTGTTTGCCGGGATATTTCCTGTCCTCGTGACCTATGGCGTCATCACCAACGTCATCAATATGGCTGTCTTTGCTCAGCAGGGACTGTCAGACCGAATTAACTTGTGTCTGTTTAGGTATGGTATACTGGAGTTTGTGGAATTATAGACGTGGTGTTGTATTAGTCTGTGACACAGATTCAGTTAGCATTTATGCCAATAAGGCTGTATATTTTTTTTTGTCCATCATTAGTGTTCCAAACTTGTCAGAATATCTGCATTACAATCATTTTTTTTCTCTATCATCCCAAAGACTTAAAAGGAATTTTTTAATCAAACAATACTTGATTCGGCCAGTTGGTGTGGTAAGTGAACATCTCGAGTCGTTATTGTCTTCTGGTCATTCTTACCACGGCTGCGGTAGGGAACACCGTAACCCATTCATGTATGTGCATTTCCCTTTTCAGGCCTACAGTCGCGATTTTTTTCTGCCGATTGTGCTTTTTTTCAATGTGTACATTGTTTTATCTATCTGGGTCATTTTCTTTTCTTTAGTATTCTTCAAATTACTCACTGTAGTTCTATTTCTTCAAGAATGTTGAGATTTAGAACCATGTTCCCATTTGTAGATACTGATATCCATTATAAGTTTTTTTTAGTTTTTTTGTTTGTTAGTTTCTGAACCGACACAGGAGGATTGCTCTTCTTCCTACCTTTGAGACGCTGACCTTGATATCTATCATTAGGTTTGTGTCTTTTGAAGGCTAGGTCATACAGTGATTTTCCAGGCGAACAGGCATCCCAAAGAATTTCTAACAGCAATGAGTATTTCAGAGCTGTGTTACCCCATGACCACTGCTGACGAATATGCTCATCAGTGAGAGACTGTAACGTCCTTGTGACGGGATAGGGCTGACAGATGGAGTGACCAGTACCTCCGTCCATCTTGTCTTGTCTTCATAGGGAGGATGGGCGTCCTTTTCCATACAGCAAAGACCTTTATAAAATGTACATAACCTAAAGTTACTGTCCGCCAGCAGCTGTGGTGAAGTGGTTAGCGTCGTGGGTTCCCGGCTGGGAGGTCGTGGGTTCGACTCCTATCAGAATGAATCGATTTAACTGAAGACACGTGATGTTTGTTTAGAAGTGGTCGAGTGTTAACAGACACACGGTACCAAACATCATGAAATTCAGCTTCCATTTAGTATCTCTCTTTTTTGTAATGTATTGCAAATGGAATAATAAGGCTGCAAAATGGTTTAAATTCAATCAGTATGGAAGACATCCAGCCGTCTGTTGCTAGAAAATGAAATAATGTTAATAAGAATTGCAGAAAAAAAATGCGTTACAGTCGATTTTCTGAAGTTGAAAAGAAAAAAAAAAGAAAGTATAGAGTTCAGCGCGGAAATCTTAGAGGTTTCTCTTGAAATCATAAATATGGAATTGTACATTTAGAAATACAGGACACACAAGAATTCAAAGAGTGCATAGTTCTCTTACTGCCCCTCCCTCTCTTTCTATCTCTCTCTCTCGCTCTGTCACACACACACACACACACACACACACACACACACACACACACACACACACACACACACACACACTCACGCACACATACACACATGCACGCACACACGCTCACAAACAAATAAAAAAACACATACATACATATATACATACGTACATACATATATGCATACATACATACATACATACATACATACATACATACATACATACATACATGCATACACACATACATACATACGCACATACATACATACATGCATACATACATGTTGTTGTTTGTCCGTCGAGACGACGAAGACCATCTAGTCATCCTGGGATCGGGGTTGAGTGCGTAGATGGCTGGTCAGTCCGATCTGCGCCCGGAAAGACCTATCACAGTATGGACAGGGGATGGTAGCGGCAGTTGGAGATCTGATGGCGCTGGTCTTCCTGATCATCCTGCGCTGCTCAGCTGCAGCAATTCTGTTACTTTCACAGGTTTCTACACCTTCGCTGACAACTGATCGCCACCCGTCTCTGTCCTGGGCAGTCTGCCCCCATGTTGTGTGGCTGATGTTGAAGGCCTTCAGGGAAGATTTAAGGTTGTCTTTGAAACGTTTCTTCTGGCCTCCATGAGAGCGTTTTCCTTGTTGTAGTTCGCCAAACAATAGTTTCTTTGGCAGCCGATGGTCTGACATGCGAACTACATGACCTGCCCCGCGAAGCTGTGACTGCATCAGGATGGTGAAGATGCTAGGCAGGCCAGCACAAGTGAGGACTTCAGTGTCCGGAATCTTGTCATGCCCATGAGACGTCTGAGGCAGGTGGTGTGGAAGTGGTTCAGTTTCCTGGCGTGACGCTAGTAAACCGTCCATGTTCCACAGCCATAGAGCAGTGTGGTGAGAACTATGGCCCGATACACCTTGATCTTGGTCTCTAGGGTGATGCCTCTCCTATTCCATATGTTCTTGTGGAGTCTGCCAAAAGCGGCACTAGCTTTGGCGAGCCGGGCAATCACCTCATCGTCGATGACAACGTGTCTGGACAGAGTGCTGCCTAGGTAGGTGAACTTATCTACCGCATTCAGTTGCTGTCCAGTGATAGTGATGACTGGCTCAACGTATGGCTTTCCCGGGGCTGGCTGGTGCATCACTTCAGTCTTTTTCGTATTGATTGTCAAGCCGAAATTGTTGCAAGCAGCAGAGAACTTGTCAACACTGTGTTGCATTGTGGCTTCTGAGACAGCGTTGAGGACACAGTCGGCCGCAAATAGGAAGTCACTGACAGTGTCTGTCTCCTGAGATTGAAGACTGATCAATCTGTACGGTTCTTGATGACAACGCCTATTCCCGCATCACTGAATGCATCAGTCAACATAGCCGAGAACATGAGGCTGAACAGAGTGGGAGCAAGAACACAAACCTGCTTCACTCGGTTTGAGACTGGAAACGGTTTAGATGTCTCGCCGTTGTCTTGGACTCTGGCCAGCATGCCGTCGTGAAGTTGGTGTACGATGGCAATGAACTTTCTGGGGCATCCGTACTTCACCATAATTCTCCAAAGCCCCCCCCCCCCCCCCCCCCCCCCCCTACTGACAGTGTCAAATGCTTTGGTCAGATCAACATAGGTGGAGTACAGGTCGACATTCTGTTCCTAACACTTTTCTTGTAGCTGTCTGGCAGCAAACACCATGTCGATGATCCCGCATTCTTTCCGGAAGCCACACTGACTCTCAGGTAGGAGACCTTGCTCAAGATGTGTGTTGAGCCGGTTGAGCAGAACTCTCACCAGGATCTTGCCTGCGATGGACATCAGGGAGATTCCACGATAGTTATCGCAGACCTGACGGTTTCCTTTGCATTTGCAGAGATGAACGGTTGAGGCATCTTTAAGATCTTGAGGAACTGTCTCGTACTGCCATATGATCTGAAGGAGTTGATGAAGTTTCTTCACCAGAGCCGCACCACCCTTTTTGTAGACCTCAGCTGGGATTGCGTCTGAGCCAGGCGCTTTGCCACTGGATAACAGACGAATTGCTTTCTGGGTCTCCTCCAAAGTTGGTACGGCGTCTAGCGTCTCATCGATCGGAATTTGGGGTAATCGATCGACGGCTTCATTGTTGATGGTGGATGGGCGGTTCAGTACGCTATGAAAGTGTTCAGCCCATCTTTCTAGTATATTCTCTTTATCTGTGATCAGCGTTGATCCATCTGCACTGAGAAGTGGAGATGAGCCCGAGGTGGTGCGGCCATAGACTTCTCTCAAGCCATTGTAGAAGTTTTTCATGTCGTTCCTGTCTGTAAAGCCCTGAATCTCATCAGTTTTGTTGCTCAGCCAGGAGTCTTGCATCTGGCGCAACTTTTGCTGGATGTTTCTGCGGGTGTTTCTCAGCGCGTCGTTCTTTGCTGTTGACATACATACATACATACACACATACATACATACATACACGCATACATACATGCACACATGCATAATACACACATACATACGTATATACATACGTACATACATACATATGCACCTACATGCATGCATACATACATACATACATACGTACGTACGTACATACGTACGTACGTATACATGCACAAACATACATATAGATAAACAGGCACGTACAGGAGGTACAGATCTGCTGAGATCGTTGCAACATCCGAAAATAAATCTCCCTGTCAGACCCACTCCCCCATCCGTCTCTTTAAACACACGCAACCAGTCCGCTTGAGCATCTCAGTAAAGACTCTCACCGAGTTGAAAGGACCCACAACCCATCCGAACAATTGTCGGTTGTTTCCCCACCCTGTTTGATCGTGTTTGATTTCAGTAAACACCCTGAACTTCTATGTTTATCCCACATAATGATTATTAAAAAGATAATTTTCATGGAAGAACGAATGCTCTGGTTTTCGCGTTTCTTTTGCAGTTCGGTGTGTGTGTGTGTGTGTGTGTGTGTGTGTGTGTGTGTGTGTGTGTGTGTGTGTGTGTGTGTGTGTTGTTGTGTGAGTGTGTTTGTGTTTCTTTTCCAATTCGATGTGTGTGTGTGTGTGTGTGTATGTGTGTGCGTGCGTGCGTGCGTGTGTGTGTACGTTTGTGTGTGTGTGTGTGTGTGTGTGCGTGTGTGTGTGTGTGTGTGTGTGTCTGTGTGTGTGTCTGTGTGTGTGTCTGTGTGTGTCTGTGTGTGTACGTTTGTGTGTGTGTATGTGTGTGTGTGTGTGTGTGTGTGTGTGTGTGTGTGTGTGTGTGAGTGTGTGTGTATGTATGTATGTGTGTGTAAGTGTGTGTGTGTGTGTGTGTGTGTGTGTGTGTGTGTGTGTGTGTGTGTGTGCTGCGCGCGCGTGTATTTTCAGTCTGGCAGTGTCCGACACAGGGTACCTGCTGTTCCTAATGTGTGGCAAGTGCTATGCTGTCATCAGTCTGGTGGACTGGGAGGCGGGAAAGTACTGGGAAAAACGTTACCCCGGTACCGTACTGGGCAGTTGTCTGGGCTTCGTGGTCCTGTCCAACGTGACCACGGCTGTCATAGCTGTGGAACGGTGTATCTGTGTTCTGAGTCCCCTCAAAGCTGCCAGGATCTTCAGAACAAAGTCAGTGTGTGTTGTGTTGTGGTGTGGTGTGTTGTGTTGTGTTGATGTTGTGGTATGGTGTGTGTGTGTGTGTGTGTGTGCGTGCGTGCGTGCGTGCGTGCTTGCGTGCGTGCGTGCTTGCGTGTGTGCGTGCGTGCATGCGTGCGTGCGTGTGTGTGTTCACGTGTGTGTGTGTGTGTGTGTGTGTGTGTGTGTGTGTTTGTGTGCGTGCGTGCGTGCGTATGTGCGCGCACGTGCGCATGTGTGTGTGTGTGTGTGTGTGTGTGTGTGTGTGTGTGTGTGTGTGTGTGTGTGTGTGCTTGCGTGCGTGTGAGCGTGTAAAGAAGATAAAATGAAGGAAATTTAT
>CM065742.1:45728078-45760578 GCA_033310375.1 Conus canariensis
TGTGATACGTTTACTGCCGCCAGATGGTAGTGTATACATCTGCCTCTCCCTTATTTTAGTCTCTTGTAGTGATGTGAGCATATGAATGAATAGTATGACTGCTTTTAAAGATAGTTTCTAGGTGTTTTACTTGTCTCAGACTGGTACCCGTCTCTAGGTTTACAGGAGATAATTATCAATAGGATCCTACCCGACGGCCTCCTTTATCCTTTCTACATTCCTCTCCCTATCTTGGCACTTCCACTCTTGGTTCTGTTTCTAACTTTTGATTCTCCCCCTTGGTCTCAACTATAGTGGTCTTTCCAGTGTAGATAGTGTTCATTCTTAATATCTTCCGTACAGTTCTTGTTGGCTGTTTTTTTTTTTTAACAAAAAAAAACAAACTTTTGGAGTTCTGTGGGTTTTTTTTTTAAAAAAGAAACCTTCCATGTCGGAAAAAACTTGATTTTATTTTCTTAGAAAATTTAACCCTTTTGAAAACATGTAAATTCAGTCTTTGATTCTGAAGAAATTTGTTAGATTCCTTTTCCTTTCTGGATTGGGAATCCCTTTTCTTTTTCATTGGTTCGGGAATCGGAACGTTTCTGAACATTAGTTGTTAAAAAGAAACTTGACCATTGTTCTGTGTGTTAGTAGTTAAAAAAACACAAAAAAACAACAACAAAAAACCGCCTGTACATGAAACTCAGTTTCCTGTTTTTCATTCTGGTTTGCATTTTGTGTGCGTCTTTTCCTCCAAACAGGGAAGCGTTTGATGTATATTGGCACAAGGCCAACAATTGGGTCTGACTGAACAGAAATTGATGGAATTACATACAATCATGTGAGAACAGGGCTCAAAAGATACGGGATAGAGATGAACAGAAAAATGGAGGAAAAGAAAATAATGGAAGTAAAAAAATGGAGGAAAAGAAAATGATGCAGGAAAAGAAAATAGTGGAAAAGAAAATGATGGAGAAAAAGAAAATGGGGGAAACGAAAATGATGGAGGAAACGAAAATGATGGAGGAAACGAAAATGATGGAGGAAAAGAAAATGATGGAGGAAACGAAAATGGAGGAAAAGAAAATGGAGTAAAAGAAAACGAGGAAAGGAAAGTGATGGAAGAAAAAAAATAGAGGAAAAGAAAATGATGGAGGAAAAGAAAATTGAGAAAAAGAAACTGGAGGAAAAAAAACATGGAGGAAAAAAATGGAGGAAAAGAAAATGATGGAGGAGAAGAAAATGAAGGAAAAGAAAATGGAGGAAAAGAAAATGATGGAGGAAAAGAAAATGGAGGGAAAGAAAATGATGGAGGAAAAAAGTGGAGGGAAAGAAAATAGACGAAAAGGAAATGGAGGAAAAGAAAATGATGGATGAAAAGAAAACGTAGGGAAAAATGATGGAGGAAAAGAAAATGATGGATAAAAAGAAAATAATGGAAGGAATGGAGGAAAAGAAAATGATGGATAAAAAGAAAATAATGGAAGGAATGGAGGAAAAGAAAATGATGGATAAAAAGAAAATAATGGAAGGAATGGAGGAAAAGAAAATGATGGTGGAAAAGAAAATAATGGAAGGAATGGAGGAAAAGAAAATGATGGATAAAAAGAAAATAATGGAAGGAATGGAGGAAAAGAAAATGATGGTGGAAAGAAAAATGGAGATGGAGGGAAAGAAAACGGAGAAAAAAAAGAAAATGGAGAAAAGAAATGATGGAGAAAAAGAAAATGGAGTTGAGGGAAAAGAAAATGATGGAGGAAAAGAACATGGAGATGGAGGAATAGTAAATGTTGGAGGAAAAGAAAATGATAGAGAAAAAGAAAATGGAAGAAAGGGAAATCAAGGAGGAAAACAAAATGGATGAAAAGAAAACGGAGATGGAGGAAAAGAAAATACTCGATGAATTGGAAATGAAAAAAAAGTTAGAGCTTGAGACAGCCAAAGCACAAAAGTATGAACACGAAGACATAGAGATTAGCAGGAGCGAGGGTGTTGCGGCACCAAAATTATGTGTGCCTAAACTTCCCTCGTTTGATGAAAAGAATGGTGATAATAATAATTTCTTGCTTAGATTTGAAACTCATGTTGTATCTTGTGGATGGGCTGAAGATAAATGGCCCTTGTATGCTTCATCGTTACTGGGAGGGAGTGCATTGTCCCTTTAACCACACTCTTGCAACGAAGAAACCTGTCACTTGGAAAGATTTGAAAAGTGAGCTGTTGCACCAGTTTAATATACACAGATGAGGGCTTCCGTGCTCAATTCCGTTCGATGCCTTGACTATAATGAATCGTTCACCGCGTTTCTCATTAGTGCTGGTCTATATTTAGACAGTTGGATTGATCCTTCAGAGGCTGATCAATCTTTTACAGGAACAAATTCTTCACAGTGTGTCAAGAGATCTTACTGTCTTTTTGTACGAACGTGGGTACCAATCTGCTGAAGAAATGTGCAGTCTTGTGGATCAGTACCGAGTTGCCCATCCAAACAAATCTCTTGCCAGGAAGTCGGAAAATCATATATATGATGTCAGTATCAGTGTTGAAGAACCGAACTCTATCTGTACTAACTATTCTTTGTCTCGTGGACAATTTTGTGGAAAGTCGGGCTTTGGTCGTGGCTCGTACACAGGAAACCAGTGCTATGGTCGTCAACAGTTTGTACCTCGTGGCCGACCTTTTGATCATGTTGGCAGATATCGTACAAGAGGTTTTGGACATGTAATCCATCCAAACCATAGGGATGGTCTGCAAAATATGTACTCTGAGTCCAAATCCTTTTCAAACCGTTCCCAAGGGCAAACCCAATTTCAACCTAAAATGATTCAACATAACAGAGGGTTTCTGGCTAACAGAGGTTCACATTCCGGTGCGCAAGTGGCTACATGCTGGCACTGTGGATGTAAATTTCACATGAGGAACGAGTGTCCTTATGCTTCTCCCCAGAAAACAAAGGATGCAAATGTCAGTGCGACAGTACCGGAGCATGTTCTAGCATTTGACAGCCTTAACAGTGGGTTGCACATTGAAGACTGCACAGTCAATGGCTAGGCAGGATCATTGTTACGTGACACTGGCTGTACATCTGACAGCCTTAACAGTGGGTTGCACATTGAAGATTGCACATTCAATGGCTATGCAGGGTCATTGTTAGGTGACATTGGCTGTACTACTGCTTGCATCAAAAGAGCTCTTGTCAGAGAAAACCAGTTTACCGCAGAAACCCTAAAGTGGAAAACGTTTGGTGGGCGCATTGAAACTTTCCCACTTGCATCTGTTTTGGTCCATACTCGATACTCTTCAAGGGCTATCAGAGCCTGTGTGATAGAGATGTCAGTAGCAGATTTGTTTCTGGGCAATTTGCCAGGGGTTTGAACTACCCATGGTAGAGTGGTTCCATCGCCATGTGAGCGATCTGCACTTGTGACAACACGAGCGCAAGTAAAAAGAAAAAAAAAGAAGCAAAACCCAGTGAGCTGCTAGCTACACCAACAGTGCCTCACCTACACAGAGAACAAGAAAAAAATCAAGACCATGCAGCTATCTGGCGATTCCTTCAAGACATGTTTTAAGAAGGTGAGGGATGAATGTACTTTCTATTCAGTCATACCCAATTTTTGGCCTTGTGCCAAATATACATCAAACGCTTCCATGTTTGGAGGAAAAGACGCACACAAAATGCAAACCAGATTGAAAAAACAGGACACTGAGTTTCATATACAGGCGTTTTTGTGTTTTTTTTAACTACTAACACACAGAACAATGGTCAAGTTTCTTTTTAACAACTATCGTTCCGAAATGTTCCGATTCCCGAACCAATGAAAAAGAAAAGGGATTCCCAATCCAGAAAGGAAAAGGGATCTAACAAATTTCTTCAGAATCAAAAACTGAATTTACATGTTCCCAAAAGGATTAAATTTTCTAACAAAACAAAATCAATATTTTCCGACATGGAAGGTTTCTTAAAACAACAACAACAACAACAAAAAACCACAGAACTCCAAAAGTTGGGGTTTTTTGTTACAAAACAAAGAACAGCCAACAAGAACCTTACATAAGATATTAAGAATGAGCTGGAAAGACCACTATAGTTGAGACCAAGGGGGAGAATCAAAAGTTAGAAACAGAACCAAGAGTGTAAGTGCCAAAATAGGGAGAGGAATGTAGAAAGGATAAAGGAGCCGCAGGTAGGATCCTATTGATAACAACCACCAATCATTATTATGAGTACAAAACATCCACATTAACTGTATCATTACCATCACCATCCATAAGTTGGTTTGATGGTATCCAGAAATCAGTTCAAATTATTTCGTTAATGATACAAGAATCATCACCGATATTAACTGTTGCTTTACCATAAATAATATGTTTGGCATGACTTCCCTCCAAATCTTCATTATTCAATCGTAATGATCATATGCCGAATGAGTATGGCTTTTGTCCATATCTTTCATAGCCTCCCTCCCTTCTCTCTGTACACCCCATAACCATATATGCCCCTTTCTGTGTTACTTTCCTTCCCTCCCCCTGTCTGCCTCTTCCCCGATCCCATTATCATCTTCTGTTACAAAACTCCCCACTATCTGTTCCGATCTATCTTCCACCCCCCATTAATGTTCATTGACACCACCCACTAGTTCTGCTTGATGGGCACCCCCCCCCCCCATTTTTTTTTCTATTTAGTGTGTGTGTGTGTGTGTGTGTGTGTGTGTGTGTGTGTGTGTGTGTGTTTTGTTGTTGTTGCTGCTGCTGCTGCTGTTGTTGTTGCTATTGTTGTTGTTGTTGTTATTGTTGTTGTTGTTGTCGTTGTTGTTGTTGGCGTGTCAACACTTTTCCCATTGATCATTTCCATTCATTTCCCGTCCAACCAGTAGTTTCATAGTATTATACCATTATCCTGAGTAGGAACACTCTCTCACTTCTCACAATTTATCTAATTATGATCATCATCCGCCAGTAATACTGTTTACATGTTTTCCCCCTTGTATGTAATTTTTTTTCTAAGGCATGTTACCTCTTTTCTCATTGATCATTTTCATTTCTTCCCAACCAACAGTATCATATTAACTCCAACACATTATTTCACCACCAACAATGAACGCCATCCAACAGTACTGTTTAATTTTTCAATCATACCATGTGCATGAGCTTCCCATCCCTCCAGCCTGTGCATACATTCGTGCAGGCGGAGATATGTGAGCTTTCCCTCCCTCCTTGCCCTCTCCTTTTCTTTTTTATTTGTTTGCAGCAACGACATCTCCTCACCCATTGATCATTTCCATTCCTTTCTAGTTATTATTACCATTACCTATACCCCCACATATAACTACTATCATCACAATCACCACCCAGTGGGCTTCGTTTTTTTTTTTCCTTTTTAATGTATCATTTCTATTACTTACGACTAAGCACTATTATAAATCTACCATAATCACTACCATCACTAATATATCATACCATTGAAAAATAACTACAAACAATCAAACCCTACTGTTTAACCCCCTCCGTCCCCCTTTTTCTTTCTTCCTACACTGTTTAGCCACAATTCACACTTCATTCAGTAACAATTACCCCTCCTCTTAATATTTACATTTTCATCATCACTGCTATTGTCACTATTGTTGCCATTGTTACCATTATTTTCATGGCATCATTACTATTTGAACTCCCATGATGCCCTCCTTAACGGCCTTGCTTTCATCCAACAGACATTTTGTTCTGAATATGAGAAGACAAGTGGTTTCTCGTTCTTCGTTTTTATTGTCATATATGTTGTTGGTTTTTGCCTGAAGAAGACCCAATGAGTCGAAATGCATTGTGTTTTGTCTTGTAATCTGTTTGTCTCTATCCTGTGGCAGAACTAGGTCCGTTTCTTTTAAAATGTTACTCCATTTTCCGCCTCCAGTCACCTTGTTTTGGAACCAACCCTCTGAATCTAGTTGCAAAGTGAGGTGACTGCAGCCTTCTGGAATCAAAATGTAGGACCCCTGGAGATGAAGTGGGCAGTCTGAATTAGCAGCCTGTTTATTCCGAACTGCTTCAACTGACGAAGGCAGGGCTTCACTATAAAAAAGAACATGCTATCTGCACTAATACTATGCAGTCGCCGACACTCGCAAACCATCAATTAACTTCATTCAATGCACAACTAAGCCACCAGGTACATTCCCCTGCTCAAAACCGAACTTCAAAATCTGCCTTCTCACCAAACCAGACACCAGCCCACATGGCCCCAAAAGATTCACTATTAAATGCACTTTCTCCTGTCAGAGCCACAACATTGTGTACGCCATCCACTGCCAGCTATGTGGTAAAATCTATGTGGGTGAGACATATCGCACACTTGAGACATGCATCTCTGAACACCTGGCTGACATCCGCCACCATCGGCCCAAACCAGTCGCTCTACATTTCAAGCACGCCCAACACAACATCAACCATGTTAAAATCCTGGCTATTTTGCATTCACAGCGTGACAACTTCGAGCGCCTTACGCAGGAATCTCATTTTATTGCCAAACTCGGCACCCTCCATCCACATGGCATCATTACCCAAAGGTAGTTAGTACCATTCCACCTCTGCAGCACCAACCTGCAATATCCTCCACCTACACACGCCCATGTTACCATACCTGCCACTGTTTTACCTCAGACATAAGTTACAGCTTTCTTTTCCCTATCCTTACACTCTCAAAGTCTCTCCACTTGCTACATCAATCTACTCACTCCCACCCCCCTTTCCGCCTCCTCCAGTAATGATAGGTTGAGTGGTGTTGATGGGGGGGGGGGGGGGGGGGGGGGGGGGGGGGGGGGGGGGGGGGGGGGGTGGGGGGGGGGTGAGGATCGGGGAAATGAGTAGGAGGCTGACATTACAATGGAACACACACACACACACACACACACACACACACATCTCTCTCTCTCTCTCTCTCTCTCTCTCTCTCTCTCTCTCTCTCTCTCTCTTCATAAATAGAAATGCTAGCTCTTTTATCGTTCATCGTTCCCATCCCTTTCCGGCCGCTGCTATTTTTGCTAGTGTTGCAACGCTTATCATTACTACTATCATTATTATCCTCATCCAACAGTACTGTCTGCTGTTATTCATTGAGCATTTCAACTCCTTTCCACCTATGTGTTATTACCAATATTACTTAATATCTTTATTATTTATATAATATACCCATTAGATTCCAACCTTCCCATAATTTATACCTTCCATCTCCTCTTTGTTCTTCCTGTCCTCTCCTCCCCCTCTTCCCCTCCCCCCCCCCCCCCCCCCCCCCCCTTAGTATTAGTATTAGTGCTATTACTATCATTACTATTATTGATATTATTATTTTTTATTCATTTATTCTATTGTCATTATTATTATTACTATATTATCATTATCATCATCATCATTATTATTATCATTATTATTATTATCCTTTTCAAAAATTTATTTATTGTTATACATGTCGTTGTTTTTTAATATATGTCTGTATCATGCTTTTATTATCAATACCATTATTACCATTACCTTCGATATAGTTGTTAGCATTATCATCATCAATACGGTTGTTAGTATTGATATTACCGTCACTCCATTAACATCAGAATCGCCATCGCCACTAAGACTGTTGCCACGGCAACCATACTCTTTAAAAATCCTCTAACCCACTCTTCTTTCTCCCATACTACAAATGCTATAACGATATCATCACCAAAAGTGATAGTGATCCTGTCTTTTTTTTCTCACTATTTTGATCATCATCATTACCACTATTAGTATTCCTATAAGTACTACAAGTATCATCATTACTACCTTGATTCACACATTATCTCCCTTCTGACAGCCTCGTTTTCATTCAACACCTATCTTGTGCTGAAGTGATTGAAGATAAGTGATTGCTCGTTCACTTTCGTTGTAATACTTGTTTTGTATCTTGCCTGAAGAAGACCTAAGAGGTCGAAATGCGTCGTGTTTTGTTTGTGATTCCTTTGTCCACGTTTTTTGGGCGGTTCGCTAACATTCATTTAAGATTGATTGTGGAGAGGTAAAGGGACATTTTACAAACACAGTTTATTGTGGAGAGGTTAAAAAAAATCATTTTACAAACGCAGTTTATTGTGGGGAGCTAAAAAAGAAAACTGTAGTCAGAATTTCTCCATGTCTTAGTTTGTTAACGTTTCTTGCAGAAAGGGAAAAAAAAAAAAACGTTTCTTGCAGAGAAAAAACGAACACCGCATTCGTGTTGCTGTGCACGCCTACGATGACATTCTGTCTGGAATACTGACCATGGTGACAGAAAGGTCAATACACTAGTCGCTTCCACCTCCAAGTTTCCTGCATCGACTGGACAACCAGGAGGGACACAGCCGCCAGAGAGTGGACTGATAGCGGGAACTCTGTCGGATGTAGATGAGAAAATTGCTGGAAGCATTCACCATCTCAAGCAGATAACTCAGAGCTGCGCACACTTTGAACAAATTGCACAGATAATCTGTGATCGTAAACCCCGGCACACGACTGAATATCGCCATCTGCAAGATCACAGCTGGGATTGTGCACGTGACGTATACCACACACACAGTCACCAGCATGCGCGTCAACTTCACTTCCTGTTTCGCCACTGACGTCATATTGGACACTGCTTTTTGACGCCAGGTGGCGGTGACTTTGAGGCGAAAGATGATGATGGTGTTGCAGACGATCACAACTACGAGGAGAAGAAAGGAAGAGTGATGAGGAGCAGGTGGCTGTAGATGATGTCGATGATGGTTCGGTGACGGAGGTAGAAAGGAGGCATGTGAGAAATGTAAGTGGAGGTGTTGGTGATGGGGTCGGTGACTTCAACGGTCTGATATCGCAGGCTGAAGGCAGCATTGAGCACTGCTTGAATGTACACACCTACTACGATGATCAGTATTGCCATATACCTGCAAAACCATATACGAATGTGAAAAAAGGTGTTCGGATTGAATAGGTACGTAAGTTGTTTTAAACCACAAAAAATGACTTACAAAAAATGGTTCTAATACTGCATTAGATTCTAGAAATTGTAATCGCATCGTTTTATTCTCCCATTGTTAATGGCCTTGAAATTAAAATCACACGAAATCCGTCGACTTAAAAGTGTTGCAGTTTCCGTTTACCTTGAAATCATACTATTTTGCCCCACTTATACAATTCTGTAAAATATGTTAGTAATGTTTCATTGACACTGACTTCAAGATGATTTAAAACCAAAATAAAATTGAGTTATTGTGAAATCAATTATACTAAGATGGCATTTAGTCGTTCACCTACTGTCGAAGACGTAACAATGTAGACATCTATCTCATGATGATAAATTTCCTTCGTTTTATCTTCTTTACACACTCACACGCACGCACCCCCCCCCCCCCCCCCCCCCCACACACACACACACACACACACACACTCACGTGTGCGCGCGCATGCACGCACGCACGCACACAGACAAGCACACGCACGCATGCATGCACGTATGCACACACGCACACACGCACGCACGCACGCACCCCCCCCCCCCCCCCCCCCCCCCCCCCCCCCCCCCCGCCCCAGCACAACACAACACAACACACACTGACTTTGTTCTGAAGATCCTGGCAGCTTTGAGGGGACTCAGAACACAGATACACCGTTCCACAGCTATGACAGCCGTGGTCACGTTGGACAGGACCAGGAAGCCCAAACAACTGCCCAGTACGGTGCCGAGATATCGTTTTCCCCAATAATTTCCCGCCTCCCGGTCCACCAGACTGATGACAGCGTAGGACTTGCCACACATCACAAACAGCAGGAACCCTGTGTCGGACACTGCCAGACTGAAAATAAGCGCGCGCGCGCGCACCACACACACACACACACACACACACACACACACACACACCGTGATCAAGATGGCGACATCAAAACAACTGTAAGCTGCTCTGCTGAATTTTTGCAGCTCTACAATTAACATGAGGAGATCCCGGAGAACAGCGATTTCGTGTAGTCACGCTTCAAACCCGAAATCAGAAAATGCATGCAGGTGCCCCAAGAAATCTACATCAACTCTGAACATGGGAAGTGAAAATTCGGAGCGATCGACCCAAACCAAGTCCTGCCAAACCACAGGCAACCCAGAGCAACGGTCAGACAACATCTGCTCCGCTCATGCACTGCCTGACTTGATAAATGAGGCTGGTGATCTAAAAACTCTCATTAAAAATATGCACGAAAGAATGACTGTGCTTGAAAAAACAATAGCAAATCAAAACGAGTTGATCAAAAAATTGAATACTCCTGTTCCACCTAACAATCCAAAAGCTACTGCTTCGAGTCGGAGTCCCTCAAAATCTAAGCCAACATTTGCAGAGGTAGTGGCATCGGGGCCAGCAGAAAAAGATGCCAGTAAAGAAAAACAAAATAAAAGCGCAAAAGATAAAGAAAAAAACAACGCATCGAACCACTCCGACCACTACGACAGAAATGTCCTCCAAAAATGACGCAAAGAAGAAGAAGAATGACGTCACGACTTCGAGCTCTGGAAGGAAGGGAGTAAAAAAAGAAAACAAGCAGGACTTGCCAAATGTTCTTCTACTACACGACTCTGTACTGAAAAGAGTGGATGGGGAAAGACTGGGAGCCTCATATGGTTTTCAATCAACATCTATGAAAACTTTTACGACCAAAGAAATCCTACCGTCCCTGAAAACAGCAACATCCACAGACAAACACCCAGAAGTAATCGTAATCCATTGCGGCATAAACGAAATAAAAAAAAACAAAACAATGATGCTACCAAGACAAGCAAAACCTTCACTGAAACAATCAAGGAGATCTCAAAAGAAAACCCCCACTCAAAGATCGTTGTGAGCAAAATCGCCCCTGTTAAACACGACGAGTTGGAGATGAAACGCAACCTGTTCAATGCGACCACCACGGCAGACCTATTTGACACCCCAAACGTGAGCTTCGTCAGTCACGACACTCTTCGGTCAAACACTGGAACCCAGCGTGATGGCATTCATCTGACATGGACGGGAACCAGCGTCGTTGCCCGTAACATCGGCAGACACCTCAACAGAATGTTATGGTCTAAACCCAAGAGGCCCCGGAAACAACACCCCGCACGGTATCCATCATGGGAAGATTCCTTTCATTACAATCCTAGGGATCTCGGCCACCCCATCCATGGCCCCGGGTGGAACTATTTTGACGTGCTAACACAGTGGGAATAAATACTTTTAAACAGTCTAAGATGCTGAAGACATTATTATAGCACAATGATTTGTAGAGTTGTTATTTATTCAGCATCAGAAACGTTTTGATCGTTGGAGATTGACATTCAATTTTTTGTGCCATTTTTCACAATCCCTGAAATATTTCCCCCTCTTTTTTTTCTTTTTTTTTTCTTCCTATCTATCCTTGTTGAAATTTGTTGTATATTTAGTTTTGTTACTTTCTTTTTTCTTTTTTTTAATTCTGGTGATATAGTATTCAATTATAAAGAACATGACAAGACCAAAAAATGTAAACATACTGCAATGGAATTGCAGATCAATATCAACAAATATTCAGGAGCTGATTCAACATCTCTCAGATCATATCTACCAAGCATTAGTATTACAATCTCTTAACCCGTAGAGTGCCTTTAAGCCGTCAGCTGACACCGCATTAAAAATGCTTTCCCAGTGCCTATGGGCCGTCCACTGACGTCATGCATTTTTCTTGAATTTTCATTCGTTACTATTTCTATCAACGGACTTAAATAGAGTGTGCGTAGTAAGCCTTATATGTCTGTAGTATTAAAATGATATGTAAATGACCACACGTGAGGGGAAAGCCCATTTATTCTCATCACTGACTGGATGACCAGCCAGCACTTCGTCTCGCTTGCAAAGATGGCGGCGCAACCTTCGACAAGCGCAGCGACCAAATCAACGTATTTACACAGCTGAGCAGGCTCTGCTAATGATTTTTGACAAAGACAATAATCTTTTATTCAATGACTCACTCGAGCATGAAGGTGAGATGATGATAGTGATGGAATTGCCAACCGTATTCGTCAGTTATTGTGTCGGGCTGTGTGACCTCAATGTGTGTTCAGCTGACTGGTTTGCCAGCGTCGAACGAGCTCGCCTAGTGTGTACTCTGCACTGCGTGCCAGTGGTCAGTGACGTGGTAGTCAGCGTGAGAGGGGAGCGCGGCCTGCTCGCGGCGCGGCACAGGGCAGAGGGAAAGGTAGGGGAAGAGGAGCAGTGAAAGAGAGGGTTGAAGTCCAGCAAGGGGGCGTGGTGGGGAGAGGGGGGCGTGGTCGTGGACTGACCTGTCTGCATAGAGTGTGAGCGTCTTGATAGACTTCTAAACTGTTTTACTTTCATTTACAGGTGTAGTGTGACAATACAAACTTTATTTTCAACTTTTTTGCTTTGTGTTCTTGTTTGGATGTGAAGATGTAGTGGTAAATACATATGCTTTTGATCGTGCAAAAAAATCTATCCAAATCTAATTGTCTAAATACTTTTTTATTATCAAAATTAAAACAAAAGAAGCCCAGATTCAAAATCTTCATTCAATTTCCTTTAAAAATCATACATATTTCATTGTTATATCTTTTGTAGTTTCTGAGCTAGAATTTTTTGTTAATTATTACCCCCAAATCATTAGATTTCCCTGGCACTGGGAAAGCCTTTGTTTGTAACATTTTCAAGCAGCTTCAAGCAGCGAACGGGTTAATGTACATGAACAAAAGCTTCCAAAAATCCAAAACTTTTACTACCCACCAATATACCAAAACAATGATGAAACGGGAAGGGTTGGTACCGCATTATACATTCGACAAAATGTAGAATACCTCGAAATAGATACACCTTTTTCAAAAGACATTAAAAACATAAATGCTTGTGCAGTAAAAGCAAAATTCATGGATCATTGATACTGAACATATTGTCGGTTTATTTGCCAAAAGGTCCTGACAATCAAAACACAGAGTGGATTTGTACTTTACAAGACCAAAACGATAAGTGGCTAATTGCAGGTGATTTCAATTCACACGCCCCCTTTTGGGATAATGAGTGCAAAATCATAACGCATAACAGATTCCTTGAAAATGTAGTAGACTCTTCACTCTGTATACTGAATGATGGTAGTGTCACTCGAATCCTGGATATTTCATATCATCGGGCTTCAGCGATAGACCTAACTCTCATGTCGGCTGCAATCGCTCCAAGTTGTGAATGGGACACATTTAAAGACTCGCTAGGCAGTGATCATTTACCAATAGTTATTTCCATCAAAGTAAAACAAACTATTTCTGATCTCACAAAAGATCAAATCCCAAAATTTAACTACAACAAAGCTGATTGGGATAGATTTGAAAACATGCTTTATATTTGCAGTTGCGAGGAGATGATGGTTGATGATGTTGATACAAGCTACATGAAATTTGTTGATACTGTTTTGCGTGCAGCTGAGCTTTCAATCCCTATATGCAATCCTGATAAAACAAGAAAACATACAGGAAATGTTTGGTGGAATGTTTCCTGTGAAGAAGCAAGAGAACAAAAAATGGAGGCTTATAAAAATGTATCTAAAAAATAAAACAGATCCAGAAAAGATTGCTGAAAAAAACAAAGCAAAGAATCACAGTAATAGAGTGAATGAAAAGGCAAAGGAAGAATACTGGTCAAATTTCTGTGAAAATGAGGTTCAGAATCACAAAGATCTCCAGAAAACTTGGAAAAAAATAAAAGAAATGAAAAATGGAATAAGTCTTCCTGGGTAACCCTTAAAATTGGAAAATAACGAATTTCCTTCCAATTTTGAAAAGGCTGAAGCATTTGCAGATGCATTTGCAAAAAATAGTAACTTCGAAGGCCTCTCAGAAGAACAAAAACAGCTTAGAGAAAAAATGGACGAAAACGAAGACAATGAAAAAAGTCCCAATAAAAATCACTATACAAATGCTCCTATTACTTTTCAGGAAACAAAAGATGCAATTTCAAACCTTGGATCAAAGAAAAAATCAGTGGGACCAGATGCAATTTCCAATGAAATAATAAAGCATTTACCAGTTAATATAACACTTTTTCTAAGTTCATTTTTTCAAAAATGTTGGTTTGAAGGGATTCAGCCATCTTTATGGAAACAATCTACTGTAACCCCTATTCCCAGGGAGGGAAAGTCAAAATCAGATGAAAATAATTACAGGCCAGTCGCTCTTACATCACATGTGGGAAAACTTATGGAAAGGATAATTCTAAAAAGGCTTGAACATTTCTGTGAAAAAAAAGGTATAATACCAATACAACAGGCGGGTTTTAGAAAAGGTAAATCATCAGTTGATCATTTAGTAAAAATTACCACACAGATTAAACATTAGTTTTCACGTAGGAAAAACGTGCTTGCCACTTTTTTGACATTAGAAAGGCATATGACCAAGTTTGGCATTCAAAACTTCTAAACAAACTAAGATCAATAGGTATTTCAGGTTGTATGTATAACTATATAAAGGCATTTTTAAGTGAAAGAATAATACAGACTAAGGTTGGTAATGCCTACTCTAATCAAAGACGTACACAGATGGGAATCCCACAAGGAGGTGTAATAGCCCCAATCCTTTTCAACATTTTGATGCATGATCTTCCAAAAGTGGTCTCAAACAATGTCGAGCTGGCACAATATGCGGATGATATTTGCATATGGATGAAAGTTACTCTAAACAAGCTTACACCGATTAGATCAATTAATTATATTAAAAAGGTATATTAAAATGAACTAGACAAAATCAGCAAATACATGATTGAAAACGGACTAACCCTTTCACATGAAAAATCGCATATGGTTCTCTTCAACTCTGGGTATGATCCTAAACTTCTACCCATTTTTCAAATAAATGGAAGGCCGCTTGAATATAAGGAAGTTGTTAAATTTCTAGGAGTAAGCCTGACTTCTAAACTGAATTGGAACTACCATTTGGAAAATATTCTGACAAAAGCCAGAAAAGGATTAAATTTATTAAAAATGATAAGTCGACAGTCGTGGGGAAAAGATAGTAAGGTACTTATTCATTTAGCAACTGAGCTTGTGAGATCAAAATTATCTTATGCTCAGGAAATATTCTTTTCAGCTCCAAAATATTTGATAACAAAGATGCAAAGCATTGATAGCAAAGCTTATAAAATAGCTCTCGGTGTCCCTGTCTATGCCTCAACACTAAAAACCTACACAGAAATAGGAATTTTGCCTTTTGCCGAAAATATGAAACTTGCTTCAGCAAAATATATATTAAGGAGTCATTGAACGCAAAATTCATGTATCAAGGAAACTGGTTTAAAATCAGAAATACATTTTCCAAAGCGAGCACAGAGTTTTGACTCTGTAAAAACTATAGGCTCCTATACGTACCAATTATTTACGGAGGCTGGTGTTGAACCCCAAACAGTAGCTCCTCAAACGAGTTACAGTAATATTCCTCAATGGGAGCTTAGTAAGGCTAATTTCGATATTAATTATACAGATTTAAGGAAAAGTGATGGGACCATGCTGCCAACATATGTCAAGGCACATATAAACGAAAATTATATAAATCATCTTAAAATATATACACACGGTTCTCTACTTGAAAACCAATTATCAGGTGCTGCATTCATTATTCCATCATTAAAAATAGAGAAATCGTATCACATTGGGAAAAATTTCTCTGTATTCACAGCAGAGCTGATTGCCATTATTATGGCACTGAACTATCTTCTTAGTTTTCAACATTCGATATTTCAAATATTATTTTGTGTCGATTCCAAATCTGTCTTACAAGCTTTAAAATATTCTCATACAAGAGTGAGAGGAGAAATGATATCTGATATATACCATTTAATTCATTTTTTGTCTTTACGTGGTTCTTCTATTGACTTTTGTTGGATTCCATCACATTGTGGTTTAGCAGCAAATGAAAGGGTTGATCGGTTAGCCAAAAATGGTGCAGCTAAGGAAAAGAGCTTTACAAAAATAAATATTCCTTTATCCTTGCATGAAAATTATAGCCTTTTAGGTAAAGCATCATGGGATTCGGTGATAGGAAGACAAAAAGAGTGTCCAAACATAATAAAGGACAACAAGGGAAAATTCTTTAAGAAGCTTGTAAAATATAAAACGGGACACAATCTCCACCAGGAACGACTTTTGAAGACTCTGATCTTTAGACTCAGACTTGATGCATACAAAACAAAATATTGTAAAAATGTCACTTGTATTTGTGGCCAAAATATTACACTATTCCATATCATCTTCCTTTGCAGAAATACTAAAAAATATTTACCTACTTGGTTATTAAGTTTGAACCCATCAATCGCGAATTTTTGGACATTTTTGGGAACGAAGCGAAAGCTATAGAAGTTGTTAGGGCAATTGTTAAGAGTCCAGTTGGACACTTACTTTGATTCTCGAATTATTTGTTTGATTTATTTTCTTAGTATTTCAATGGTTAAAAATGTTTTGTTTCTTTAATAATGTTCAGATATGAATCAAGGCTAAAGCAGTTTACCGTTATGCCGGCAGATTAGAATGGGGTTAAAGTGATGGTCACTTATTGGTATCTCATTAATTACATAGACTATGCATGCAAAGATTAGTATACTACACTACCTCCACACCCCATACACTTTTAATGACATTTTTAAAACAACACACACATTTATGCCCCCCCCCCCCCCCCCTTTACACACACACACACACACACACACACACACACACACACACACACACACACACAACGGCCCCTTTTACGTGTGTTTTTTCTGTTTTGTCTTTGTTTGTTTGTATGCCTGTTCGTTTGTCTCTTGTTTTTGTCTAAGATCACTGTAAAGTGGATAGACATGAAATTAAAGAACGAAAGAAACACACACACACACACACACACACACACACACACACACACACACACGTGCACACACACGCACGCACGCACACACACATACACGTACACACACACCGAATTGGAAAACACACACACACACACACACACACACTCACACACACACACACACACACACACACACACACACACACGCACGCACGCACGCACGCACGCACGCACACACACACACAAACACACACAAGATGGCGCCTGCAGACTGCAAACGATAGTTTAGTGCTGTGGATGCTGCTATGTTTCGGCCGAAGCAAACAAAAGAAAACCACACCAGGATCCGGAAAAGTTGCATACCAATCCTGTGTGCAAAAGGATGCAATGAGGATGTGCTGGCAAAGCAAAGAAATGATGAAAAGACAAAATGTAATTCGGCGCTGAGGAGGCCGTTCAGTTTCTCCGTCGTCAAGGATGGGATGGAGACAACAACGCTGGCAGCTGGGCCAGGAAACAACAACGCCTCCACAGATCACAACGCCAACTCCGTGAGTGCAACACAGATTTTTGCCAGGATCGAAGGCACAATCACCTCGCTGTATAAGAAAGTAGCGAGCCCGGAGGAACAGGTAAGATCGCTGCTTGCAAAAATTGACAGAAGGGACTCAGCCAGCATAGCCACACAGACAGAGCCCTTCCCCTACCTCTCCTACGCAGAAGTAGCCAGAATTCCTTCACAGTTAAAAACGACTCCTGACGATGCTCTGTCTTTCAAAGCAAAGAAAACAGAAAGGAAGCAGAACAGAAATGTACAGGAAAGTTACAAAAAACAAAAAACAAAAATAGAATAAAATGTTAACGCAAACAAAAATGACGTCAATGCCTCTTTGCGTCATAAGCCGAAGTCAAGGAACAGTGCAAGAAAAATGACGTCAATAATTTAAAGGCCGAGTCAAGAGATAAACAAAACGTCAATGACTTAAAGGCCAAGTCCAGAGACAAACCAGATCCAACCTTCAAGGGCCTTCCCAACATTTTATATGTGAATGACCCTGTCATAAAGAAAGTCAACACAAACAGACTAGGGAAGTCCTACGGATGTAAGGTGCATCAGAGTAATGCAAGAACAATAAAGGACATCAAACCAGCAGTGGCCAAAGCAAGTGCATCTGTCAAGACACCTCCTGATGCTTTACTCTTACATGTTGGATCGAAGGACCTAGAAACAGAATCAGCAGCAACATGTTCCGGAAGAATGGCAAAGTGCGTGAGGAGTATCAAAGAAAACCCTCAACTGGCCAACATAATCAGTAAGATTGCTCCTACATCAGACCCCGAACTCAGTATCAAAGGGGACTTGTACAACGCACTTTTGGTGTCAGAGCTGAATGATGACAAAAACATCACCTTCATCACTCACTCCAACCTACAAGCCGCCCGCTTCAACCTCCGTGATGGGCTACATCCCACTGCTAGAGGAGCTAGCATCCTAGCGGGGAATATTGGCCGGCATCTGAGGAACCTCTTCTGGGAACGGCCCCGGAAGACAGCGTGACGTCCCCGGTACCTGCACCCCACTCCCTTCCCTGAGGATTCCTTCTACGGTTCTGCCTGGTCCAATAGGTTCAATGTCTTATACAACTGGTGACATTTTTTGTTGTTTTTGTTCGGAACAAATGCAACATACCAGCCTACGTCTGTGTGTAGCTAAGCTCCAATTGTGTTAAAGCAACATATTTTTATTTGTTTAGTTATCTAGATATTTCAAACATGAAATTTAACAATATAAAAATACTGCAATGGAACTACCGCTCTCTCTATTCTAATATTGACCGCTTACGTCAATTTTTAGTGTCATCTGACTGCCACGTTCTTTTATTCCAGTCTGTTAATATCAGTAAGAACAAACTACCAAGACTGGAACAGTACTACTATCCACCAGTAGTAGATACAGATGAAAATGGTGATAGAGTAAATCGTGCTATCTATATTCACACTGGACTACAGTATTGTGACAAACAATCACCTGTGCCTAGTGGATTACATGGGATTTTTTCATGTGCTGTAACTGTCAAGTTTTCGGACTCCTTAAAAGTAAACTGTGCTTCTATATATTTACCTAAGGGTCCAGATGAAGCTAATACTGAATGGATGAAAAATATCAAGAATGATAATTGGTAAATGGTTAGTAGGAGGGGATTTTAATGCCCATTCTCCTTTCTGGGAAAAAGAGTGCACACAGGTCAGTAGTAATAGGTTTGTGGAAAATGTTGTAGACTCAACTTTATGTTTACTCAATGATGGTTCTTATACCAGAGTTCCTGATGTATCTACACATAGACCTACTGCTATTGATTTAACTATGGTTTCACCTAAAATGGCTTTGTCGTGTGCATGGGAAACGTATAGTGAAACTCTTGGGAGTGATCACATACCAGTCATCATTACAAGTAATCAGTCCCCAAGTTTTGAAGACACAAAACCTGATGATACAATCCCAAGATTTGATTATAAAAATGCCAAATGGTCTCAATTTTACAATACACTTAAAGATCTAGACATAACTTTGTCCCCAGATAATGATATTGATACAATGTATGGTACGTTTTGTACTTCTGTTCTAAAAGTGTCTGGTTTATGTATTCCTAAATTGAAGAATCAGGGATCTAAAGGGGTAAACATCTCGGTAATGTTTGGTGGACTGAAGATTGCGATAAGGCAGTTAAAGAGAAAAAACGGTTATTCAAGGAATACATGCACTCTAAGAAAAGTCAAAATAAGAAAATTGTCACCGATCTGATCAGGTGGAAATCCTACAGACGCGCCGACGGCTCTGTATCTATCCGTAGCATCATTCCACGATGGGGGTGTAGGCTTACCGGGCCATATATGGTAGTTGTTGGGTTCAGAAAGGATGGTGGGGGGTGTTGGATACCTGTACGTTCCATTCAGATATTGGGTGTGCGTGTGCTACCATGCACAGGCAGGGAAAGGATAAGTGTGGGGAGAGAGGGGGTTAGCCTCCCGTCTCCGGTTGTGTTTCGTGTGGAGTCCCGTTTCACGTGCGGTTTGTGTAGGGTTCAAAACTCAGCGAGGAGTGAGTGCTCAGTCATCAAGCTTTAAAGTTTGGTGGGGCCGGGTGGCTAGCACTTCGGTCAAAATCCTTGGTGAAGAGCAGCTGGGCTCTCGTTCTGGTGCCAGCGTTTGCGCTGTGGGTCTGACTTCGGTCAGCATGGTGAGCCGACCCTCGTGAGCGTTTTGCTCTTGGTCGAGCAGTTGTCGGTGTTTCTGTGTGCTGCGACCCTGAGGTTCAGGTGCTGGGGTGGCCAGCCGCAGTTGTTGTCGTCGTTCTGTGTTGTAGCAGGTATGTGGAGTTAGTTAAGGTGATAGTAGTGTAGTGTTAAGGGTGGCGTTGTCTTGTGCACATCTCTGTCATCTTGTACAAAGGTGTAAATAATATGAGCTCATGTTTTGAATCAATTTCAAGTTTCTTAGGGAAAGGAAGAGGGAGAAAGTGGGAAAAATAAGGACTAAATCGGAATAGGTTGAGAAAAGTGTGTTGATGGTGGGTTTTGACCAGTGGGTTGTGTTGAGAGGTGGAAACAGGGAAAAGGAAAAAAGAAAAGAAGGAAATTTGGTTATGAAGTTTTGAATGGAAATGTAATGGTTATCATTGGTTCGATCCTGGTGTTAGGATTGAGTGGGTACTTATTCGTGACAGGGGGTTCGAACGGATATGCTTTCGGGAAGCATAGACAGGGTGTGTTGGCACCGAGTGCTGTAGAGCTTATGATTGTGCCGTGTCATGGAAGCTATTGGAAAGGATAAGTGTTGTGTAGTTGTATGAACAGTTACTGGTGTTAAGCAGCGCGGTTTGGTATGGCGCGGGTATCCTAATTCATTAATATAGGTTAATATTGTTCCTACATTGCGGGAGATTTGTGGGAGTGTGCTTATGCCTTGGGCGATTGTGCGGAGAGATAGCTGTCCTGTCCCATTGGTCTTCTTTGGAATCGAAACATAGTATCTGTTGTGGACGTGACAATATTATTGAGAATGTGTGTGTTGGAAGGTGTATCATGAAGCAGCTCTTTTGTATACTGTAGTGTAAGAAGTGTAACTTAGTGGTGTAAACAGAGTGAGATAGTGATAGATGTAACTCGCTTATGGAGCTAGTAGGCTCTGGGGTGCGTAAAGAAAATCCTGGGAATGGGTGAACTAAGGGGTTACCGTAATCAGTGATGTATGTAGCTATGTATATCTACGGTTGGAGGGTAACAGTTATGTCAAGTGCAGGTGAGGGCGCATTCCCAACATCCTGTGGCCCGGTACACCAGGCGGGTCAGGGCCGTTTTAGTCGGGGAGCTGCGGACAGCCAGTTGCTGGCATTCCTGTCCCTGACTGTCCGGCGTTCGTGGCAGGTGCCTGCGATTACCCCACCAACACTCCCCGTCCTGCTGTGCCCCGGACTGTTGTCCCAGTCCTTCCCCTTTCCAATGCTACACCCTTTTCCCTTTTCCCATCCGGTCGGGTCTTCACAGCCTGGCCATTAACGTCGCCGTAGCTAGTGTCGCCGTTGCTGCTGGTGCCGTTGCTGGTGTCGCTGTTGCTGCTGGCGCTGTTGCTGGTGTCACCGTTGCTGCTGGCGCCGTTGCTGGTGTCGCAGTTGCTGCTGGCGCCGTTGCTGGTGTCACCGTTGCTGTGTCGCCGTTGCTGTTATCGCCGTTGCTGTTGGCGTCGGTGCTGTTGTCGCCGCCGGTGCTGATCCCCCATACCACCGACTTCTCACTCTGTGACCGCCGCCAGTGAGGTGTGTCGTCGCCGCCGTGGGTGTGTTGTCACTGTGGTTGGTGGCAGTCGTCACTGTCGCCGTTGTGTTGGCGGTGACTGTGAATGCCACTGATATTGTGGAAGCCCTGTGTGTCACCGTCATCTGTGTCATCCTCGGCTCCGGCAGGCAGATTCATCTGGTCACCGTCACTATCGCCATCGTGAGGACTGTCAACGTCGTCGTCGTATGGCCTGTTTTCCTTTTGTGTTGATTTTTGTTTTGGTGACAATGAAACACCTGAAGACATTGGGTTTGGATATGCATACATGAAGGATGAATGTTGATTAAAAAGGGTATGACTGAAGGGATGAATGTGCGCAGTGAAGTATATGCAAAATGAGTATAGCAATATGATGTTAGTATAGTTTGGTTGTTGTTGTTGTTGTTGTTGGTTTTTTTTTTTTGTTTTTTTGTTGTTTTTTTTTTTTTTTTTTTGGGAGGGGGGGGTGGAAAGTTGTGGTCATGGAAAGGATTGACTTTTATTACGCTATGTGTAATATACTGCTGGCCTGAGGAACTCTGCACACTGTAGCTAGATAAGGGGTAAATAACTTATTGTGGCTGCCTCGGTCATAGGAACCGTATGCTTTCAGGCTGGGGTCTGTGACGTATTCATAGAAGATTCCGCTCATTGATTGTTTTGTTGGGAATAAAATTTTGTTTTCTTATCGGTTCTTGTGTGGCGTGTTGTCTGTTTAGTGGGTTAGTTGTGGGGGGGTTGTTTTTTTTTACGTCCGGCTTAGCGTTCCGTGACAAAAATGGTAGATGTAAAAAGTTATATCAAAAGGAATTAAATACCTTTTCTGCTTAATGACTGGAAATGGTTTACAAATATCAACAGAAAAAACACACATGATGTTATTTAATACTGGATCTGATCCAGTTAATATGCCTTTATTTCAAGTCAACGGCATACCCATCAAATATACAAAAATAGTGAAATTCCTCGGAGTAAATTTAACATCAAAGTTGTCATGGAATTTTCATATAGAGCATATTCTAACAAAAGCTCGAAAAAGTTTAAATCTATTAAAGCATGCTTGGGCTCAGGACACAGTTGCTCTTTTGCACCTTTCTACTGCACTGGTTAGATCAAAATTAACGTATGCACAAGAGGTGTTCTTCAGTGTACCCAAATACTTACTGAAAAAACTTCAAAGTATTGATTCCAAAGCATATAAGATAGCCATGGGACTACCAGTCCATGCCTCTTGTACAAAAACATACAGTGCTGCTGGGATATTACCACTGGAAGAATACAGGAATCTTGCATGCACAAATTTGTTATAAGAAGTTCTACTATAGACAACAACATAGGCCCTGAAATAAATATTAAATCGGACATTGATTTTCCCAAAAGGGCTAAAAATATATCATCTCAAACGACTCTAAGAACATATACTTCCTCGATTTTAGAATCCTCAGACATAAACTAACATCTATTGCAAAAAGATCTATTGTGTCTCCTATCCCCCCATGGAAACTAATACGAGCACATTTTGATATTGAGCATACAGATTTAACAAAGGCTGAAAATACTAATTTGTTATTATCCAATATCAAAATGCATTTGCATGATCACTATGCCAACCATTTTAAGATATACACTGATGGATCATTAATCAATGAACATGCAGGTGCAGCATATATTATCCCAGGTCTTAACGAAGAAAGGTCCTATTATCTTTGAAAAAACAAATTTATATTCACTGCTGAGTTAACTGCTATAATTATGGCTTTAAAGTTTGTTGTTGATTACCTTCAAAATGTATTTAAAGTTGTTTTATGCGTAGATTCCAAGTCAGTTCTTACTGCAATGAAGAATTTTAGATTAAAAATTCGACCTGAGATGATCACTGAAATAAATAATTTAGTACACTTCCTCTCAGTCAGAGACACTGAAATAACATTTCTTTGGGTGCCCTCCCACTGTGGGTTATATTATAATGAAAAGGTTGATGTTCTGGCAAAGAGAGGAGCAAAACAATCATCATATTCGCATTTTTTGAACTTCTCTATGTCAATGCAAGAGTGCTATACTTTGGCAGAAAAAGTACAATTTTCTAATTTTCATTTGACAGACAGAGAAACTGGGTGTTTTGGTTTACACGATGAAATGGGAAGTATTAACGAAATGTTAAGTAAGTACGATCAAAACATTTATCGTAGACGACAGATACGTTCCTTGATCTGTAGATGGAAATTGGACTGTTTTAAAACAAAGCATGTCAAAAATATACATTGTATATGTGGTCATGGCATATCAACTGATCACATTCTTTTGTGTAACTTAATGAAAAAATTAATTCCAAATACGTCTGTACAGCCTAGTCAAAATGTTTTCCTGTCACTGTCAGCAAGTGAAACGTGTCTTTTCTTTTTGCACTTAGCTAAAAGTCCAATTGGCAAATATTTATAATATATAACAGTCAGTGGTGAGATGAGACAGAAGAGTTACATGTTTCGGGGTTTTGTGTGTGTGCTTTATTTTTGTTGTTGTTGGGTTTATTTTTCTTTTTGTTTTTTGTTTTTCAATCTTTGATTAAGTGGATTTTCTACTTTTGTGTTATAGCTGTAGATAAGTTAATTCTTTTACCTCATTGTGTTAACCTTTTTTACCCCGACCCCCCCCCCCCCCCCCTTTTTTTTTTTTCTCTCGTCTAATATCACGTAATGTGGAAAGACGTAAAACAAAACAACAACAACAACAACAACACACACACACACCGAACTGCAAAAGAAACACGAAAACCAGAGTATTCGTTCTTCCATGAAAATTATCCTATTAATATCATTATGTGCGATGAACAAAGAAGTTCAGGGTGTTTACTGAAATCAAACACGATCAAACAGAGTGGGAAAATAACCAACAATTGTTCGGATGGGTTGTGGGTCCTTTCAAATCGGTGAGAGTCTTTACTGAGATGCTCAAGCGGACTCGTTGCGTGTGTTTAAATAAAGGGACGTATGGGGGAGGGGGTCTCTGTCTTGCTCTGTCACACACACACACGCACACACAAACACACACACAACACACACACACACACACACACACACACACACACACACACACACACATACATACATACATACTTAGTTACATGCATTATGCATAAATACATACATACATACATACATACATACATCCATCCATACATACATACATACATACATACATAGATACATACATACGTATGTATGTATGTGTGTGTGTATAATGCATGTAGCTAAGTATGTATGTATGTACGTATGTATGTATGTATGTATGTATGTATGTATGTGTTTTGTGTGTGTGTGGTGTGTGTGTGTGTGTGTGTGTGTGTGTGTGTGTGTGTGTGTGTGTGTGTGTGTGACAGAGTAAGAGATAGATAGATAGATAGATAGAGAGGGGGAGGGGGGGAGAGTGAGAGAGAGAGAGAGAGAGAGAGAGAGAGAGAGAGAGGGAGGGAGGGAGGGGCAGTAAGTGAACTATGCACTCTTTGAATTCTTGTGTGTCCTGTATTTCTAAGTGTACAATTCCATGTTTATGATTTCAAGAGAAAACTTCTAAGGTTTCCGGGCGGAACTCTATACTTTCTTTTTTTACTTTTGAACTTTAGAAAATCGACTAACGGATTTTTTTTCTGCAATTCTTATTAACATTAATTCATTTTCTAGCAACAGACATTAGACCTGGATGGCTTCCATACTGATTGAATTTAAAACATTCTGTAGCCTTATTATTCCATTTGCAATACATTAGAAAAGAGTTGCTAAATGGAAGTTGAATTTCATGATGTTTGGGTCCGTGTGTCAGTTAACACTCGACTACATCTAATGAAACATCACGTCTTCAGCTAGATCGATTCACTCTGATAGGAATCGAACCCACGACCTCCCAGCCCACTTCACCACGGCTCCTGGCGGACAGTAACTTTAGGTTATGTACATTTTAAAAACGGTCTTTGCTGTATGTGAACTGACGCCCATCGTCCTATGAAAACAAGACATGACAGATAGTGGTACCTGGTCACTCTATCTGTCCTCCCCATCCGGTCACAAGCACATTACAGTCTCTCACTGATGAACGTATTCGTCAGCAGTGGTCATGGGGTAACACAGCTCTGAAATACTCATTGCTGTTAGAAATTCTTTGGGATGCCTGTTCGCCTGGAAACGTTACTGTATGACATACCCTTCAAAAGACACCAACCTAATGATAAGCATCAAGGTCAGCATCCCAAAGGTAGGAAGAAGAGCAGTCTTCCCGTGTCAACAGTTCAGAAACGAAAAAAAAATTATCATGGATATTAACATCAAAACATGGTTCTTAATCTCAACATTCCTGAAGAAACAGAATTACAGGGAGAAAATTCAAGATACTAAAGAAAAGAAAAAAAGATCCAAATAGATAAAACAATGTACACAATATCCTTTGGATGCCAAACACAAATGACGTTTGAAAAAAGCACAATAGACAGACTATAGGCCTGAAAAGGGAAACGTACATACATGAATGAATTGCGGTGTTCCCTACTGCAGACATGGTAAGAATGACCAGAATACAGTAACGACTTGAGATATTCACATAACATACCAACCAGCCGAATCAAGTATTGTTTAATTGACTAGTTCTTTTTAATTCTATGGGATAATAGAGATAAAGTTACCATAACGCACATATTTTGACAAGTTTTGAACTCTAATAATGGACAAAAAATAGACAGCCTCATTGGCATGAATGTGAACCCAATCTGTGGTACATACTCATACAAGACCACGTCTATAATACCACACACTCCGGTATACCATACCTAAACAGACACAAGTTGATTCGGTCTGACAGTCCTTGCTGAGCAAAGACAGCCATATTGATGACGTTGGTGATGACGCCATAGGTCACGAGGATAGGAAATATCCCGGCATACAGCACAAGCTCCACCATTTTCGCCACGTGAGGACTGACGATATTTCGAGGATTGTTGCAAGGTAAGAACACTTGGTGGGGCAATATAGATGGCTGATTTGTGTGGTTGGTGAAAGAATTCGCACTGGATGTAATGTCTCCAAAATCCGCATGGTAAGTGTCTGGTGGCATTACCGTGTCGTTCATCCTGGAGGGTAGTAAGCCGCCTGTTAGCGCACTCAAATCCGCCAAAACAGAAACGTGTTGCTTTCACCTGTCTCCGTACGTCCAGTTTACATGAAACCTGCCAGTCCTGCAAACCTTAACATCAGACATGAAAAACACTTGAACATTTGAAAATACACTCACCTTTTGTCTTACCTCATGCCTGTGTGAATTTCTGAAAGAGATTAACATTTTTCATCTGATCTAAGATTTTACAGAGGATAGAAGTTTAACAAAATTTTTGGTGTGTTTTCAAAAGGTGTCGTATAAATGGTAGTGTGAATCAGGGTTTTTTTTTTTTTTTTTTTTTTTTTTTTGTTAATGAATTATAAGTTGACTCAACGCGGTAAGAGCTCTGATATGGCCCTTTGCGGTCGGCTGGGTTATAAGCAACATTACCATCACCATGCCTGTGTATGCATTATGTGGAAAGTATATATTACCATACAGTGGTGCAAAAGTAGGTTGACAGTCACCATTACCGTTCACCATGTATTACTGCAGACAGAACATTCCAACACAAAAAGACACCCTATATTTTCACATTTCCAGTCATTCTTTAGGATCCGCTTTCTCTCCTCGTCTGGCATGTTGCCTGCCATAATGCATCACTGTCCTGTAAAAGGAAATAATACATAAAAGCATCTTTTTTAGACAAAAATAAGACTTTCAATTTACTTTTACACCCCCCTGTGTAAGTAAATGAAGCTATTGAAGTGATTGAAGATAAGTGATTGCACGTTCATTATCGTTGTCCTAATTGTTTTGCATCTTGCCTGAAGAAGACCTAAGAGGTCGAAATGCGTCGTGTTTTGTCTTGTGATTCGTTTGTCCACATTTTTCTTGGCGGTTCGATAACATTTATTTAAGATTTATTTCTAAAAAGATGTTCTCTGGGTCTGTTCCAACACACAAAGTACTAGTGATATGGGAAGCAGGAACATTGTATGACACATTGTTTCCACTTATGTCAGACACCTCCAGACTGAAAAGCTCTCCTTTCGTACGGTGTGGGCCGGTCTCTGTTAAGAGAATAAATAGCACAAAAAAAAAAAAAAAAAAAAGGGTGGGGTGGGTGGGGTGAGGGGTGGGGGTGGTGGTGGGAGAAAGAAGAGGTAAGGTAGGTTAGTTTCCGTGGGGAGTACTGGACCAAGCTTGTTAGTAAATTAATTACACCAAGGCAGCATGCTTTGAACACAGCACACACTCTTTCACTGTGATGTTGTCCGCATGTTCTCCGAAGTGTACACAGAGCTTGGAAGGCGAAAGAAGTGCGTGTCTTAATGTTTGTTGTCGTTGTTGTTGTTGTTGTTGTTGTTGTTGTTGTTCTTCTTCTTCTTCTTCTTCTTCTTCTTCTTCTTACTATTATTATCATTTTCATGATCATCATCAGCATTATATCATTATCTCCTTATTATTATCTTCATTATTGTTATTGTTATTATTATTATTATTATTAAAATTGAAATTATTATTGTTGTTGATATTATTATCACTATCATTATTATTCAGAAAATGTGTCCGCCTAATGAACGTTCAAGACGTATAGAATAAACAGGAACACACATCATGTCATAAGCGAAGTAAATTAAAACAACGGGCAAGACACAAAAACACACCCCGCAATCACAAGCTCGCTCCCCACCCACGCTTACCCCCACCACCCAGCCTCGCTCTCTCACACTCCCTCTCCACCAATTACCCGCCTCCAAAACAACAACAATCACTATTACATGATTAAATAATAATTGTTGAGTCTTCCTCTCAAGACGCAACACAAAATCAGAAATTGTGGCAAAACAAAAAAAATTCAAACGTAAATAATAGATGTTTTTTTTTCCTTTTTGTCTGTGTTCAATGACATTAACTGATATGCAACAAAAACAACAGCAACGTCAATAACAATACAGACCAGAAGAAAAAACTTATGAAGCAAGTAACCTCATGAACAGCCAACAAATGTATAGTAGTAGAAAGAAACTCGTGGAGAGCGTGGCAGCAGAGAGTCCTCAGAAGAGAAGCCCCCTTCAAGCAAGTGTTTCGGCCCTTATCTCCTGACACTCTAGGGGGGTTGGGCCACACCCGGTTCATGACTCCGGATGTCCCTCTGCTGCCCCTTTTTTTCCCATCTTGGGACGAGCCATGGCTGGGATTCGAACCCATGACCCTCTGGACATGCTCATTTTCCACTTAATGACTCGCGCTTTAACCACTGAGCCACAGGGACACCTGATATTTGTAGGGAAATTAAGCCTTATGAAGTTCACTTTTGTTCCTCCTTGACCAGATCCAGCTTGAACACCTCTCTGCCGCTTCTGCCATTGCTTTCAGGGCTCTGTTTTTTTCCTTCCCTGCAACTGAGAGCTGTTTCATGAGGCTGTATGCAGACGTTCCTACAAACCCCCTAGCTCCAATTTCTGCAGTGAGGACTTTGACCTGTTAGCCTTCTCTCCTCAGGCTGTTTGCCAGATCAGCATACTTTTCAGTCTTGTAGATTTGAGCTGCCTCCATTCTGTTCTCATATGGCACCGTGAGCTCGATCATGATCAGCTGCTTGGTTGACTGAGAGTGGACTACTATGTCTGGTCTCATGCCACTCTTGCTGATGATCTCTGGGTGACTCTTCCATTCTGGGAGGTCTGCAGTGCACTCCCAGTCATCTGCCCCATCCAGCAGACTCTGCCTGCATGTTTCGAGTGGCACTGTTGTTCTTGGCCATGATTTGCTGCCTCCTGCCGTGAAGAATGTTGCGGGTGCTTTTGGAGTCCTGATTTTCCCTTTTGTGGTGTTGGTACTAGCCCAGACTACTTGTACAATCTCTTTGAGCACTTGGTTGTGCCTCCATGTGTACCTTCCTTGAGCCAGGGCTACTTTACATGAGCTTAGGACATGCTCCACTGTTTGTTTTTCATGGCAGAGGGGGCATGCAGGATCGTCTGTTTTCCCCCACTTCACCAGGTTTGCATTTGAGGGCAGAAGGTCATATGCAGATCTGAGAATGAAGCTGATCCTGAGAGGGGCCATGTGCCAAATGTCATTCCAAGTGAGACTTCTTTGGAGTGCATTCTCCCACGTTGTCCATTGCCCTTGCTGGCTCTGCTGGACTGCTTTTTGGAGTCTTTTTTGGTCTTCTTCTTTTCTCATCTCCTGAATCATCATGTCTCTTTTGGCTTTTCCTTTGGCCTTTGACCACCATTCAGTTTTGGTCACCCCCAGTCCTTGTCTGTTGGTCTGTGTGTGTCCTGTTATTTCTCTGATCTTGAGACTTTCTTTTGCAGAATCCATCGCCTCTTGAACTTTCCATTTTCTGCCTGTCTTCAGCTGGGGCTTGATTGCTTCTACCACCTTGTCTCCTGAGTCCTCCAGCATGCTTTGAAGTCTGATCTTCCCTGCTTTGTATTCCTCCAGGATGGATTTCAGTGGTAGTTTCAGCTTTGCTTGGCGACAGTACAGCGCTATGTCAGTCAGACAGGGTGGGACACCAAGCCATTTCCTTGTGAACTTGTTGATTTTGGCTTCCATTGCCTCCACTATGCTGGTGCAAATGTCGTATATCATCAGAGGCCATAGCAGCTTTGGTATCAGCATGAACTGCAGACACCAGACCTTGTATTTGCCAGGGAGCCCACACTGGTCAATGGTCTCCAAGCCTTCCTCCGCCATCTGCTTGGTTTCTTTTGCTCTTTGTGTGTCTTTCAGCGTATCATCATACCATCTTCCAAGGCTCTTGACTGGTTCTTCTGTGACTGTTGGAATGGCCTGGTTGGCAACACTGAAGACCACAGATCCGGCCACTTTTCCTTTCCTCAGTGAGAGACTCCGTGATTTCTTTGGCTTGAACTTCATTCTGGATGAGGCAACTATGTCGTCCAGCGTCTCCAGCACATGACGTGTCTCGTCTTCTCTGGATGAAATCACTGTAGTGTCATCCATGAAGGCCTTGAGAGGAGGCATCTTGTATCCATCGCCAAGGTCTGTTTGTCTCGCGTTGTTTGTTGCTGCTTTCAAGATGAGTTCCATTGCCAGCACGAACAGTATTGGGGAAATTGCACAGCCCATTGCAATACCCACTTCCAAGTTGATCCAGTCTGTTGTGTACTCCTTGGTAGAGAACCGCATTGAGAAGCCATTGAAGTACTTCTTGAGCATGTCGCGGATGTTCTTTGGCACATGGTACATCTCAAGAGCCAACTGTATCATCTCATGGGGCACAGATCCATATGCGTTTGCCAGATCAAGCCACACTACGTCCAGGTCTCTCTTTTCTGTTTTTGCTTTTTGGATTGCGTCCCAGATCATTGTGGCGTGTTCTACACAGCCAGCCACGCCTGGGATGCCACCTTTCTGGACTGACACATCCAAGTACTTGTTTTCCATCAGGTACTTGGTCAGCCTTGCTGCCATGACAGAGAAGAAGATTTTCCCTTCGACGTTCAGTAGTGATATTGGCCTGAACTGGCTGATGTCACTTGAGTTTTGCTCTTTGGGGATGTACACACCATCTGCCGTCATCCACTGGCCGCTGATCTTCTGGTTTCTCCAAGCCGATCGCAGCAGCTTGTGGAGCCACTCCAGCACCTTGGGACATTTCTTGTAAAGCTGGTAAGGTATTCCGTTTGGCCCTGGTGATGATTTGGCTCTGGCTTTGTCGACCACCTTCTTGATTTCCGCCAACGTTGGAGGCTTGCCATTGAACTGTTCCTCAGGGTTGGTTGGCCACACCAGACCTTGAATGTCGAGTGATGCTTTGCTCTGTGGGTCAGAGTATGTTTTCCTCAGATGCTGCTCAAGAACTCCTTTGTCCACACTTAGGGTCCCAGATTTTGGCTGCTCAAACAGTGTTCTGGCAAACTGGAAGGGGTCTCTGAAGAAGCGCTCTTGTGTCTTCTTCTTTTTGCTCTTCCTCTTCCTCGCAGATTCCGCTTTGCTGAGGGCGCTGTGTTTTTCTTTCAGGTCTTTCCACAGTTTTTCCAAGCCTTGTTTTTCAGCTGGCAGTGCGGTCTTCATTTGCATCTTGAGGTTTTTCTTTTGGACCCTGATCTTGTCCATCTTTTCTTGGCGTCTGGATTTCTTTGGAGGTGTTTTCTCTTTGGGTAGTTTTGCTCCATAGGCGTCTCTACATGTGGCATACACAATGTCCCCATATGTGGCTAGTTTGTGTTCCAGGGTGCTTTTCCCTATCAGTGCATCGAGTCTTTGGACGATTTTTGCATCCAGTTTCTCCCAATCTTCAGTTTCGTTTGCTCGTGGCAGGTTGAGTTTCAGGCGCCTGGCATCGAGGGCCTGTGCAAATTCCTCATCCGAACCAACAGCGTGGATGTCCTTGGCACTGTGGTTTAAATCCTGGCCTTGGTCTTCCGACGTCTTATCTGCTGATGCAGTGCGCTGCTGCTCATTCAGATGAGTCTTCACACATCCCATCTTTGTTCTGTGGATCTTCATGCCACGGGTGGTAGCGAAACGCTTTCCACAGACACATGGATATTCCATTTGGTCCATGTTCATAGTCCGTTTGTAAAGAGGGGAAAGAACTCTTACGACCGTCCAGAAATCACTGACATCTTCATGAAAGGTTTCAGTGGGAAAGATGGAAACAACTTCTAAGGTCTGCTATAATTTGTTTTCGTAAAGTTGATGAAAGAGACCGAATTCACCACAATAGCAGGAACTGGCCACAACCAACTAAGTTGATACGTTTCAATAAACGAAACATTATCACAAAGTT
>CM065742.1:45765578-45815578 GCA_033310375.1 Conus canariensis
AACACTCCATTTTCACACACAGTACACAAGTGGTCATGTGAATAACACTCCATTTTCACACAATGATGGGAGTCCAAACTGACAACAATCATGAAGTGAAAATGATGATGGTATTTCCAGTCAGGCCAGTTCTGAGTGACTATGTGACAGTGGAGGAATTTGTCACAGCTGACAGCGGCACTGTATGCAAAGGCGTACTCTCTCTGAAAGATCAGTCATCACAAAACTCGACTGACATGACCCTGAGGGTCACGTGGTCCTCGTAGAGGACAGTTCAAGTCTGTCAGATACTTCCTGCCACTTCACTTCACCAATGGATGTGGTTCCCTGTCCTCAGCACAGTGGCATGTCCTTCATCTGTATGGTCGTCACAGTGAACCGAGTCTTCTCCACTAGCTAGTTCGTCCACAACATTGCCTTCAGAGAGCACATAAGACCTCAAGTGGCAAAAGCTTGGCCATGTTTAGAGGCGTACTGTGTCGGGTTCAGTAAGGGACCACAGAGTCGAAAGTCAGATTTTACAGTCACCACTCACCACAAGAGTCAAGAGTGTGCAACACAAACAACACTCTCAATCATCCATTCATACACACACATATACATTCACATGCCTATTGGGATTCAGGGCCTGTCACAGAAGAGGGAGGATAGACAGAGTATATGGAGAAAGAGGGGGTATAGAAGAGGAAAGCACCCTTACAAAGAACTAACCACCCCACTGGGCAAAGAAAAACAATGATAAACATAGAACACCCCAGGGATACCCACTAAGTCCAAAACACCTAACCCACTATTACTAATCCCCGAAAAGAAGAAAGAAAGCCAGAAACACAACTAGCACACAAATGGGCCTACATCCCAGCAAACTGGTCACCATTTCACTTAATAGTAATAATACATAAATATATAAAAAGAAAACAGTTTGTTGCTCGCTGACCGAATGCTCCCAAACTGGGTGGGTCAGCCCCCACTACGTCACCTCACACAACAGCCACACTGACACATGGGTCCACTCAACTCATGGCAATAGAGGAGGAAGTCACTCCAAGCCCTGAAGCCACACAGCAGCAAAGAGAAGACAAGACAAAGAGCCTACAAATTTCCCTGAACTTTTCTTTTGACTAAAGGGAACTCACTCGTAAACAGTTGATACGTCATATCGAGTTGCTGCGTGCTGTTCAGATGCAACGTAAAGCATTTGTACATAATCTGGGAGAAGTGTTAACTCCTCAATACAAAAGAAAAACCTTTCTCTTGCAAGGAAACATTTCATATTTCAAAAAGGCATACAGAATGGAAGAATTCATTCACCAAGCCCATCTTGGGATCTTTAGGAAAAGACGTGTTGAAGTTATTGCTGGAGAAAAATCAGTGAGAAACAGAAGAAAGAGAGCGAGAAAGAAAAAAAAAGTGAAAGAGAAAGCTGGAGGGCGTGGCGCTGTACCTGGATCTGTGAGAACTATCGTTTTCCTGCAAACTTTTCACAAGCCAAATCATTATCGACCTGCCACACTGCTGTTTTCTGGCAATGCTGGAATAAAAGTGCCGACAGGGGAGCGTTTTAGTCATGTGGTTTGTTTCACACTGTTTTTGACATATGACACTGAATCTGATGAGGAGACAAAATTTGCATGCCAAACAAACACACTGGCTGAAGTTGAAAAGAGGGAGGGAACTCTGACAAAGCATGCAGGTATGGTACAGTGAAAGAACAATTACACAAACAATTCTTTACCTCGGTGCTCTGTACGTGTGTGGGGTGTGTGTGGTGTGTGTGTGTGTGTGTGTGTGTGTGTGTGTGTGTGTGTGTGTAAAAGCGACAGTACTATCACAAAAATGGGGGTTTGGGATGATGGAAACTGAATAAATCACAGGAAGATACCAACTGGACAATTAATCAAACACTCGGAAATAATGCCAAAAAAGTTAAGGCATTTACTGGTTCCCCACACGGCAACCTCCTCGTTTACAATACATTTTTTTTTTCAAAATGTCCTCTTCGTGACCCTTGTCTCTGCCAGAAACATACCCTCTAATTTACCGGATGTAGCCCAGATGCCCGACCACTACACAACAGGAACATGAGAAACGTGCGAAGTGTCAACCTAGCTCCAGCAACAGTAGCAAAACGAGCTGTGCCACCTGCGAAACTGTTGTCACCGTTATCCTTTGGATGCTAACCAGAGATGATGGAGAAAGGGAAGAAAAGAAAGTCGTTGTCGTTGGAAAGAAAAATTCAACTCATTGATGAAGAAGAACCGTTTACAGTAAAGAAAAAAATCTACCATAGCAGAAGAGGTTCACGTTCATCCATCCACGGTTACTGCTGTGTTGAAGAACAAAGAGAGGTACAGGGTTGAATTCCAGAGCGGCACTGTAGACCCATCGACACAGCGACAGCTTGCCGAAGTCGACAGATAACTCCTGGACTGGTTCATCAATGCAAGGTTCTCTCTCTCTCTCTCTCTCTCTCTCTCTCTCTCTCTCTCTCTCTCTGATTACTTGATGTCTTCAATCTAAATCAGACAGCTTTATTCGGGAGACTATTGTACTGTTTCAAAAATGACAAATGCCACGGTGGCAAAAAATCCAAGGAAAGGATCACCGTTCTGTTATGAAGCAACATGGACGGCACGGAAAAACTGTTGCCGCTAATGATGGGGAAATTAAAAATCCCCAGATGTTTCCATAGCAGGTTGATTACAAGGCCAACGTCAAGGCGTGGATGATGGCAGACATTTTCAAGGGCTGGCTGCAGTCATTTGAACAGACAGATGGACGGCAGAAACGCAAAGTTCCGCTGGTGCTCGACAACTGTTCGGCGCACAATATCCTGCTGGTGCTAAATGCGATGGATATCCTCTTCTTGCCGCCAAAGGCCACATCAAAATGACAGCCGTGTGATGCAGAGGATCATTCAAAATATGAAAGTCCACTGTCGCACGGCCAAAGATCTCGAGCTGATGGCATATACAGATGCAGGAGGAGCTGCTGAACATTATCCCTTCACTCTACTTGACACCGTGTGCACCTTCAAACAAGCATGGGACAAAGTGAACCCAAGCACCATAAGCAAATGCTTCTGCAAAGCTGGATTCAGGATGGATGAAGCGGTAGCAAAAAGAGAAGAATCTACAGAAGACGAATATATGGACAGTGAGATTGAAAACCTCTTTGATGTGTGCGATGAGCAAGCATCCAACTATGTCTGTGTTGATGACGATGTTGCAACATCAGCGTTTCACAAACTGGCAACTGGCATAGAAGATCCAACACCCTCCATGTCAGCTGCTCCTGAACCGATTGGTCCTACTGGAGAAAACTTGGATGGAGAGGAAGACTTTGGGGGTCAAACTGAAAAAGTGTCAAGGAAGACAGTTTTGGATTGTGTGCGGAAAATAAATATCTACTGCTTGCAGGCAGACTGCAGCTAAAAGCTCTTGAACTCGTTCAATGCATTTGTGCAAACTGTTGAAAATCATTTTGCATGTACTGGACGTCAGAAGAAAATAACTGACTTTTATACCAAAAAGACCTGGGCGAAAAGGCTCAAGAGAGATACACAGTACCCAGCGAGAGGAAACAAAGAAAAAGAAGACGTAGAGGGAAAAGGTGGCAAACGAGAGATAGAGGGCATGGAAAGATTGGAAGAGGGCATAAAGAGAATGGGGAACACAATACGGGGTTTGTGGAGGGAGATGTTGCAGAAGTGGGAGGAGCTTATGCAGAAATAATGAAAGAAGATGAAGGAGGGGGTAGAGAAAGAAAGGGGGCTGAGGGGAGGGAGAGAGGAGATAAAGGGGAAGACTGAAGGATTGATAAAGGGAGAAGGAAAAGACAAGAGAAGGAATGAAGGCAGGAAAGGAGTTGAAGAGAAAGAGGATGAAGGAGTAAGGAGGGGAGATGGCCAAGAGGAGAGAGAGAATGATACAGTGGTCAGGAAGAAGTAGAGGAGGAGAGAAACAATGAGGGGATGGTGGTCAGGGAAGATGTAGAAGGGGATGAAGAAATCAATGAGGGGATGGTGGTCAGGGAAGAAGTAGAGGAGGAGAGAAACAATGAGGGATGGTGGTACGGGAAGATGTAGAAGGGGAGAGAAACGATGAGGGATGGTGGTCAGGAAGTTGTAGAAGGGGAGAGAAACATGAGGGATGGTGTCAGGAAGATGTAGAAGGGGTAGAACAATGAGGGATGGTGGTCAGGAATGTAGAAGGGGAGAGAAGCAATGAGGGGATGGTGGTCAGGAGATTGTAGAAGGGTGAGAAGCAATGAGGACGGTGGTCAGGAAGATGTAGAGGGGATGAGAAACGATGGGGGATGGTGTCAGGGAAGATGTAGAAAGGGGAGAGCAATGAGGGACGGGGTCAGGGAAGATGTAGAAGGGAGAGAAACGATGAGGGTGGGGTCAGGAAGATGTAGAAGGGGAGAGAACAATGAGGGACGGTGGTCAGGGAAGATGTAGAAGGGGAGAAACAATGAGGGATGGTGGTCAGGAGATGTAGAAGGGAGAGAAGCAATGAGGGACGGTGGTCAGGGAAGAGTAGAAGGGGAGAGAAACGATGAGGGGATGGTGGTCAGGGAAGATGTAGAAGGGGAGAGAAGCAATGAGGGGACGGTGGTCAGGGAAGATGTAGAAGGGGAGAGAAACGATGAGGGGATGGTGGTCAGGGAAGATGTAGAAGGGGAGAGAAGCAATGAGGGGACGGTGGGAGGAAATTGGGATGAAGAACTTTCAAAGGAGGAAACTTTCCGCATGATACGAGCTGAATTGAACAATAGCAGAAACTTTGAAGACATGCTGACCATTGCGTATCGTTACGGAACAACACTGGTAAAGCACCCGGTAACGGTAGGTTGCGTCCCTTCAAAGTTCACTAAAGATGAAGATTCAGCAGAATGGCTGCCCACTGACGCACCACGCGTCACACCCATGCAGATAATTATATGGTGACAGCCATTGCCTAATCCGTTGTGCGTCTGTGATCGTTTACTGCCATCAAGAATGTCACGATGAAATGCGAATACGTGTCGTTTTAGAAACAACCGCAGAAATGGCCGAGTATCTTGACACCACAAATTTGAAAGGAGACTCTGAGTGGGGTGAAGATCTGCTAAAAGTTTATGCCATGTACTCTGAGCATTATCATGGTCAGAAACTTTCACACCAGACTGTCAGATCTATACTTGAAGCAGAAGTTGCGCAGTGCGCAGAGCTGGGGTCCTGCATGGGAATTTGGCAATTGCACGCTCTAAGTAACATCCTGAACTGCAAGTTGATGTCCGTTTAATTCAGCATGGAGGTGCCGCAGTCAGAAGTCACCTCCACCGACGGATCACTCCTTTCCCAAAGCCGTCTTCTTTTCAGTGGTCTCAGATGGCAATCATGTGGACATCCAATCTAGGCAGGGAGCAGGGAGCTAAAGATTGGTGGGTGAACCACTTCATTGTGTGCGTCCCACACACGGCACAATGTTGTTGTTGTTGTTGTTGTTGTTGTTGTGTGTACGCAGCGCGCGAGCGTGCATGCGTGCGTGTGTGTGTGGTGTGTTTGTTTTGTGTTATGCTGAGTTGTTATGATTAGGGTTGTGGTGTTGTTAACTTTATTTTCATAGTGTCCAAAGACAGGGCAGATATCTGTTACATAAAAAACCTACCCAAATACAGGGTAGGTATCAGGCATCCATAATTGGAGTTCCAGTTAGTCTGTGAACCTACATGCTGTATTTTCATTTATTTGCATTAAGCGCCACGCCTATTGTACATATTTGCCTATTAGGCAGTTTCTTTGTTTGTATCGTGCAGTTTAGTTGGTATCAAACATATTTTTCATTCGAATTTGGGACATATTTTCATTTTCATAATCATTGAAGCATGATTTTGTAAACGATGTATTACTTTTTGCTATTTTGGCTGCCTATTTAAGTTTAATGAACTTAGCTTCGACTTTGAAAAAAAATTCTGGGATAAGATAAAACAAAATAATCCAAACTTTCTTATAGCTGATGACACTGGGTATAAGAAAAAACCTATTACAGTAAAGGAAAAGCTTTGCTCCCTTCGACTTAACTATAAGCGGAGTGTGCTGTGTTTTGTGCAGAGAGCATTTAAATGAAATCTATACATCAGGCTGGAAACGACCTGGAATAAGATCCGAACATGAAAAATAAAAGAGGTTTAATTTTTCATTTGTTCTTTGTGCTGACTGTAGTGAGACATTAGATTTATAAGTTTCTTGTCAAACATTTCGTATGACACATTTGCTAAACATCTATAACTTTCTTGTAAATCTAACTGTATCTTAACTGGAACTGAACCATCATGATTAACTGCTTTTTTCGCAGCTCGATCAGCCCATTCATTGGAAACAATTCCACAATGGGAAGGCACCCAACTGAAAGTTGTTCTGGTGCCTTTCAGTGATAAAAGATGAACAGTGTGTTCAATTTCAATTATCACTTCTGATCGCATTTTCTGGTTTAGAGATTATAGTGCCTGTAAGACCGATTTTGAATCAACGCATAATAGAATTTGGAATACGTTTTTTTGAAAACCAAAAACGTACTTCAGGGCCTTCAATATTGCAACTAATCAAGCAGTAAAAATAGAAAACATTTTCCCATATGTGAAACCGTTTCTCTATTTTTAAGGCTAGTATAATGAAGACAGCTCCCACTTCTCTATTTCCAAGTACAAATCAAGTACTAATCAGTGTGAATCTTTAAATGTTCAGAATACTTGTTATCAATATGGGAGCAGACGGAACTTCTAAAGATATTAGGTGAATCATTTTGGGACGAATTTGTGTGATCTATGTCAAGCTTCAGATTGTTTACCTCCCATGCAGGCAAAGGTGAGTAGGAAGCATAACGACTACCGGATTTAAGCAGGTCACTCAGCTAGGAATAGCACTTACTTGGAGCTTTCGACAGACCTCCATCCGTCTTCTTCAGCGGTGGTATTGCTACTGGGTGAACAAGAGTTCAGTGCACACGACCACGGGTCGAACCCTGGTCATGTGACTGAACAATGATGGTGTTGTACACCAAAGGCAAGGTGTGTCTGCCCCGGTTCCGGTTGAGTGTGGGGTTGTTGGCGGCAATATGCATAGCCTCCTTCATCCCACGCTGAAACCATCTATTGTCACGGTCGAGAACGCTGATGTCATAATCGAACTGATGTTGCTGGGCGTGTAGGTGGGCGCCTACTGGTGATGATGGTTTTGTTGCTATTTCCTTTCTGTTTAATTTTGATGTTTTTAAAAGATCTGACGTGTTTATTGATTTCAATGATTGGATGGATTTAGCTCTTTTAGCAAAATGAAGATCGGACCTCATACGAACTTCGGCCTCTGTGAAATTTTCGAAGAAGGAACTTCGTAAAAGACATTTGGCAGTAGAAAGAGTTCTTAGCTCCTCAAGAGGTAGAACACCTGCTTCTTTATAGGTTCATAAATTTGATGCAAGAAATGGAACTCCTAGGCAAAGTTTATAGGTTTTCCGGTCAACACTTTGGATTTTAGTCAATAAATGTTGTGGAGCACGAAAATACTTCCTGAGCATACGACAATTTGGAACACACAAGTGACGTTGATAGAAATATTAATGATATTTGTATCCATGCCCCACTTTTGTTTGCTAACGATTTTTAAGAAGTTTAAGCTCGTTCTTGCTTTAGTTACTATATGCTCAATATGGTTGGTCCAGGAATGTTTTGCGTAAGGTAAACACCCCAAAAGTTAGTTGTTCGAGTATATCGTATGACTGAACCATGGATAGAAAATACAAGAAGTTTTCAGGGTTATATCCTGCATTGAAAAGCATCATATTGGTTTTTGCAAGAGGTAATGAAAGACTATTTTCAGTGATATATTTACTTATCTTATCGAGTTTCAAAACAGAGTGACTGAGGGCGGAAAATGGAGCCAAATTTAGAAAGAGAGGGGTTAGGTACCGCCAAGGACATAGACAAACCAAGTACAGGACGAAACATAATGCATTTCGACCTCTTGGGTCTTCTTCAGGCAAAAACAAATAACATTTAGGACAGTTTTATCGCGCGCGAATATGAGAAGATAAGTAGTTTCTCGTTCTTCGTTTTCACTGTCCTAAATGTTATTTGATTTTGCCCGAAGAAGACCCAAGAGGTCGAAGTGCGTTGTGTCTTGTCCTGCACTTTGTTTGTCTATGTCCTTGGCGGTAACTAACCCCCTCTCTTTCTAAATTTATCTTATCGAGTTCGTGTTGGTAAAACTTCTTGGTGTAATTCAGAGTTCTGGTTGGAATTTTTCTTTTCATTGATACTTTTATCCATAGACATATGTCATCGGCATATTGAACTAAAACTGCATATTTTGATAACCCCTTAGGAAGATCTGACATAAAAATATTGAACAAAAAAGGGGCAATGACTTTTCCCTGAGGAAGGCCCATATGAAGAGATCTACTATTGGAGTAAACATTCCCAAACCTATTGGAGGTAGGCAACTTCTCTTTCATTAAAAATAACAACATGAAGAAACATCACCTCAGGCACGGTATTCATCCCACCACAAGAGGCTCCGGCATACTGGCTGGCAACATTGGACGTCGTATCCGAAACCTGGTGTGGGAAACCCTGAAACGGCCTGCACGTCAGACCAGATTCCACCGTCCCCAGTCCTACCCTGGCCCTCAATACTACGCCTGGCATAACCGCTTCCATGCTTTGAGTGACTGGGACATGTTTCACTAACACTTATAACTTTTGTCTCAGAGATCAAGATTGCCTGACATTTACGAAGCGGACCATTTCCCATTGTTCTTCGCCATTAATGACTTTATGCCTACTGGACATCTGTTTTATATAGAATTAGTTGATTGAAGCTATTGCTAAACACATATAGATTTTTTTTTTAGATACTTCTCTACTTTCCTTCTCATGTACCTCCTTTGCTTCACTTTTTCTATGTAATTGTCCCCCCTCAGTATATGCAAATCTCTGAGACTACCTTGATATCCCATTTAGCATAATATGATTGTACACCAATAATTAGAACTAATGAAAATATTTTTGATATATTCCAGTGGAACTGTTGTCCCATTGTTAAAAATTGAGACTGTTTGGTTCAACATCTTGCACAACACGATCACAAGATTCTATCTATCCAGTCCTGCAATGTTGAGAAAGAAAAGCTGCCAAAGATAAATAATAACTATTGTCCACCAATCCATCAAAAGGATGATACCACTGGAAAAGTCTCTACGGCTGTTGATGTGCGTGAGGGGGGTCTTACAATCTTTGCCCCAGTCCTGCACCATCTGATCATAGTTTCTTGTTGGTTTAGTTGACCGCAGCTACTTTCCATCAAAAGACGAGATCTAAGACTGGAAGCTTCTGTGTTGGTAATTAAAAGCGAGGAGATCCTCGGCTTAACCCAGAAGCGTTTCGACGCAGAATTAATAGATCATCACATAGTTATGGTGATAGGTGCAAAAGCAGAGAAGAAGGGGGCGGGGGTGTATTTTCGCACCAGAAATCAAATACACATGTTAGCCGCTTGAGTTTCTTTTTAATGGTCCATCTTTTGTGATGAAGTTTTCCCTGTGGAAATAATTTGCTTTTGGGTGTAAGGATGACTCATGTGTACTATATCCGGTCACAATACTTGGAGCATTCAGAACAGTGTGTGAACAATGTCGTACGACAACCAGTCAAAATGAAAGAAGCATTCAGAACAGTGTGTGAACCTTGTCGTATGACAACCAGGCAAAATGAAAGAAGCCTTCAGAAAACAATGTCTGGAACTTTCTGGGAACTTTCTGCAGCTTCGGGATGATTCTGGGGTTTTAGAGAAAGTTCCAGAATTCTTATATAATCGAGGAAAGCAATAGACACAGGTCACGTGGAACTTAACACAATTCACACCACACACACACACACACACACACACACACACACACACACACACACACACACACACACACAGAGGAGGAAGATTTGCCGAAGGAAAGATTCAAGTCAAATGACTACGTAGTCACTCTGCCAGGCAAAAAATAGAACATGGGAGAGAGAGAGAGAGAGAGAGAGAGAGAGAGAGAGAGAGGAGGGGGGGGGCGATGTGGAGGGAGGTGAACCCGTTACATGTTAGCAGCTGACCATTTTATTACGCACAGGGCAACAGTGACAGGTTTGGATGTTTGAATCTGTGTAAATAATCACATTACCTGTGTAAATAATCACATTACCTCCGAGGACTGGGCCAATGGCTGCTCCATGAGTATTCACCGTGTCACCGTTGGCTTCGTGCCGTTCATGTCATAAAACAGGAATCCTGGTGGTCTGTAAGGACCCCCTGTCAGGTGAGGAAATACACTGTACGGGACATGGTCTCTTCCTTGTGTCTGACTGCCCCAACTGGTCTGCGGGATTATCTTTCTTTTTGTTTTTTGTTTTTCTTTACTTTCGTCATGAAAACATAAAATACAACGCAAAGCATTGAAACAATGGAACATGCAGAGAGAAGAGAGAGAGAGAGAGAGAGAGAGAGAGAGAGAGAGAGAGAGAGAGAGAGAGGCAACTGCGTAAGCATGCATTATAACAACACACACAAGCGTGCACGTGCGCGCACGTGCACACACACACACACACACACACACACACACACACACACACACACACACACACACACGTGTGCGCGCGCGTGCGCACGCGCTAAAGAAAGAACTCTGGCACAATATGTTAATCTAGATTTCGCAAGTTTACAGACAGTTCAAATACTCTTTCACGTATTTACTTTCGACCACGATGACATGAATTACATGTTAAGGCTACTTTGCGGTAAAAGCGGTTTTTCTGAAGTTAAGAGGAACAACTCTATGGAGAAAAATTCTATTTAGGCTTCAATCTTTTCTGACTCTGATCAAAGGAAGCATTTAATTATGACAAAAATAGTTCATTGATGTACCCTCTCATATTTAAAGCAGCACTGATCAGACAGATTAAGTCTGCCAAATCACTTTTGAATAGAGATTTGATGATGAACTATTTAAGACATTACTTTGCATATAATCTACAATCAAGTGCATAATTATCAGTTTTCCTTTTAATTTGAAGTAAAGGTCGAGGTAGGTGTCTAACATTTGAAATGAAACTGATTTTTTGTGGTACAGTGGTAACAGTACAATGATCGACTTTGCACTTGTAGGCATAACTTGAAATAAAACTGGTATTCTGTATTCAAATACAATACAATAATACAGTGATAATACAATGATCAACTTTAAAGTTGTAGGCCTAACTTGAAATACAACTGGTGTTTTGTGTTTAAATGGTAATAATACACTGATCAATTATACACTTGTAGGCCTAACTTGCAGCAGTAACTAGCTGTTTAGCTAAAGCATAGGATGAATACATCTAAAAAAAATGGCAGAGGCTATTCTCAGTCATCTTTATAAGAATTATTTTGTGGATACTTTGTCAAGGTACATTTCATTACATCAGCTTACATTGCTATGAGATGTTTTGATCTCACAGTTTGCCCCAGTATGTGACTGATGATGCTCTTTAGTTCCTGCTTGCCCTGCAGGCAGTGAACTGAGGCTGCGTGACTCACTGCTGAGTGCTGACATGCTGGCAGCGCATGTGTAGCAGAGCTCTGCTCAAGGGAGTACTGCGCATGTGTTCTCATGCTGTGCTGTTGTTGTTGTGCTTTACGGATTATTCTTCTTCCACACTCCATAACTGGATGTAATTAACTGTGAGTGTGATTTGTGTGTTGTGATTCTTCTTTGTGCCGTTTGATATAACTTCGGTTCATCCCGCGTTCTTGAGTTGTTGTTCTTTTCATAGAGAAGTTGTTCATTTTCATAAGTTGGCCAGGATCCGGCACGTGTATACGTATATCAGCAAGCCATGTACGTGTGTGGAGCTAGCTGCTGAGATGAGACATTCCACCAGGCGATTACTTTCCTTCCCCTCTCTCTCTCTCTCTCTCTCTCTTGCTCTCTCTCTCTGTGTGTGTGTGTGTGTGTGTGTGTGTGTGTGTGTGTGTGTGTTGTGTGTGTGTGTGTGTACGCGCGTGCACGCGTGTGTGTGTGACCGACCCTGCATTGGCTAGTCTTGTTGCTTACGTGTACGCCTACTTCATTCCGATCTTCTGCAATATCCTCCACCTACAGACACGCATACTAACATACCTCCTACTGTTCACCTCAGACATAAGTTACAGCTTTCTTTTCCCTATCCTTACACTCTCAAAGTCTCTCCACTTGCTACATCAATCTACTCACTCCCACCCCCCTCCCTACCTCCCCCAGTAATGATAGGTTTAGTGGTGTTGATGAGGGTGGGCTGGCTGGGGATGGGGGTGATCAATGAGTAGGAGGCTGACATCACAATGGAACACACACACACACACACACACACACACACACACACACACACACACACACACACACACACACATACACACCACGCACGCACGCACACAGTATCTCTCTCTCTCTCTCTCTTCTCTCTCTCTCTCTCTCTCTCTCTCTCTCTCTCTCTCTCTCCTCTTCTCTCTCTCGTACATAGAAATGCTATCTTCGTAGTTCCCATCCCTTCTGGCCGCTGCTATATTTGCTGCACTTATCATTACTACTATCATTATTATCCTCATCCAACAGCACTGCCTGCTGTTATTCACTGAGCATTCCAACTTCTTTCCACCTTATTTTTATTACCAATATTACTTAATACCTTTGTTATTTATATAATATACCGATTAGATTCCATCATTCCCATAATTTATACCTGCATCTCTTCTTTGTTCTTCCTGTCCTCCCCTCCCCCTCCTCCCCTTGGTCTCTCCCCCCCCCCCCCTGCCCCTTAGTATTAGTGTTAGTACTTTTATCATCATTACTGTTATTAATATTGTTATTATTTTTTATTTATTCATTCTATTATTATTATTATTATTATTATTTTTATTATTGTATCATTATCATTATTTTTGTTATCCTTTTTACAAATTTATTTTGTATATATATACATATTATATATATATATATACTGAGGAATTGTTGGCCTGCACTTGTTTTTTCCCCCACTACGTAACTGTTCAGCATTATATATATATATATATATATATATATATATATTTCTGTATCATGCTTTTATTATCAGTACCTTTATGACCATTACCTTCACTACAGTTGTTAGCATTATCGTCATGAATACGATTGTTAGTATTGATATTACCATCACTCCATTAACACCACTATCGCCATCGCCGCTAAGACTGTTGCCACGGCAACCATGCTGTTTCGTAATCCTCTAGCCTACTCTTCTTTCCTCTATACCACAACTGCTATTGCCATATTAACACCAAAAGTGGTAGCAATCCTGTCTTTATTTATTTATTTATCTTATGTTTCAATATTTTGATCATCATCATTATCATTATTAGTATTCCTATAAGTAATATAATTATCATCATTACTATCTTGACTCATATATTATCTCCCTTCTGACAACCTCGTTTTCATTCAACGCCTAACTTGCGCTGAAGTGATTGAAGATAAATGATTGCTTGTTCATTTTCGTTGTAATAATTGCTTTGTATCTGCCTGAAGAAGACCTAAAAGTTCGAAACGCGTCGTGTTTTGTCTTGTGATTCGTTTGTGCACGTTTTTTGGGCGGTTCACTAACATTTATTTAAGATTTATTGTGGAGAGGTAAAAAAAATAATTTTACAAACACAGTGCATTGTGAAGAGGTAAAAACATTTTACAAACACAGTTTATTGTGGAGAGGTAAAAATTTTTTTTACAAACACACTTTATTGTGGAGAGGTAAAAGAAAGAAAACTGCGGTCAGAATATCTCCATCTCTTAGTTTTCTAAGTTTCTTGCAGAAAGGGAAAGAAACGTTTTTTGCAGAGAGGTAAAAAAAAAAGAACACTGTTGTCAGAATTTCTCCATCTCTTAGATTTACAAACACAATTTCTTGCAGAAAGGGAAAGAAACGTTTCTTGCAGAGAGGTAAAAAACGAACACCGCATTCGTATTGCTGTGCACGCCTACGATCACCCTATGTCTGGAATGCTGACCATGGTGACAGAAAGGTCAATACACTAGTCGCTTCCACCTCCAAGCTTCCTGCATCGACTGGACAACCAGGAGGGACACAGCCGCCAGAGAGTGGACTGATAGCGGGAACTCTGTCGGATGTAGATGAGAAAATTGCTGGAAGCATTCACCACCTCAAGCAGATTACGAAGAGCCGCGCACACTTTGAACAAATTGCACAGATAATCTGAGATCATAAACCCCCGCACACGACTGAATATTGCCATTTGCTGGATCACAGCTGGGATTGTGCACGTGACGTATACAACACACACAGTCACCAGCATCCGCGTCACCTTCACTTCCTGTTTCGCCACTGACGTCATATTGGACACTGCTTTTCTACGCCAGGTGGCGGTTACTTTGAGGCGAAAGATGATGATGGTGGTGCAGATGATCACAACGACGAGGGAGAAGAAAGGAAGAGTGATGAGGAGCAGGTGGTTGTAGATGATGTCGATGATGGTTCGGTGACGGAGGTAGAAAGGAGACATGCGAGAGATGAAGATGGAGCTGTTGGTGAGGGGGTCTGTGACTTCAACTGCCTGATATCGCAGGCTGAAGGCAGCATTGGGCATTGCTTGAATGTACACACCTACTACGATGATCAGTATTGCCATATACCTGCAAAACCATATACGAATGTGAAAAAAGTTCCTCGGATTGAATGGGTAAGTAAGTTGTTTTAAGCCACAAAAAACTAGGAGTGGTGGTATTCAAAGACTTTTAAAGACAGTGCTAATACTGCATTAAATTCTAGAAATTGTAATTGCATCGTTTCATTCTTCCCATTGGTAAAGACCTTGAAATCAAAATCACGTGGATTCCGTCGAATTAAAATACTGTTGCAGTTTCTGTTCACCTTGAAATCATACTATTTTGCTCCACTTATACAATTCTGTGAAATATGTTAGTAGTGTTTCATTGACACTGACTTCAAGATGATTTAAAACGAAAATAACATTGAGTTATTGTGAAAATAATAATACTAAGATGATATTTAATCATTCACTGATTGTCGATGACGTAACAATGTAGACATCTATCTCATGATGATAAATTTCCTTCATTTTATCTTCTTTACACACTCACACACACACACACACACACACACACACACACACACACACACACACACACACACACAAGGCACACACGACACACAAGATGGCGGCGACAGTCAACCACTAGGTTAAAAGCTGCTGAGTATTTAGCAAAAATCTCTGGGAAGATGACTAGAACCAGAAGCAATAACATAATGAGTAAGACGGCTAAAGAACATTCGATTGAGAAGAACGCAACAACTAGCCCCAGAAGGACGAAGTCTTCTTCTACAAGGAAAAGTTCTTTTCCAGTCGACAACGACCGTTTGGACGGGCCCGAAAAAACAATGCAGTCAATCAGCGATGAAAAAAAGGAAGAAAACGAAGCCGTAAGTAGAATCATGTTCCTTGAACGAACCGTATCAACACTAAATGAAAAAGTGTCTAAGCTAGAAGACACAATTCAAACGCAAACTGAACTGATGAAAAGATATTTTAATCAAGAGAGAAAAAAAGTAGGCCTATCGTTTCAGAACGCGGAAACACAGACTGAAACCGACAGACTATCACACGCGTCTTATGCCGAAGCTGCCAAGGCTGGGACATCGTTATCGTCCGCTAAACAGCCCTCACCTTCTAACCTCCTATCCAAAACGGCAGCAAAACAAAATCAACAGAAAGAAGGAAAGAAATGCAACGAAGGTAGAAAGAAGACTGAAGGAAAAAAAAAACTGATGACGTAAAAGCAAAGACCGACCACTTACGTCATGGGGAAAATTTCAAAGAACAAAAACCTTTCGAGAAGAACGTAAAATCAGATCTGCCACGGGTGTTGTTTCTACACGATTCCATAGCCAACAAAATCGATAGCAAGAGGTTGGGAAATTCGTACTGCTTCAGAGCAACATCCAAAAAGGCGTATGTAGCAGAGGAGCTTCCAAGAATGTTCAAGGCTGAAAGTGATTCTACAAAACCCATGAAATATGACGCTCTAGTCATCCACACAGCAATAAATGACCTGAAAAAGAAGTCCCCTGGAGACTGCTGTAGAGACTTTGTTGTGAACATTAAAGCAATTGTTAAGTCATCCTGATCTCAAAGTAGTGGTCAGCAAAGTGTGCCCTACCAGAAACAAAGATCTACACATCAAGGCAGAACTGTTCAATGCTCTCGTCATGCAACATCTAGCTGATTTCAACAATATCAGTTTCGTGGGGCATTCTAATCTACCAATCAGCCCGCGACATCTTCAGGATGGTCTTCATCCCACCTTCCTCGGAACCAGTAAGATGGCAGCTAGCATCGGGCGCCACGTGAGAGACCTGTTCTGGAGGAAGCCCAGAAAAGCAGCCAGGTTCCAGCACCACCCACCCAGACCCTTCCCCATGTACTACGACGACCTGTTGTTCGCTCCCAATTCATGGATGAACAGATTTGCTGTGCTGAGTGATTATTGATCCATTTTCTGAGGACTTCTTTCTGAGAGAGGGTAGAATAATTTTTGCAAAATTCCAGCACCTTTTTGACTGTTAGTTTTGTTTTGAACAAGGTGCCATCTTGTGATCTCATCATTTTTTAATTAACCTCATTATCATAAGAACATCAATACCATAAATTCATTCGTTATTACTGCGAATACCATTATATTGGTTGGGCTAATTGACACAGTTTGTTATTTTGTTATTTACTATTTTTAATATTATAAAAGTTGCTGTTTATTTGTTTTTGTTTTTTTTTTTCTATTTAGGATAATACATTTTTTCATTCTTCAGAGAGCATGACAAAACATTCGAATTTGAAAATATTGCAATGGAACTGCAGATCAATATCAGCAAATATTCACGAACTGATTCAACATCTCTCAGATCATTCGTATCAAGTGTTGATATTACAGTCTTTAAATACAACTGAACACAAAATTCCAAAATTACAAAACTTTTATTACCCTCCAATACTCCAAACTAACAACGAAACAAGGAGGGTTAGTACTGCAATATATATTCAAGAAAAGGTTGAATATTTTGAAATGAGCCACCCTTTTCAAAGAATGTTAAAAACATTAATGCATGTGCAGCAAAATTGAAACTCAACGAATTACTTACATTAAACGTTGTTTCCTTTTATTTGCCAAAAGGTCCTGACACTGAAAACACAGAATGGCTTCGCGCTATACCGGACCAGCAATGAAAAATGGTTTATAGCAGGTGATTTTAACTCACATGCCCCGTTTTGGGATAATGAATGCGAAATAGTAACACACAATCGTTTTGTTGGAAATATAGTAGACTCTTCAATGAGTCTGTTAAATGATGGCAGTGTAACAAGAATACCTGATATTTCACACCATCGAGCAACAGCAATTGATTTAACACTTATATCTCCTGCCATAGCTCCAAGCTGTGAGTGGTCTACCTTCAAAGATTCTCTTGGTAGTGATCATTTGCCAGTAATTATTACCATTAAGTGTAAACAATCCGTTCAAAACTGCGCTAAAGATAACATCCCAAAATATAATTATAATAAAGCAGTTTGGGATAAATTTGAAAACATACTCTCTACTTACAATTGTGAAGAGATAATGTCTGATGACATTGACACAAGCTACGCGAATTTTGTTGATATTGTTTTACATGCAGCTGATCTCTCAATACCAAGGTGCAATTCTGATGCATCAAACAAATATGCAGGGAATGTATGGTGGAATGCTACTTGTGAAGAAGCAAGAGAAAAAAAAAGATGCAGGCCTATAAAATATATTTAAAAGATAAGAAAGATCCTGACAAAATTGCTGAAAAGAACAGAGCAAAAAAAATCATCGTAACAGAGTAATCGAAAAAGTCAAGGTCAATATTGGTCAAATTTCTGTGAAAATGAAATACATGACCACAAAGATCTTCAGAAAACATGGAAAAAATTAAAAGACATGAAAAACGGTATCAGTCTTCCTGAATATCCGATAACATTAGAAAATAATGAGTTTCCTTCAAAATTTGAAAAAGCTGAAGCATTTGCAAATATTTTTGCAAAAAATAGCAGTAGGGAGGACCTGATAGAAAAGCAAAAGATATACAGAGAGAAAATGGAGGATAAGGAAACGCATGAAAAAATTCCCAATAATAGTCGCTATACAAACGCTCCCCTTACATTTCAAGAAGTAAAGGATGCAATTATCTCTATTGGTTCGAAAAGAAAGTCAGTGGGACCAGATGCGATTCCCAATGAAATGATAAAGCATTTGCCAGTTAATTTCACAATGTTTCTGAACTTATTATTTCAGAAATGTTGGTCTGAAGGGCTTCAACCATCTTTGTGGAAAAAATCAATTGTAACCCCTATCCCTAAGGAGGGCAAGTCAAAATCATGCAAAAATAACTACAGGCCAATTGCTCTCACTTAACATGTGAGAAAACTTATGGAAAGAATTATTCTAAAAAGACTTGAACATCATTGTGAAAAAAAAAAGGTATTATAGCAATACAACAGGTGGGCTTTAGAAATGGTAGATCTACAGTTGACCATCTTGTAAACATTACAACACAGGTTAAACATCAGTTTGCATGCAGAAAAAATGTGCTTGCCACGTTTTTGACATTAGAAAGGCATACGACCAAATCTGGCATTCAAAACTTCTGAACAAATTGAAGTTAATTGGTCTCTCAGGATGTATGTACAATTACTTAAAAAAAACTTTTTAAGTGATAGAACAATACAGACGAAGTAGGAAATGTATACTCTAATGAAAGACAAATCCAGATGGGAATCCTGCAAGGAGCTGTGATAGCTCCTATCCTGTTTAATATTTTGATCCATGGTCTTCCTAAATCATTATCAAAAACTGTTGAACTAGCACAATATGCGGATGATATCTGCATATGGATGAAAGTTACTTTAAAACGTCACACACCAGTTAGATCAATCAACTATATTAAAAAGATATATCAAAATGAACTAGATAAAATTAGTAAGTACATGACTGAAAATGGATTGGCCCTTTCAGCTGAAAAATCGCATATGGTTCTGTTCAATACTGGTTATGATCCTAATCCTCTACCTTCATTTCAAATAGATGGATTGTGCCTTGAATATAAAAAAAAGTTGTAAAATTTTTAGGGGTAAATTTAACTTCTAAATTGAGCTGGAATAATCACATACAAACTATTCTAACAAAAGGTAAGAAAACTTTAAATTTCTTGAAAACGGTGAGTCAACAATCCTGGGGTAAAGACATAAAGTATTAACACATTTAGCTACTGCGCTTGTACGATCAAAACTATCCTATGCCCAGGAGACATTTTTTTCAGCCCTAAAATATTGAATTAAAAAGTTGCAGAGTACCGATAGTAAAGCTTACAAGATAACTCTTGGTGTCCCAGTTCATACATCAACTTTAAGAACTTATATGGAGATCGGAATATTGCCTTTTGAAGAAAATATGAAACTTGCATCTGCAAAATATATTTTAAGAAGTCATACATACACTACAAAATCTTAATACCAGTGAAACTGAATTAAAATCAGAAATAAATGGGCACAAAAAATTGATTCTCTAAAATCGATAGCCTCATACACATCTGACTTATTTACAAAAGCAGGCACTGCACCTCAAAACGTAGCTCCTCGGGTGTCTGTTAGCACTATCCCGGAATGAAAACTTAGTAGAGCAAATTATACAAGTTTAAGAAAAAAGTGATGGCCCTTGCTGCCGACGTATGTTAAGTCACATATAAATGAAACTTATATAAATCACCTTAAAATCTATGGAGATAGTTCCGTACTAGACAATCATTTGTCTGGTTCAGCATTCATAATTCCATCCTTAAAAATAGAGAAAGGTTACCACCTTGGTAAGAATATTTCCATATTGACTGCGGAACTTGTTGCCATTATTATGGCATTAAACTTTCTTCTTGATTTTCGATTTCCTGTTTTTCAAATACTACTTTGTGTTGATTCAAAATCAGTTCTACAAGCTCAAAAATTTCGAATACAAGTGTGAGAGCAGAACTTGTATCAGAAGTGTACCACCTAATTCATTTTTTTGCATTTACGTGGTTCTTATGTCGATTTTTGTTGGGTTCTATCTCACTGTGGGTTATCTGCTAATGAAAGGGTAGACACATTAGCCAAAAAGGCTGCTATCACTGAAACTGATTTAACAAAGATATACATTCCTTTATCCTTACATGAGAGTTATAGTCTTTTAAAAGACGCAGCCTGGAACACTATTTTAAATAAGGGAAAAGGCACCAAAAAAAAGGGGGGATATTATTTAACAAGATATCAGACAATAAAACAGGTATCAAGAATCTCTACCAAGAGAGGATTTTTAAAAGTTTGATTTTTAGAATGAGGCTTGATGCCTTTAAAACCAAATTCTGTAAACATGTGACTTGTATTTGTGGCCAGCAAATCACTCTGTTCCATCTACTTTTTTGTGCGATAGAATGAAACCCTATATACCTGCTTGGTTGTTGAACACTGAACCGTCGATGTCAGTCTTTCAAGACGTCATCTCTAACGAATCAAACATTTTTGAAGTTGTTCAAGGACTGATTAAGAGCCCAACTGGACATTTACTTTAACGTCTATGTTATTTTCCCATCTTGGTGTTAGTTGCTTATTTAGTGTTTCTTTTATAGTTTTGGATTCAGTTATGTGGGTTTTTTTTGTTGTTTTGTTTTGTTTTCTTTTCTTTTTTTTTCTTTTCTTTTTTTAATCTAGGCCTAATTGCATTACACATACCTACGTACGCCCAAAATCAACACCAACCGTTCGCATGCATACCCCCCAAAACGTCACATACACACATACATAACACTTACATACTGTCTAAGATCACTGTTAGGTGGATAGACGTTAAATTAAAGAACGAACGAACAGGCACACACACACGCGCACGCACACATGCACGCACACACGCACGCACGCACGCACGCACACACACACACACACACACACACACACACACACACACACACACACACACACACCATACCACAACAACAACACAACACAACACAACACAAAACAACACAACGCAACGGGGTTTTTTTCTTTGGGGGAAGGGTTTTTGTTTTTGTTTTTTAATTGGCCCAGGCAGCCAATCATACACACATTCATTCAAGAGAGAAAGAATCCTCAGAATGCTAGAGAAGCAACACAATCTCCAAGTGAAAAGGAAGAAATAGAAGCAATCAGAAGGGTAACAAAAGAGAATCAAACTAAAGCCCACAGAAGATAAAGAACTAGGCCCCCGTATCTCCAGAAACTATACAAAAGAGATACCCCGTTACGCTGGAGACGGGAAAACAAATTAACCTGAAACAGTCATACAACAATACAAAACAATCAATTCTCTCAAAAGGAAAAGAAAAGGTTTTTCATGCCAATATGTTGAAGAGGTATATTCGCCGTTCTGCTGTGTCTGTGTCTCAAAGTGTCCCAACAGTTACCTCACAGGGAAAGTCAGTACCATGGTCAGAACTAGCACCTCTCAGTTCTGGCAAGGAAGATGTTTCTTTCAAGAGTTCTCCAGGTATTGTTCCTTGTTCGAACCCCGCTCCAAATTCTCGTGATCCTGTAGTTGCGTGTACAGTCAGTGTTGTTCAGGACTGCGATGACGCACTACCAATACACACTCTACCTGTTCCCATGGCATCTTCTACGCCAGATGAAGATATCGATTCAGTACGCTTTGATAGTATTTTGTCGGACACCAAAGCTAAGGAGTTACGAAAAGTCTTTGAGGATTTTCAGGATATTCTGACTACGAAACCAGGCTCCTTTTCAGGCAACGTGCTATTAGAGATTCCTCTAACAACAGATGTTCCAGTTAGAAAAAAAGTGTTATGACATCCCCTTCTCAGCTAGAGAGGTTGTTGAGAGAGAAGTTGGCATCATGTTGGAACTCGGTATCATTGAACCTTCAAATAGTCCCTATGCCTCCCCAGTTGTACTAGTCAGGAAAAAAGATGGTACATGTCACTTTTGCATTGATTTCCGTTCTCTGAATAAGATTACCGTCTTCGATGCTGAGCCCATTCCTGACGTGGAAAGTTTGCGAGATTATCTGATGCACAGTTCTTTACAAAGATAGATCTTGCAAAGGGATATTGGCAGATAGTTGTTAAGCCCGAGGACCGTCTAAAGACAGCTTTTACAATGCATATAGGTCTTTTTCAGTTTGTAAGGATGCCTTTCGGTCTTGCGTCAGCACCTGCTGTTTTCGCACGCATGATGCGCATGTTAGCTTTGGATCAGTTTTCAGCTGTCAGTTTCTTTGATGATATTCTGGTTCATAGCGTTTCATGGGATGCACATATTCGTCATGCGAAAGGTGTTCTTTCGTGTCTGAGGTCTTTCAACCTCACAGCTCATCCCTCGAAAATCGAGGCAGGTTTCCATTCTCTAGAATTTCTTGGACATATAGTTGGAGGTGGTACTATACGTCCTGAACAGAAAAAGATAGATAAGATTCTGAGAATTCCCACCCCTACTACCAGAAAGCAAGTCAGATCTTTGCTAGGTTTGCTTAGCTTTTACAGGAGATATGTTCCCAGTTTCTCCACTTTGAGTGCTCCACTCTCTGATTTAATCAAGGATGTTGGTCGAGCTGGAAGATCTATTTCTTGGACCCCTGAATGTGCAGTAGCATTACAGAAGATTCAGAGTGTTTTGTCGTCAGCACCTGTATTACTGTTACCTCAGTTAGGTAAGCCCTTTGTTCTTCGAACTGATGCTAGTTCTGTTGGGCTAGGTGCTGTACTACTGCAAGAGGATGATGATGTACTTCACCCAGTTGTATTTGGGAGTCGCAAGTTGTTGGATCGTGAGAAGTCATATAGTACCATCGAACGAGAGTGTTTAGCCATTGTCTGGGCTGTTCAGAAGTTCGTTCGGTACCTTTGGGGAGTCAGGTTTATCCTGCAAACAGACCATCGACCTTTGACGTACCTTCGAACGTCAAATTTTAAGAATTCCCGGATTATGCGTTGGGCATTGTCTCTGCAGGAATTCTCGTTCGAAGTGGAACCAGTTCCAGGATCATCGAACATTTTCGCTGATCTTCTTTCACGTTCTTGTGAGAACCAGTCTGTTCCTTAGACATTGGTTTGAGTACATCCCAGTTTTGATGTCCTTTTCATGTATTTTTTCTGGAATTTTGTGACCTGTAGTTGTTTACTTCCTCTTAGTAAAAACAATTCGGACATTTTTTTTTTTTAGGAGGGGGAGTATTGTGACGGATCGTTTCCCGTCCAGTCACAAATTTTCATGCAACCGTGCTCACCGGAAGGTTGTTGTCGGGAAGCCGGTTGGAAAGTTTAGCTGACTGCTGCTCACCTGTGCATCGTTAAAACCGGGTGAGTTGAACCGGTTAGGCAGTCTCTGCAGTGATTCCGGCAACGCAAGTACCCAGAGGGCCGAAGAGGGACTCCAGCTATTTTTTGTGGCAGTCAGGTATTTATCACTGAATGTTTATTTATTAGCAAACCGAAACCGTGTTCCCGATTAGGAGCGACTGAAACTTCCTCAGCGCACTTGTGAAGGTTTTGTTTTTTTAAAAAAACAGTATTTGTTGTGTTCTGTTATCCTATGACTTGATAGGGTAACAAAACGAAATTGTTTCGGAAAACATAGATGAAGTGAGTGTTAAAGGAAGTGGTCATCAGAAAAAAAAAAAGATTTTGTTTATTCTGTGACTTAAACTAGTTATGAATTTCATGATGAAAAAAAGTGTTTATTCTAATATGGTTTGCGAGAAGAGGGAGAGTTTTGATGCTATGGATAATAAGCTCCCAGAGTGAGTGACAGAGACTTCATATGTAATGATTTTCATTTTTGATGTGGATGAGTATTTAACTCACTCTTGATAGGAACATTGAGTTGTTGTGTGTTGGTAAACAAGAATGTATGGAAATCTTTCCCTTACATATATCGAAGTAGATGAATTTTTTAAAGAAACCTTTTAAAAATCTGGTGATTATATGAAATGAAATGAACATTCTTGTCGTGTTACAAGAAAGGAAATGCACATTGTGTCGTGACGTTTATAGTTTGATGAAAAGTAATCATTAATTGTGCGTAATGAAAGTAATCATTAATTGTGTGTAATGAAAGTAATCATTAATTGTGTGTAGTGAATTGTATTCATGGTTTATTGAAGAGGGTCTAGGTGGAAATCCTTTTCCCCAATTTGGAAAACTAAATTCTGAAAGGTTTATATGGAAATCCTTTCCTGTGTAGTGTTGTGATTCCGGAAAAAGGGAATGTTGTAGTGTTATGATTCCAGAAAAGGGAATGTTGTAATGTTGAAAAAAGAATATGCTGATGTTTAGCCCAAGTTGCAGTGGAATATGATGTGGCTAATGAATATAAATGTAGTAGTGATTGTAATGAATAGTAGCCATGATAATCAATGTAGTTAATCAGTTTCCCCCAGGTAGAAGTGCTCCCTGGACTGAGGGGGACTGGCTGCCATTTCACGAGAGTCGGGGCCGTAGCCACGTTCTTCCCCCTTGTTCTCCGCCTTTTGTCGCCATGGAGAGGTCGGCCTGAGTGTCGATAATCACCCTACCTGCCACTGTGCCCGGGATCGACTACCCGCTAAGCCAGTTGGGCTGGAGACGCCGCTGCTGCCAAGCCAGAGCGCCGCTCCTGTGTTTGAACCAGCGACCTGTTGGCGAGGCCGTCGCTGTGTTGTATCTGAGCCACAGCTCCTGTATGAGACTGTCACCTCGTCGCCGGCAGAGACGCCGCGAGTGTGTTGGTGTTATTTGTTTTGTTTTTGTTTGTTTTTTTGTTTTTTTTAGCCACAGCTCTGTGTCGGGCTTGACTTGACGTTGTGGTCGTCATCTTCGTCATCTTCGTCGCCTTCGTCCTCTTCAACGTTTCGTCCTCTTCGCCGTTTCGTCGTCTACATCACTTTCGTCATCGTCGTCGTCGTCTTCGTCGTCGTTGGACCCAGCAGCGCTGGTTGACAGCTGTTATATATATAGATATATTTTGTGTGCACGCCTTGTGGTTGGCGTGCCGACCTATTAATGATTTTACATTTAATATATGTGTTTGACTGATGGCTCGGTCAGCATAAAGCAAAAAGAAGTGTTGTTCTGTTGCCTGGCTGTCAATGTTCAGGTGATTGGGTGTGTGTATGAGAATTAGAAATGTCGTGCACGCATCCATAATTTCTGTGTGAGTCAGACAGTCAGACACCACCTATTCCATCCGTAACACTGACTTTGTTCTGAAGATCCTGGCAGCTTTGAGGGGACTCAGAACACAGATACACCGTTCCACAGCTATGACAGCCGTGGTCACGTTGGACAGGACCACGAAGCCCAGAAAACTGCCCATTACGGTACCGGGGTAACGTTTTTCCCAGTAATTTCCCGCCTCGCGGTCCACCAGACTGATGAGAGCGTAGGACTTGCCACACATTAGGAACAGCAGGTACCCTGTGTCGGACACTGCCAGACTGAAAATACGCGCGCGCGCACACACACAAACACACACACACACACACACACACACACACACACACAAACATACACACACTCATTCACACACACACACACACACACACACACAAACGTACACACACACACACACACACACACACACACACACACATACATACACACACACACGCACACACACGTACACATACACGCACGCACGCACACACATACACACACACACACACACACACCGAATTGGAAAAGAAACACAAACACACTCCACAACAACACACACACACACACACACCACACACACACACACACACCGAACTGCAAAAGAAACACAAAAACCAGAGCATTCGTTCTTCCATGAAAATTATCTTTTTAATAATCATTATGTGGGATAAACATAGAAGTTCAGGGTGCTTACTGAAATCAAACACGATCAAACAGGGTGGGGAAACAACCGACAATTGTTCGGATGGGTTGTGGGTCCTTTCAACTCGGTGAGAGTCTTTACTGAGATGCTCAAGCGGACTGGTTGCGTGTGTTTAAAGAGACGGATGGGGGAGTGGGTCTGACAGGGAGATTTATTTTCGGATGTTGCAACGATCTCAGCAGATCTATACCTCCTGTACGTGCCTGTTTGTCTATCTATATGTATGTTTGTGTATCTATACGTACGTACGCACGTACGTATGTACGTACGTACGTATGTATGTATGTATGTATGTATGTATGTATGTATGTATGTATGTATGCATGCATGTATGTGCATATGTATGTATGTATGTACGTATGTATATACGTATGTATGTATGTATTATGTATGTGTGCGTGTATGTATGCGTGTGTGTATGTATGTAAGTGTGTATGTATGTATGTATGTCAACAGCAAAGAACGACGCGCTGAGAAACACCCGCAGAAACATCCAGCAAAAGTTGCGCCAGATGCAAGACTCCCAGCTGAGCAACAAAGCTGATGAGATTCAGGGCTTTACAGACAGGAACGACATGAAAAAACGTCTACAATGGCTTGAGAGAAGTCTATGGCCGCACCACCTCGGGCTCATCTCCACTTCTCAGTGCAGATGGATCAACGCTGATCACAGATAAAGAGAATATACTAGAAAGATGGGCTGAACACCTTCACAGCGTACTGAACCGCCCATCCACCATCAACAATGAAGCCATCGATCGACTACTCCAAATTCCGATCGATGAGACGCTGGACGCCATGCCAACTTTGGAGAAGACCCAGAAAGCAATTCGTCTGTAATCCAGTGGCAAAGTGCCTGGCTCAGACGCAATCCCAGCTGAGGTCTACAAAGAGGGTGGTGCGGCTCTGGTGAAGAAACTTCATCAACTCTTTCAGATCATATGGCAACACGAGACAGTTCCTCAAGATCTTAAAGATGCCTCCATCGTTCATCTTTACAAATGCAAAGGAAACCGTCAGGTCTGCGATAACTATCGTGGAATCTACCTGATATCCATCTCAGGCAAGATCCTGGTGAGAGTTCTACTCAACCGGCTCAACACACATCTTGAGCAAGCTCTCCTAACTGAGAGTCAGTGTGGCTTCCGGAAAGAATGCGGGATCATCGACATGGTGTTTGCTGCCAGACAGCTTGAAGAAAAGTGTCAGGAACAGAATGTCGACCTGTACTCCACCTATGTTGATCTGACCAAAGCATTTGACACTGTCAGTAGGGGGGGAGGGGGGGAGGGGGGGGGGCTTTGGAGAATTATGGCGAAGTACGGATGCCCCAGAAAGTTCATTGCCATCGTACGCCATCTTCACGACGGCATGCTGGCCAGAGTCCAAGACAACGGCGAGACATCTAAACGGTTTCCAGTCTCAAACGGAGTGAAGAAGGTTTGTGTTCTTGCTCCCACTCTGTTCAGCCTCATGTTCTCGGCTATGTTGACTGATGCATTCAGTGATGCGGGAATAGGCGTTGTCATCAAGAACCGTACAGATTGATCAGTCTTCAATCTCAGGAGACAGACACTGTCAATGACTTCCTCTTTGCGGCCGACTGTGTCCTCAACGCTGTCTCAGAAGCCACAATGCAACACAGTGTTGACAAGTTCTCTGCTGCTTGCAACAACTTCGGCTTGACAATCAATACGAAAAAGACTGAAGTGATGCACCAGCCAGCCCCGGGAAAGCCATACGTTGAGCCAGTCATCACTATCACTGGACAGCAACTGAATGCGGTAGATAAGTTCACCTACCTAGGCAGCACTCTGTCCAGAAACGTTGTCTTCGACGATGAGGTGATTGCCCGGCTCACCAAAGCTAGTGCCGCTTTTGGCAGACTCCACAAGAACATATGGAATAGGAGAGGTATCACCCTAGAGACCAAGATCAAGGTGTATCGGGCCATAGTTCTCACCACGCTGCTCTATGGCTGTGGAACCTGGACGGTTTACTAGCGTCACGCCAGGAAACTGAACCACTTCCACACCACCTGCCTCAGAAGCCTCATGGGCATTACGTGGCAAGACAAGATTCCGGACATTAAAGTCCTCACTTGTGCTGGCCTGCCTAGCATCTTCACCATCCTGATGCAGTCACAGCTTCGATGGGCAGGTCATGTAGTTCGCATGTCAGACCATCGGCTGCCAAAGAAACTATTGTTTGGCGAACTACAACAAGGAAAACGCTCTCATGGAGGCCAGAAGAAACGTTTCAAAGACAACCTTAAATCTTCCCTGAAGGCCTTCAACATCAGCCACACAACATGGGGCAGACTGCCCAGGACAGAGACGGGTGGCGATCAGTTGTCCGCAAAGGTGCAGAAACCTTTGATAGTAACAGAATTGCTGCAGCTGAGCAGCGCAGGATGATCAGGAAGACCAGCGCCAACAGATCTCCAACTACCGCCACCATCCCCTGTCCATACTGTGATAGGTTTTTTTTTTTCCGGGCGCAGATCGGCCTGACCCGCCATCTACGCACTCAACCCCGATCCCAGGATGACTAGATGGTCTTCGTCGTCTCGACGGACAAACAACAACATGTATGTATGCATGTATGTATGTATGTGCGTATGTATGTATGTGTGTATGCTTGTATATGTGTATGTATGTATGTATGTATGTATGTATGTATGTATGTATGTATGTATGTATGTATGTATTAGTATGTATGTACGTATGTATGCATGTATATATGTACGCATGTATATATGTATGTATGTGTTTTTTATTTGTTTGTGAGCGTGTGTGCGTGCGTGTGTGTATGTGTGCGTGTGTGTGTGTGTGTGTGTGTGTGTGTGTGTGTGTGTGTGTGTGTGTGTGTGTGGTGTGTGACAGAGCGAGAGAGAGATAGAGAGGGAGGGAGGGGCAGTAAGAGAACTATGCACTCTTTGAATTCTTGTGTGTCCTATATTTCTAAATGTACAATTCCATATTTATGATTTCAAGAGAAACCTCTAAGATTTCCGCGCTGAACTCTATACATTTTTTTCTTTTGAACTTCAGAAAATCGACTGTAACGCATTTTTTTCTGTAATTCTTATTAACATTATTTCATTTTCTAGCAACAGATGGCTGGATGGCTTCCATACCGATTGAATTTAAACCATTTTGTAGCCTTATTATTCCATTTGCAATACATTACAAAAAAACAGTTACGAAATGGAAGTTGAATTTCATGATGTTTGGTTCGGTGTGTCTGTTAACACTCGACCATTTCTAATCAAACATCACGTGTCTTCAGTTAAATCGATTCATTCTGATAGGAGTCGAACCCACGACCTCCCAGCCGGGAATCCACGACGCTAACCACTTCACCACAGCTGCTGTCGGACAGTAACTTTAGGTTATGTACATTTTATAAAGGTATTTGCTGTATGGAAAAGGACGCCCATCCTCCTATGAAAACAAGACAAGATGGACAGAGGTACTGGTCACTCCATCTGTCAGCCCCCATCCCGTCACAAGGACGTCACAGGTTTTCACTGGTGAGCATATTCGTCAGCAGTGGTCATGGGGTAACACAGCTCTGAAATACTCATTGCTGTTAGAAATTCTTTGGGATGCAACAACAACAACAACAACAACAACAACAACAACAACAACAATCACAGTCTCTCATTGATGGGCACATTCGTCAGCAGTGGTCATGGGGTAACGCAGCTCTAACATAGTCATTGCTGTTAGAAATTCTTTGGGATGCCTGTTCATCTGGAAACAAATACTGTATGACCTAGCCTTCAAAAGACACAAACCTAATGATAGATATCAAGGTCAGCGTCCCAAAGGTAGGAAGAAGAGCAAATCTTCTTGTGTCATCAGTTCAGAAACGAAAAAAAAAAACTTATCACGGATATCAGTATCGACAAATGGGAACATGGTTCTAAATCTCAACATTCTTGAAGAAATAGAACTATAGGGAGTAATTTTTGTACAGTGCCTGTACCTATCGTCAACACAGCGCAGGCCTCCAAGGGTGGTACAGGACTGCTCTAAAGGCAGGTGAAGACAGTGCTTCTCTGGGTCCTCCCCAGCACCTTCGGGTGTTTCTTTTTATTCTTTGCCTTAACTAGACTGACCCTGGAGATAGGTCCAGTGACGGTGAGGAAAGACCCACTGACCACAGGGAAAGTCCTGTTGACAGTGGGAAAGACTACAACTTTGGATTCTCTCTTGAGGGCATATAAGACTGTATGGCGAAAGCGTGGCTGTGTCTGGAGTGGCACTGTCTTCATCTGTCCGTGGGCAGGGGTGGTTGGGTCTTTGGGGTGTGCTCGGCAGCTGGAGGGTGGTGTTTTTCGCCGGTGGGCTCTGCAGTCATGAAATACGGGCTGGTATACCCATGGGGATGGTACTTTAAGGCTGTTATGAGCTGCATCCTGTAGTCTGATTTACCTCTGTTCAGGAGCAGTTATGTCCCTTGATATCTTAATGGAGTGTCCTTCGCGTGCCTGTACCTATCGTCAACACAACGCAGGCCTCCAAGGGTGGTACAGGACTGCTCTAAAGGCAGGTGAAGACAGTGCTTCTCTGGGTCCTCTCCAGCACCTTCGGGTGTGTCTTTTTCGTCTTTAACATTCTTGAAGAAATAGAACTACAGGGAGTAATTTCACGAATACTAAAGAAAAGAAAAAGACCCAGATAGATAAAACAATGTACACAATATCCTTTGGATGCCAAACACAAATGACGTTTGAAAAAAAAAAAGAACAATAGACAGAAAAATTCGCGACTGTGTGCCTGAAAAGGGAAATGCACATACATGAATGAGTTGCGGTGTTCCCTAAAGCAGCCATCTTAAGAATGACCAGAAGACAATAAAGACTTGAGATGTTCACATAACGTACCAACTGGCCGAATCAAGTATTGTTTGATTAAATTATTCTTTTTAAGTCTTTGGGATGATAGAGAAAAAATGACTAGAATGCAGATATTCTGACAAGTTTTTAACACTAATGATGGAAAAAATATACAGCCTTATTGGCATAAATGTTAACTGTATCTGTGTCACTGACTAATACAACACCACGTCTATAATTCCACAAACTGGGGTATACCATACCTAAACAGACACAAGTTAATTCGGTCTGACAGTCCCTGCTGAGTAAAGACAGCCATATTGATGACGTTGGTGATGACGCCATAGGTCACGAGGACAGGAAATATCCCGGCATACACCACAAGCTCCACCATTTCCGTCACGTGAGTATTGACGACATTTCGAGGATTGTTGCAAGGTAAGAACATTTGGTCGGGCAATATGGATGGCTGATTGGTGTGGTTAGTGAAAGAATTCATACTGGATGTAATGTCTCCAAAATCTGCGTGGTAAGTGTCTGGTGGCATTACCGTGTCGTTCATCCTGGAGGGTAGTAAGCCGCCTGGAGCACCAGTTAGCGCACTCAAATCCGCCAAAAAAGAAATGCGTCGCTCTCACTTGTCTCCGTACGTCCAGTTACATGAAACCTGCCAGTCCTGCAAACCTTAACATCAGACATGAAAAACACATGAACATTTGAAAGTACATTCACGTTTATGTCTTACCTCATACCTGTGTGAATTTCTGAAAAAGATTAGCATTTTTCATCTGATCTAAGATTTTACAGAGGATAGAGTTTTAACAAAATGTCCGGCGTGTTTTTAAAAGGTGTATTTAAACGATAGTGTGAATCAGGTTTTTTTTTTTAATGACTTGTAAGTTGATTTCAACTCGGTAAGAGCTCTGATATGGCCCTTTGCGGTCGGCTGGGTTATAAGCAACATTACCATCACCATGCCTGTGTTTGTATTATGTGGAAAAATATATATTACCATACAGTGGTGCAAAAGTAGGTTGACAGTCACCATTACCGTTCACCATGTATTACTGCAGTCAGAACATTCCAACACAAAAAGACACCCTGTATTTTCACATTTCCAGTCATTCTTTAGGATCCGCTGTCTCTCCTCGTCTGACACGTGGCCTGCCATAATGCATCACTATCTTGTAAAAGGAAATAATAAATAAAAGCATCTTTTTTAGACAAAAATAGGACTTTCAGTTTACGTTTACACCCCTGTATAAGTAAATGAAGCTATTTCTAAACAGATATTCTCTGGGTCTGTTCCAACACAAAGTACTACTGATAAGGGAAGCAGGAAGATTCTATGAAACATTGCTTTCAGTTATGTCAGACACCTCAAGACTGAAAAGCTCTTCTTTCGCACAGTGTGGGTCGGTCTCTGTTAAGAGAATAAACGGCAAAAAAAAAAGAAAAAAAAAAGGGGGGGGGGGGGGGGGAAGAAAGGGGAGCGTGCAAGAAGTAAGAGAGGTTAGTTTCCGTGGGGAGGAAGCTCTAGGACTACAAGACAAAGTTTGTTAGTAGATTAACTACACCGAGGTCGCATGCTTTGAACACCACACATAGTCTTCATTGTGATGTTGTCCGCATGTTCTTCGATGTCAACAGATCTTAAGTGCGTGTGTTGTTTGTTGTTGTTGTTGTTGTTGTTGTTGTTCTTCTTCTTCTTCTTCTTCTTCTTCTTCTTCTTCTTCTTCTTCTTCCTATTATTATTGTTTTCATTATCATCAGCAGCATTATTATCATTACCTCCTTTTACCTTATCATTGTTATTATCATTATATTTTTGCTGTTGTTGATTACTATAACCATTATTATTATCATTATTATTATTATTATTATTAATCAGAAAACTTTGTCCGCCTAATGAACGTTCAAGACGTATACAACAAACAGGAACACACATCATGCTACAAGCGAAGTAAATTAGAACAACAGGCAATACACAAAAACACACCCCACAATCACAAGCTCGCTCCCCACCCACGCTTACCCCCACCACCCAGCCTCGCTCTCTCACACTCCCTCTCCACCAATCACCCGCCTCCAAAACAACAACAATCACTATTACATGATCAAATAATAATTGTTGAATCTTCCTCTCAAGACGCAGCACAAAAATCAGAAATTTTGACAAAACAAACAAAATTCAAAATCAAATAATAGATTTGTTTTTCCTTTTTGTCTGTGTTCAAATTACATTAACTGATATACAACAAAAACAACAGCAACGTCAATAACAATAGAGACCAGAAGAAAAAGCTTATGAAGCAAGCAACCCTATGAACAGTCAACAAATGTATACATTGTAAAGAGGGAAAAGAACTCTTACGACCGTCCAGAAATCACTGACATCTTCATGAACGGTTTCAGTGGGAAAGATGGAAACATCGTCTAAGGTCTGCTATAATTTGTTTTCGTAAAGTTGATGAAAGAGACCGAATTCACCACAATAGCAGGAGCTGGCCACAACCAACTAAGTTGATACGTTTCAATAAACGAAAAATCATCACAAAGTTGTAATGCAGAAACTGTTTGACAGGTAGGACTACAAGAAACTCCAGCGATGAAAAAGTTGTAAAAAGACACTCCACTGGAAATTAAGAACAGCTCCGACGTTTCGTCCAGACTGTAAACGTGGAGCATGTTGCTGCAGTGACGTGTATCATGGCTTCATTTCCCAGTTAGTATACACCCAGCTTTACCTGGCTTGGTCGTGTGTCACTGCTTACCTCCCCTCTATGTGAAACACAGACGATCAAAGAGAAGGCGGTGAGATGAGTTGTCTCCCTTTGATAATGTTACATTTGACACATCAATGGAAACGCATAGTGTGTGTGTGTGTGTGTGTGTGTGTGTGTGTGTGTGTGTGTGTGTGTGTGTGTGCGTGCGTGCGTGCGTCCGCGCGTGCGCGTGTGTGTACGTGCGTGCGTGCGTGCGCGCGCATGTGTGTGTGTGTGTGTGTGCGCGCGCGCGCGTGTGTGTGTGTGTGTGTGTGTGATCATGTTCAATTCACTGAACAAGCACAGTCATCTACTTTATATTAGATATATTCTCTATAGGCCTCTGTGAAATCAGTCTACACAAAATAAAAGCATTGTATGTCTACGCAAAGACGGTAAATCAAGAGAGAATATAGAAAAGTGTAGATCCTACACGTTGAATACTCATTTAGAAGCCTGCATCTATTTGTGTTACCATGAGAATTGAAAATGCAGAACCAGCCTTCATTAGTAATGATCAAACTGGTTTCGTAAGGTAGACAAGTGATAATAAAAGTTTTCTGTATAACAAAATACATTATCTACAAAAAAATGATATGTAGGCTATGGACCGCTGGTGTGTTTTTGTTTAAATCGCTTTACTCGTTAAACTGGACATTCATGATAAAAGTAGTTCAATCCTTCGGTTTTGGTGAAGATATTTATCCACGGACTGAAGTATTTTAGACAAAAATCTGAAATCCACTGTAAAGGTAAACAAGCAAGCAAGTCAGTGGTTTAACATTTTACTACGATTTCGACAAGGTGGTCGAGTTTCACTTTACACCTTTGTCGAACTCTGAAGTCCTTCATTAAAGTTCAGAGAACATTTTAGCATTAAGGGTTTATCATTCGATGATAAGGAGCATGAACACGTACGATTTGCAGATGTCTTACAAGAGAAGTTAAATGATGTGGAGCAGCCCTTCGAAAAAAACCAACAACATTAAACGTGTTAACAAAGTTTGGGAAACATCAGGACTGCAAATAAACTTTGTCGTTTTTGCTATGATGTTTATAAGAGCAAGACACTTCTCTACCAATGCATGTTCAGGAATTCTCTGAAACCAACGTAACTTGATGCCTGACTGACTACAGTTTTTGCAGAAAAATGATTTATGTGTCTAAATCGTTTTAACTTATTCTCCGTCTATAAATGCTGAGAAGTCTATAGGCCTACTTTTTAAGGCATCAATCCAGCACATGACTCGAACACACACACATACTCACACACGAACGTACGAACATACATACACGAACATATACATAGACGAACACAACTCCCTTTTGAAAAACACAACAACGAACAAACTGCTAATATGAACATGACGATAATATTGTCATCATTTACCAGGCAGATGTCAACATTCATTGCTGGCAACAATTGATTTTCTTACCTACGATCAATTTGTGATATACACAAACGGGTACGCACGTGCTAGCTTACTTTTCTATACTTAAAACCAAATAATTCAGTTTGTATACAAACGCGTGTTCACACACACACACACACACACACACACACACACACACACACACACACACACACACACATATGTTCTGAGTCCCCTGAGGAAGACCAAGAGGTCGAAATAATGGGAAAACTTCAACTTGGTTGTTGTTTGGTACTTTGTTTGGATGTTTGGTGTGTGTGTGTGTGTGTGTGTGTGTGTGTGTGTGTGTGTGTGTGTGTGTGTGTGTGTGCGTGTTTGTGAGTGTGTGTGTGTGTGTATGTGTGTGTATGTGTGTGTGTATGTGTATATGTGTGTGTCTGTGTGTATGTGTGTGTGTGTGTGTGTGTGTGTGTGTGTGTGTGTGTATGTGTGTGTGTGTGTGTGTGTGTGTGTGTGCGTGTGTGTGTGTGTGTCTGTGCACACGCACACACATACACACACACACACACACACGCGCGCGCGCGCGCGCGCAACTCGCAGACTCTCATGCACACACACATACTCTCTCTCTCTCTCTCTCTCTCTCTCTCTCTCTCTCTCTCTCTCTCTCTCTCTCTCTCTCTCTCTATGTGATGTCGGTGTTCCTATATGAGCCGGCTCTTCAGCACAGATTCAGTCAACATCAAGAACAACAATCACATAATAGGGTTAAATAGTGGAGGGAGGGGGGGGGGTGGGGAGGGGGATGCCGGGGATGAGGGGGGGGGGGGGCGTGTGTGAGCCCGTCACATGCTAACAACTGCCCATTTTATTACTCACAGGGCAACAGTGACTGGTCTGGATGTTTGAATCTGTGTAAATGAATCACATTACCTGCGTAAATAATCACATTATTTGTGAAAATAATCACATTTTTGGGTGTAAATAATCACATTCTTTGTGAAAGTAATCACATTTTTTTGGGTGTAAATGATCACATTACCCTTTTAAATATTTCACATTTTCTTTGTAAATAATCACAATCACATCACCAATAATCACATTGCCTGTATAAATAATCATAATCACATTACCTGTGTAAATAATCACATTACCTGTGTAAATAATCACATTACCTCCGAGGACTGGGCCACTGGCTGCTCCATTAGTATTCACCATGTCACCTTTGGCTTCGTGCCGTTCATGTCATAAAACAGGAATCCTGGTGGTCTGTAAGGACCCCCTGTCAGGTGAGGAAATACACTGTACGGGACATGGTCTCTTCCTTGTGTCTGACTGACCACACTGGTCTGCGGGATTATCTTTCTTTTCTTTTCTTTTCCTTTCTTCCCTAATTTCGTCATAAAAACATAACATACAACGAAAAGCATTAATTTTTTTGTTTTTGTTTTTTGGTTTTTGTTTCTTTGTTTGTTTGGGTTTTTTTTTTTGCGTTGTGTCAACATGAAGTGTGTTAAAAGATAATATTGATAACATTTTGTGTGTTTGAATATGGAATGTGTAAGAAATCGTTGTGTATTAGCATCACGTCGGTTGCTGTTGGTATCAACTGTAATATCAACTTGGTTAATGGTTTTCTTGTATGTTAACAATATATGCTTTAAAAAACCCAAACGTTTGTTGTATACGTTGAAAACTTACATATGTGGTAAAATCAATTGGTTTGGAAACTAACACTGTGTGTAGTAGAAACATCAGCAAGGTTCGAAATTGACGTTCTGTTTTTTCGCTTACATCCTGTGCGTTGGGGAAAAAATCATTTGGTGCTGTGATAAAATGAAACGGGTTGAACATTTTCATTTTGTTTCAGTTAAAACCAAATGAGTTAAAACTATTACACTTAAGAACATCGAATGTGTTGAAAACTACCATTTTCTGTAACGTCCAAACAAGGGACTGTTCCCATCAACTTTTTGTTTTAATGTGTGATGATGCAGAAAGAGTACGTAAGCAGAATATCCACGAAGAAAGCAGGATGGGTTCAATGGCCATGTGACGCCACAGAAGATTTTTTTAATGAGACATATTCTATTTGAAAATTTAAGAAAAAATTACAAATAGGGAATATAAAACGCAAACTTATCGTAGTAAGACAACAATGATAATGATAACAAAACATACACCTCCTCCTCCTCCTCCTCTCATCATCATCATCATCATCATACAGAATGGACATCATCAATATCATTACCTTGCTACTACAGTGATTACTAATACCATTATTAGCACTACTACTACCACCTCAATTACTACTACTTTTATTACTACTACTACCATTAAAATGATTAGATCAGTCCTTGTATAAACACTGTATGCGTTTTTTTTAAAATAAAGTAATGATGAACAAATATAAACACAATAATAACCACAAAGGGTAAAAAAAAAAAAAGAAGATTGTTAACTAAATGAAAAACAAAATGACAGAAAAAATAAAATAAATTCATCACAGAGAGAAAACAAAGCAACAGGCTGTTGTCATATATTTGGAAACCTTGCAAAAAATGAATTCATTAATCCCATAAAAAAAAAATACGGGAGCCACAGTGTAACAAACCTTGTGAGTGACATTTGAAGACATGCAGCACACGTTTCTGTTTCATATCTTGCTTGCAATAACGCAATGAACACTTGAAAAAAATGGCAATTGTTTTTTTCGTATCTACATGTGTAAATATAGAATTTGGCATGTAACAGAATTATGCCAAACGTTTTATCCGATCTAAAATCATTGTTACAACCGGCACAGAAGATGGGACACCAAAAAAATCTCCTCGATGGTACCTTTGCTTTTGTGGGGTCTAGTTTGTTCAGCAGTGATCGTGTCTGCTAGCATTTAGTCTATTCCAAATAGTACTGAGCGTCACATTGCTAACATGACTGGTCAAACGTATAGCGCAGTAGTCCTGGTAATAATGGTTGAGATTACCTTTCTTAGAAACGGTGACGATTATGCATGTGAATAACACTCCATTTTCACACACAGTACACAAGTGGTCATGTGAATAACACTCCATTTTCACACAATGTTGGGAGTCCAAACTGACAACAATCATGAAGTGAAAATGATGATGGTGTTTCCAGACAGGCCAGTTCTGAGTGACTGTGTGACAGTGGAGGAATTTGTCACAGCTGACAGCGGCACTGTATGCAAAGGCGTACTCTCTCTGAAAGATCAGTCATCATAAAACTCGACTGACATGACCCTGAGGGTCACGTGGTCCTCGTAGAGGACAGTTCAAGTCTGTCAGACACTTCCTGCCACTTCACTTCACCAATGGATGTGGTTCCCTGTCCTCAGCACAGTGGCATGTCCTTCATCTGTATGGTCGTCACAGTGAACAGAGTCTTCTGCACCAGCTAGTTCGTCCACAACATTGCCTGTCAGAGAGCACATAAGACCTCAAGTGGCAAAAGCTTGGCCATGTTTGGAGTCGTAGTGTGTCAGGTTCAGTAAGGGACCACAGAGTCGAAAGTCAGATTTTACACTCACCACTCACCACAGGAGCCAAGAGTGTGCAACACAAACAACACTCTCAATCATCCATTCATACACACACATATACATTCACATACCTATTGGGATTCAGGGCCTGTCACAGAAGAGGGAGGATAGACAGAGTATATGGAGAAAAGAGGGGATATAGAAGAGGAAAGTACCCTTACAAAGAACTAACTACCCCACTGGGCAAAGAAAAACAATGATAAACATAGAACACCCCAGGGATACCCACTAAGTCCAAAACACCTAACCCACTATTACTAATCCCCGAAGAGAAGAAAGAAAGCCAGAAACACAACTAGCACACAAATGGGCCTACATCCCAGCAAAACTGGTCACCATTTCACTTAAAAGTAATAATAAATAAATATATAAAAAGAAAAGTTTGTTGCTCGCTGACTGAATGCTCCCAAACGGGGTGGGTCAGCCCCCACTCACACAACAGCCACACTGACACATGGGTCCACTCAACTCATGGCAATAGAGGAGGAAGTCACTCCAAGCCCTGAAGCCACACAGCAGCAAAGAGAAGACAAGACAAAGAGCCTACAAAATTCCCTGAACTTTTCTTTTGACTAAAGGGAACACACTCGTAAACAGTTGATACGTCATATCGAGTTGCTGCGTGCTGTTCAGATGCAACGTAAAGCATTTGTACATAATCTGGGAGAAGTGGTAACTCCTCAATACAAAAGAAAAACCTTTCTCTTGCAAGGAAACATTTCATATTTCAAAAAGGCATACAGAACGGAAGAATTCATTCACCTAGCCGATCTTGAGATCTTTAGGAAAAGACGTGTTGAAGTTATTGCTGGAGAAAAATCAGTGAGAAACAGAAGAAAGAGAGCGAGAAAGAAAAAAAAAGTGAAAGAGAAAGCTGGAGGGCGTGGCGCTGTACCTGGATCTGTGAGAACTACTTGTTTTCCTGCAAACTTTTCACAACCCAAATCATTATCGACCAGCCACACTGCTATTTTCTGGCAATGCTAGAATGAAAGTGCCGACAGGGCAGCGTTTTAGTCCTGCGATTTGTTTCACACCGCTTTTGACAGGATGCAAAACTGCAGGTGATAATGGAAAAACACATGGCCTATGTCTCCCCGAAGAACCAGATATACTTCCCTCAATTGGAAAATTTCAAATCCAATAAAATCCCGAATGCGTAAGAGGTGACAAGCATTCCCGGTTAAATCTTTTACCCTTCTCAATTAAAACCAATTAATTGATTAAGCCAGTTACAATTGAGATAAACAGAGAGAGAGAGAGAGAGAGAGAGAGAGAGAGAGAGAGAGATGCTGTTTTTGTTGTCATATTTGTGGATGTGCTTGCGCACATGTGTGCGCACTCGCGGGCGTCTGTGTGTGTCAGTGTGTCATTCCAGTTAAAGTAGGTGTGGGGTGGAAATAAATTTCAATGTGTGTGTGTGTGTGTGTGTGTGTGTGTGTGTGTGTGTGTGTGTGTGTGTGTGTGTGTGATCCATCTGTTTATATACCGCTGTTGTTGGTGTGTGGGTTTCTGTCAATATGTGGTGTGTGTGTGTGTGTGTGTGTGTGTGTGTGTGTGTGTTGTGTGTGTGCACGCTCTCTCTCTCTCTCTCTCTCTCTCTCTCTCTCTCTCTCTCTCTCTCTCCTCTCTCTCTCCAGTCGTGAGTAGGATCACCATGAAGATGAAAATGAGACAACATTTTGCATTGGTGTGTGCATATGTGACATCAGTTTCAAATGATTCGAACGGGCGAAAGTACAAGGTCAGGTAGGAAGCATTTCATTGTTTATAACTGACATCTGCATGTGTGGCATGCTAAAATCTTGCTTTACTAAAAGCATGGTGTGGCTGTGATAGAATCAGTTTCGGGATGCGTCACAAGCATGTACAGCACGCAGATAAACAAGCAAAACATGCCTAGGCCGTGGTAGGGAAACCGCCACCGTGTTCCCAGTGAAGCTGACCAGTGCCGACAGTGACTGTTTATTTGGGCCCAGTACCGGCTGTCAGGTAGGAGACCCGCGAATAATTTTCTGTCAGTTGTAAAGGAAAGATATGCATGTCCAATATGTATCAGGTTGAGCGTGATAGATTCAGGAACGCATGCTCTCCACTGAGTTGAAATTTCATTTCACTTTGTGTGTGTTCGTTAGTCTGTTTCAATCGTTTTTTGTTGGCAAATCTTTGTGGTGCTTGTCAGCAATGCGTATGAAAGATGACACATTCATGTTTGATATCTTTCTGTCAGTCAGAGACCCCACAATACAGTGATATCAGTCGACTACAGTTCGTTGCATTCTGGCGCAAAGTATTAATGAAAAACACAGCATCCTGTTTTCAACACACTATCAGCCAGACAGCTAGTATCACATTACGCGTAGGGAGGAAAGCTTGTGGGAGGTTAGCGCGAGGAAGCTGGCGGATGTTGGCAGAAGTGCGCTGTTTAAACAAACTGCGGCCGTTCCATCCCTTCCCCTCCTGCGACTGACAGGCGGTCAGGGGTTATTGCCCTTGTCTTCAACTAAGGATTCCTCTGTGGACAAACGTGCATCTGCCTCAACTTTGCTCAGACCTTCCATTCGTCCATCGAACTGACCTACACCATTTCACAGTCAGTTAACTTCCTGGACATCACTATCTCCCTCAAAGATGGACTGCTTAAAACCTGTCTTCTACAAATCCACTTATGCGCACTCCTACCTGGACTACACATCTTCCCCCACCAATCCATTAAAGACAGCTGATTTCTGAATTCCTTCGCCTCCTCAGACTCTGCTCCAGTGAAGAAGATTTCACTGTACAAGCAATCAAAATGTCCGAGTTTTTCACCAACCATGGCTACCCCAGTGCCGTCATTAATAATGCTCTCAGCCTCACCACAGCTAAATCGAGAACATCTGCTCTGGAAACTAAGCCTGCCAAAAAGACAGACAGACCCACTGCCTGCCTTCTCTTCCATCCTCACACTCTGCCCATCTGCAGGATCCTGAAGTCTAACTGGCACATAGCAGAAAATCATAAACACATCCTTGAAACCAAACCGATTATAGCTTTCAAACGTGACAAAAACCTCAAAGACCTACTGGTGCGCTCTTAGCTGAACAAGATTTCCACAATTAAGCCACCCGGTACTTCCCCTGCTCAAAACCCAACTGCAAAATGTGCCCTCTCACCAAACCAGGCATCAGCCTACATGGCCCCAAAGGCTCATTCACCATTAAACGCACTTTCTCCTGCCAGAGCAACAACATTGTATACGCCATCCACTGCCAACTACGTGGTAAGTTCTATGTAGGTGAGACATCTCGCACACTTGAGACACGCACCTCTGAACACCTGGCTGACATCTACCACCATCGGCCTGAACCCGTCGCTCAACACTTCAACCACGCCCAACACAACATCAACCATGTCAAAGTCCTGGCACTTTGGCAATCATAGAGTGACAACTTTGAGCGCCTTATGCAGGAATCTCATCTTATTGCCAAACTCGGCACCCTCCATCCTCATGGCATCAACACCCATAGGATGTACCATTCCACCTCTGCAGCACAAATCTGCAATATCCTCCACCTACAGACACGCATACTAACATACCTCCCACTGTTTACCTCAGACATAAGTTACAGCTATCTTTCGTTTCCCTATCCTTACACTCTCAAAGTCTCTCCACTTGCTACATCAATCTACTCACTCCCCCCCCCCCTTTCCGCCTCCCCCAGTAATGATAGGTTTAGTGGTGTTGATGGGGGTGGTGGTGGCTGAGGAAGGGGGTGATCAATGAGTAGGAGGCTGACATCACAATGGAACACACACACACACACACACACACACACACACACACACACACACACACACACACACACACAACATCTCTCTCTCTCTCTCTCTCTCTCTCTCTCTCTCTCTCTCTCTCTCTCTTCATAAATAGAAATGCTAGCTCTTTTATCGTTCATCGTTCCCATCCCTTTCCGACCGCTGCTATTTTTGCTAGTGTTGCAACGCTTATCATTACTACTATCATTATTATCCTCATCCAACAGTACTGTCTGCTGTTATTCATTGAGCATTTCAACTCCTTTCCACCTAAGTGTTATTACAAATATTACTTAATATCTTTATTATTTATATAATATACCCATTAGATTCCAACCTTCCCATAATTTATACCTTCCATCTCCTCTTTGTTCTTCCTGTCCTCTCCTCCCCCTCTTCCCCTTGCCCCCCCCCCCCCCCCCCCTTAGGATTAGTATTAGTGCTATTACTATCATTACTATTATTGATATTGTTATTATTTTTTATTCCTTTATTCTATTGTCATTATTATTATTACTATATTATCATTATCATCATCATTATTATTATTATCATTATTATTATTATCCTTTTAAAAAATTTATTTATTATTATACATGTTTTTTTTTTAAATATATGTCTGTATCATGCTTTTATTATCAATACCATTATTACCATTACCTTCAATATAGTTGTTAGCATTATCATCATCAATACGGTTGTTAGTATTGATATTACCATCACTCCATTAACATCACTATCGCCATCGCCACTATGACTGTTGCCACGGCAACCATACTCTTTAAAAATCCTCTAACCCACTCTTCTTTCTCCCATACTACAAATGCAATAACGATATCATCACCAAAAGTGATAGTGATCCTGTCTTTTTTTCTCACTATTTTGATCATCATCATTACCACTATTGGTATCCCTATAGTAGTATAATTATCATCATTACTACCTTGATTCACACATTATCTCCCTTCTGAAAGCCTCGTTTTCATTCAACGCCTATCTTGTGCTGAAGTGATTGAAGATAAGTGATTGCTCGTTCATTTTCGTTGTAATACTTGTTTTGTATCTTGCCTGAAGAAGACCTAAGAGGTCGAAATGCGTCGTGTTTTGTTTGTGATTCCTTTGTCCACGTTTTTTGGGCGGTTCGCTAACATTCATTTAAGATTGATTGTGGAGAGGTAAAGGGACATTTTACAAACACAGTTTATTGTGGAGAGGTAAAAAAAAAATCATTTTACAAACGCAGTTTATTGTGGGGAGCTAAAAAAAGAAAACTGCAGTCAGAATTTCTCCATGTCTTAGTTTTTTAACGTTTCTTGCAGAAAGGGAAAAAAACGTTTCTTGCAGAGAAAAAACGAACACCGCATTCGTGTTGCTGTGCACGCCTACGATGACATTCTGTCTGGGATGCTGACAATGGTGACAGAAAGGACAATACACTAGTCGCTTCCACCTCCAAGTTTCCTGCATCGACTGGACAACCAGGAGGGACACAGCCGCCATAGAGTGGACTGATAGCGGGAACTCTGTCGGATGTAGATGAGAAAATTGCTGGAAGCATTCACCATCTCAACCAGATAACTCAGAGCTGAGCACACTTTGAACAAATTGCACAGATAACCTGTGATCGTAAACCCCGGCACACGACTGAATATCGCCATCTGCAAGATCACAGCTGGGATTGTGCACGTGACGTATACCACACACACAGTCACCATCATGCGCGTCAACTTCACTTCCTGTTTCGCCACTGACGTCATATTGGACACTGCTTTTTGACGCCAGGTGGCGGTGACTTTGAGGCGAAAGATGATGATGGTGTTACAGACGATCACAACTACGAGGGAGAAGAAAGGAAGAGTGATGAGGATCAGGTGGCTGTAGATGATGTCGATGATGGTTCGGTGACGGAGGTAGAAAGGAGGCATGTGAGAAATGTAAGTGGAGGTGTTGGTGATGGGGTCGGTGACTTCAACGGCCTGAAATCGCAGGCTGAAGGCAGCATTGAGCACTGCTTGAATGTACACACCTACTACGATGATCAGTATTGTCATATACCTGCAAAACCATATACGAATGTGAAAAAAGGTCATCAGATTGAATAGGTACGTAAGTTGTTTTAAACCACAAAAAATGACTTACAAAAAATGGTGCTAATACTGCATAAGATTCTAGAAATTGTAATCGCATCGTTTTATTCTCCCATTGTTAATGACCTTGAAATTAAAATCACACGAAATTCGTCGACTTAAAAGTGTTGCAGTTTCCGTTTACCTTGAAATCATACTGTTTTGCCCCACTTATAGAATTCTGTAAAATATGTTAGTAATGTTTCATTGACACTGACTTCAAGATGATTTAAAACGGAAATAACATTGAGTTATTGTGAAATCAATTATACTAAGATGGCATTTAGTCATTCACCTACTGTGGAAGACGTAACAATGTAGACATCTATCTCGTGATGATAAATTTCCTTCGTTTTATCTTCTTTACACACTCACACGCACGCACCCCCCCCCCCCCCCCCACACACACACACATACTCACACGTGTGCGCGCACATGCACGCACACACGCACACAGACAGCACACGCACGCATGCATGCACGTATGCACGCATGCACACACGCACGCACGCACGTACCACCACCACCCCCCGCCCCCCCCCCCCCACCCCCACCCCCACCCCCGCCTCAGCACAACACAACACAACACACACTGACTTTGTTCTGAAGATCCTGGCAGCTTTGAGGGGACTCAGAACACAGATACACCGTTCCACAGCTATGACAGCGGTGGTCACGTTGGACAGGACCAGGAAGCCCAGACAACTGCCCAGTACGGTGCCGAGATATCGTTTTCCCCAATAATTTCCCGCCTCCCGGTCCACCAGACTGATGATAGCGTAGGACTTGCCACACATCACAAACAGCAGGAACCCTGTGTCGGACACTGCCAGACTGAAAATAAGCGTGCGCGCGCGCACACACACACACACACACACACACACACACACACACACACACACACACACACACACATACATACATACGCACACACACACACACACACACACACACACACACACACACACACACACACACACACAATAACACACGTGCACACACACGCACGCACGCAGACACACATACACGTACACACACACCGAATTGGAAAAGAAACACACACACACACACACACACATCACACACACACACACACACACACACACACACACACACACACACACACACACACACAAACACACACAAGATGGCGCCTGCAGACTGCAAACGATAGTTTAGTGCTGTGGATGCTGCTATGTTTCGGCCGAAGCAAACAAAAGAAAACCACACCAGGATCCGGAAAAGTTGCATACCAATCCTGTGTGCAAAAGGATGCAATGAGGATGTGCTGGCAAAGCAAAGAAATGATGAAAAGACAAAATGTAATTCGGCGCTGAGGAGGCCGTTCAGTTTCTCCGTCGTCAAGGATGGGATGGAGACAACAACTCTGGCAGCTGGGCCAGGAAACAACAACGCCTCTACAGATCAAAACGCCAACTCCGTGAGTGCAACACAGATTTTTGCCAGGATCGAAGGCACAATCACCTCGCTGTGTAAGAAAGTAGCGAGCCTGGAGGAACAGGTAAGATTGCTGCTTGCAAAAATTGACCGAAGGGACTCAGCCAGCATAGCCACACAGACAGAACTCTTCCCCTACCTCTCCTACGCAGAAGTAGCCAGAATTTCTTCACAGTTAAAAACGACTCCTGAGGATGCTCTGTCTTTCAAAGCAAAGAAAACAGAAAGGAAGCAGAACAGAAATGTACAGGAAAGTTACAAAAAACAAAAAACAAAAATAGAAGAAAATGTTAACGCAAACAAAAATGACGTCAATGCCTCTTTGCTTCATAAGCCGAAGTCAAAGGAACAGTGCAAGAAAAATGACGACAATAATTTAAAGGCCGAGTCAAGAGATGAACAAAACGTCAATGACTTAAAGGCCAAGTCCAGAGACAAACCAGATCCAACTTTCAAGGGCCTTCCCAACATTTTATATGTGAATGACCCTGTCATAAAGAAAGTCAACACAAAAAGACTAGGGAAGTCCTACGGATGTAAACTGCATCAGAGTTATGCAAGAACAATAAAGGACATCAAACCAGCAGTGGCCAAAGCAAGTGCATCTGTCAAGACACCTCCTGATGCTTTACTCTTACACGTTGGATCGAAGGACCTAGAAACAGAATCAGCAGCAACATGTTCCGGAAGAATGGCAAAGTGCGTGAGGAGTATCAAAGAAGAAAACCCTGAACTGGCCATCATAATCAGTAAGATGGCTCCTACATCAGACCCCGAACTCAATATCAAAGGGGACTTGTACAACGCACTTTGGTGTCAGAGCTGAATGATGACAAAAACATCACCTTCATCACTCACTCCAACCTACAAGCCGCCCGCTTCAACCTCCGCGATGGGCTACATCCCACTGCTAGAGGAGCTAGCATCCTAGCGGGGAATATTGGCCGGCATCTGAGGAACCTCTTCTGGGAACGGCCCCGGAAGACAGCGCGACGTCCCCGGTACCTGCACCCCACTCCCTTCCCTGAGGATTCCTTCTACGGTTCTGCCTGGTCCAATAGGTTCAATGTCTTATACAACTGGTGACATTTTTTGTTGTTTTTGTTCGGAACAAATGCAGCATACCAGCCTACGTCTGTGTGTAGCTAAGCTCCAATTGTGTTAAAGCAACATATTTTTATTTATTTAGTTATCTAGTTTTTTCAAACATGAAATTTAACAACAATATAAAAATACTGCAATGGAACTGCCGCTCTCTCTATTCTAATATTGACCGCTTACGTCAATTTTTAGTGTCATCTGACTGCCACGTTCTTTTATTCCAGTCTGTTAATATCAGTAAGAACAAACTACCAAGACTGGAACAGTACTACTATCCACCAGTAGTAGATACAGATGAAAATGGTGATAGAGTGAATTGTGCTATCTGTATTCACACTGGACTACAGTATTGTGACAAACAATCACCTGTGCCTAGTGGATTACATGAGATTTTTTCATGTGCTGTAACTGTCAAGTTTTCGGACTCCTTAAAAGTAAACTGTGCTTCTATATATTTACCTAAGGGCCCAGATGAAGCTAATACTGAATGGATGAAAAATAGCAAGAATGATAATGGTAAATGGTTAGTAGGAGGGGATTTTAATGCCCATTCTCCTTTCTGGGAAAAAGAGTGCACACAGGTCAGTAGTAATAGGTTTGTGGAAAATGTTGTAGACTCAACTTTATGTTTACTCAATGATGGTTCTTATACCAGAGTTCCTGATGTATCTACACATAGACCTACTGCTATTGATTTAACTATGGTTTCACCTAAAATGGCTTTGTCGTGTGCATGGGAAACGTATAGTGAAACTCTTGGGAGTGATCACATACCAATCATCATGACAATTAATCAGTCCCCAAGTTTTGAAGACACAAAACCTGATGATACAATCCCAAGATTTGATTATAAAAATGCCAAATGGTCTCAATTTTACAATACACTTAAAGATCTAGAATAAGCTTGTCCCCAGATAATGATATTGATACAATGTATAATACGTTTTGTACTTCTGTTCTAAAAGTGTCTGGTTTATGTATTCCTAAATTGAAGAATCAGGGATCTAAAGGGGGTAAACATCTCGGTAATGTTTGGTGGACTGAAGATTGCGATAAGGCAGTTAAAGAGAAAAAACAGTTATTCAAGGAATACATGCACTCTAAGAAAAGTCAAAATAAGAAAATGGTAGATGAAAATTTAAGGAAATGAAACACTCAAATATACATAGTAATAGAGTTATGGAACAAGCCAAAACGGATTATTGGGATGATTTTTGCGAAAAAAAAACATTCGATCATAAAGATAGTAGAATGGTATGGAAAGAGATAAAAACGATAAAAAATGGAATTAAACTCCCAGAATATCCTATTATTCTTGATAATAATAAGTTCCCATCATCAGCAGACAAAGCAGAAGCGTTTGTCGACCATTTTGCTAAAGTAAGCAGGTTAGATGGGTTGTCTGAAAACCAAAGAAAATTCAGAGAGGATAAAGAATTGGCCCATGTCTTTAATGATGTATCTGATAATGACACAAGCGACATCAACGCCCCAATTACATTACAAGAGGTGAAAGACGCCATAGATTCTCTCCCAAACAAAAAAAAAACAGCTGTTGGGATTGACGCCATTTCTAATGAAATGATTAAACATTTTCCAGACAAATGGATAAGCATTTTACTTAATATATTTTTAAAATGCTGGAGCTCAGGTCATTTGCCACAAATATGGAAAGAATCAGCTATAGTACCGATTCACAAGGAAGGTAAACTGAAAGAAAGAATAGATAGTTACAGACCTATTTCATTAACTTCTCATGTCTGTAAACTTTATGAAACAATTGTTTTGAATAGGCTAAACTACTTTTGTGAAAAGGACAGAGTTTTCCCAACACACCAAGCAGGTTTTCGAAAAGGTAGAAGTGCTATTGAACACTTGGTCAAACTTACCACTCAAATTAAACATCACTTTTCCAGGAGAAAATGTTTACTAGCAACCTTTTTTGATATCACTAAAGCTTACGATCAAGTATGGCACGCTCGTTTGCTTTATAACTTAAAGAGATTGGATTATCAGGAAACATTTATGATTTTCTTAAAGACTTCTTAGAAAATAGATATATTAGAACGAAGGTAGGGAACTCCTATTCTACAAGAAGAAAATTACACATGGGCATTCCTCAGGGGTCTGTTATTGCCCCTTTACTTTTTAGTATTCTGATGTACGATTTATCCACAAAAATTACTAAAAATATAGAACTAGCCCAATATGCAGATGACATATGCATATGGATGAAAGTGACATTAAAAAAATGTACATCTGTCAGATCACAAAACTATATTAAAAAGTTATATCAAAAAGAATTAAATACCTTTTCTGCTTACATGACTGAAAATGGTTTACAAATATCAACAGAAAAAAACACACATGATGTTATTTAATACTGGATCTGATCCAGTTAATATGCCTTTATTTCAAGTCAACGGCATACGCATCAAATATACAAAAATAGTGAAATTCCTTGGAGTAAATTTAACATCAAAGTTGTCATGGAATTTTCATATAGAGCATATTCTAACAAAAGCTCGAAAAAGTTTAAATCTATTAAAGATTATTAGCAAGCATGCTTGGGCTCAGGACACAGTTGCTCTTTTGCACCTTTCTACTGCACTGGTTAGATCAAAATTAACGTATGCACAAGAGGTGTTCTTCAGTGCACCCAAATACTTACTGAAAAAACTTCAAAGTATTGATTCCAAAGCATATAAGATAGCCATGGGACTACCAGTCCATGCCTCTTGTACAAAAACATACAGTGCAGCTGGGATATTACCACTGGAAGAATACAGGAATCTTGCATGCACCAAATTTGTTATAAGAAGTTCTACTATAGACACAAATATAGGCCCCGAAATAAATATTAAATCGGACATTGATTTTCCCAAAAGGGCTAAAAATATATCATCTCAACCGACCCTAAGAACATATACTTCCTCGATTTT